>CM064486.1:30068099-30246551 GCA_032716605.1 Paralithodes platypus | reverse complement strand
ATGGAAAGTGTTGATGTCATCTTATGGAAAGTGTTGATGTCATCTTATGGAAAGTGTGATGTCATCTTATGGAAAGTGTTGATGTCATCTGATTGAAAATGTTGATGTCATCTTATGGAAAGTGTTGATGTCATCTTATGGAAATTGTTGATGTCATCTTATGGAAATTGTTGATGTCATCTTATGGAAAGTGTTGATGTCATCTTATGGAAAGTGTTGATGTCATCTTATGGAAAGTGTTGATGTCATCTGATTGAAAATGTTGTCATCTGATTGAATGTGTTGATGTCATCTGATTGAAAGTGTTGATGTCATCTGCTTGAAAATGTTAATGTCATCTGATTGAATGTGTTGATGTCATCTTATGGAAAGTATTGATGTCATCTGATTGAGAGTGTTAATGCCTATTTTAGCCAATCGTTTCATTAACGCCTTTTCGTATAATGTTACCGCTCACTAGACGAATCAACTCAAGCTTATGAAATATTTGTCGGAGTCAAAAAGGAATTTGAGGTCATACCAATGTTTATTCATAGAGACCTTTCCCAAGCTGCAGATACAAATCGTGTCATCGTAGGGGAAGAGTGTTAAGAACCTTGATGTGACTTTTCTCTTTCCCCCACGCACTGGTCATCTAGTTGGTAGGTTATTGCGGTGTCGTAAAGCCCTTGTCGTAAAGCTGTTCTCAGGTAGTAGTTGGTAGATTTGAATGTAGATTTGCTCATCCCAAAATTTGCAACAACATAACCAGTCATGGAAAATGTAGATTTGGTGAAACCTGCAAATACCACCACCCATCCCTTTGCAAGACATCACTTGAGAACAAGACCTGCTACAATATGAAATGCCCAGCTTTTCATATTAAAGGGACTTGGAGATATGCTAGACCTAACACGAATGGTAGCCCAAAAAACTCTCTAGCTATGCGAGGACGAGACAGAGGAAAAAGGCAAGGAGGGAAAGGGCAGATGAAGATGAAGAGACTGAGGGAGATGGAAGAGCACATAGAACACCTCGAGCACCTCCTGGCCTCCCAAGAGTGGCCAATACATCCCGAAGACTATTAGGTACACATAGTACTCCAAACAATCCCTCCCCAATCTTGTTTGCAAATATCCAAGGCCTAAAAAATAGAACCACGAACAAAGTACCATTTATTAGGGGCCTGCTAGAAGAAGGAAACGCTATATTTGCGGCTCTCACAGAAACTCACATTAAAGATCAGGAAGATAGTGAGGTATGGATTCCTGGTTACAACCTACATAGGGCGGACAGAACGCATAGATCACATGGAGGTGTAGCCTTGTACATACATGACTCACTGATATGTACTGAATTCCTAAATAACAGTAATGAAGTGGTGGAAATACTTGGAGTTAAAATAGAATCCCTAAATTTAGCAGTTATTGTTACATACAGGCCTCCAGACTCATCCCGAGAAGAATTCAAAACCCAGCTCAACAAAATAAAATCAGAAGTGGAAACCCTGGGGAACCCAACACCAAATATTATATGGCTAGGAGACTTTAACCTACCAAACATTAAATGGAGACAACTAGAAAACCAGTTAGTGGCAAATAACACCGGAGAAGCAAATACTAATACGAGAGAGCTTTTTGAACTTTGTGATTTTTTTAGTCTTACCCAACATATTGCTGAACCCACACGGGAAAACAATATCTTAGACCTGGTCTTCACTAACAACGACTCTCTAGTACACAGCATTAACATATCGGACACAACATACTCAGATCATAAATTAATTGAGATCAAAACAACCTTAGAAAGTGTACAGACAACCTCAGAATCGAGAACAAAAACCGGCCCCTTCAGTAAATTTAACTTCAATAACAAAAACATTAGGTGGGAAGAGGTAAATCAAGAAATGGAGGAAATAGACTGGGAAGATTTAATGGATAACCTGACACCAGCAGAATGTCTAGTCTTAATAACAGAAACCATGACCCAAATCTGTAGCCACCATATACCTGCAAGACAAACAAAACGAAGAAGCAAACAAGATCGGGAAAGGAGGAGGCTGTACAGAAGAAGAAAATTACTCACACAAAGACGCACACATCAAAATCTACAGGATAGGCAAAAGGTCGAAATAGATAGAGAAATTGTGGAAATTGAACAAAGGCTAAGAATATCATATGAACTACAACATATGGAAGAGGAGAGGAAAGCTATTGCAGGTATAAAGGAAAATTCCAAATACTTCTTTTCATACGCCAAACAAAAGGCTAAAACAACATCAAACATCGGCCCACTGAGCAAAGGGGACGGCTCTTTCACAGGGGACAAAAAGGAAATGAGCGAACTCTTAAGCAGGCAGTATGAAATGGCATTCAGTGAGCCTGATGAAACAAAAGTCATCAGAGACCAAAATATATTTTTCATGGAAACCTCCCCCACGGAAACCCCTCAGATGCTGGATATTGATTTCGGTCCAAAAGACATAGAAGAGGCCATTTCCAACATGCCATCCCACTCGGCACCAGGCCCGGACTCATGGAATTCGATCCTAATGAAAAAATGTAAGGAAAACCTTCTCAAAACCCCTGGCTATAATGTGGAGAAGGAGTCTAGACACTGGTGACATACCAGATAGCTTGAAAAACGCAATAATTGCCCCACTGCATAAAGGAGGGAGTAAAGCACTACCAAAAAACTACCGCCCGGTAGCTCTAACCTCTCACATCATTAAAGTTTTCGAGCGAGTCCTGCGAAGCAAAATTTCAACATTCATGGAGACAAATGAACTACACAACACCGGTCAACATGGGTTCAGAGCGGGAAGATCATGTCTCTCACAACTTTTGGAACACTATGACAAAATTCTTAAAGCGCTAGAAGAAAAGAAAAACGTGGATGTCATTTACACCGATTTTGCTAAGGCATTTGATAAATGTGACCATGGTATAATAGCCCACAAACTGAAAGCAAAAGGTATAACTGGGAAAATCGGACGGTGGATATACAATTTCCTCGTAAACCGAAAACAATCGGTAGCAGTAAACCAAGTCACTTCTGAGCCTTCGGATGTCAAAAGCTCAGTGCCCCAAGGAACAGTGCTAGCGCCCCTTCTGTTCCTCATACTAATTTGCGACATAGATACCAACACCAGACACAGTACGGTGTCGTCTTTTGCTGATGACACAAAATTAAGCAAGATAGTAAACACACAAGAGGACACGGGCCGACTGCAGGAAGACATGAATGTAGTGTTCCAGTGGACCAGGGAAAACAACATGCAATTCAATGAGGAAAAATTCCAATTAATACGGTACGGAGATAATAATGGTGTTAAAGAAATTACAAATTACTTAACAGAATCTAACCACATAATAGAACGGAAAGACAGTGTGAAAGACCTAATGGGGTATTAATGTCTGAAAATATGGGTTTTCAAACGTACTAACCAGGTCAAAGTGGCGGTCTCGAAACGTCTAACCGGGTTGGGATTACTGCAGTAACTTAAAATTTTAACAACACGCGGTTGAATTGCCCTATGATAACGCTCTTCAAATCTCTAGTGCTACCGCGGCTTGAATACTGTAGCGTATTAACATCCCCATACAAAGCAGGTGAAATAAATGACGTAGAGGTGTACAAAGAAATTTCACTTCGCATATAAGTTCGATAAAACATCTACACTATTGGGAGCGTTTAAGAGCACTGAATCTGTACTCACTGGAACGTAGAAGAGAACGTTACCTAATAATATACACTGGAAGATCGCAGAGGGTTTAGTACCAAACCTACATACTCCGATAGTCATGAAAATTCAGTGATAGGAGAGGCTGGGAATGCGAAATCCCCCGGATAAATAACAGGGGTGCTATGGGCTCTCTGCGAGAGGGCTGGTTATCACACAGAGGCTCACGTCTCTTCAACAAACTCCCACGGCGAGTAAGAGACATGAGGGACATCTCGTTAGACAACTTCAAGAGAGCCCTAGATGTCGAACTGCAAAAAGTGCCAGACGAGCCCATCCTCGCAAGGGAGCGAGCTGTCGCTTCAAACAGTCTACTGCACCAAATCACCACCCATAACGAGGGGCGTCGCGCTCCTTGGTGCCGCTAGAGGAGCGGCGAACACATCCAAAGGTATCCAAAGGTAAGGATATACCCCCAGAGACTAATTCCAACAATATAGATTATAATTCACATAATAGAGAGGCCCACGAACAAAGGGGGAAGAATGTGGCAATAGGAAAAGGATATTCTTTTTCTTTTTCGATATTTTAGCCGTTATATTAGTTTGTATTATTTTTATTTTATTTTATACGTGATACGTGTAGGTGAGAAAAACCATATCATCAGACGGGTCAAAGGTGAGTTTCTCTTCACCTCCATCAAGCTTAAGGGAGGTGACCTGCCTTTTTTCTTTTCTCTCTCTGGGTTGTTTCCATTCGGCCCCATTCATCTTTAAGCCTTTATAATCCAGCTGTCGATTTATATCTTGCCAGCGATAGCGATCCCCCATATTTTGGATATTGAGTTAGACAGCTGGCTAAATTTTTAAATGTTTCGATAGAAAAATTTCTCCGGCGAAGCCGGATTTCTCCATAAAATGCTGGCTCGCTATTGCTCGCCAGGAAAAAAATCTATACCTGGATGGGGATAAATGTCTTCAAACAGTAGGGTAAATGGGGCCAAATAGATACAACCTAGAAAGTGAAAACAAATCAGGTCACCTCTCTTAAATAGATACTCTCAAGACCCCCCTTCGAGATAAATGTGTACCGGTTCCTCTTAAATTACAGGTTCGCTATTACTCTTCAGGAAAAAATCAACACCTAAGTGGCACCAAAGATCTTAAAAATAGACAGAAATAGGGCGAAATGTCTTAAAATCACCAAGCTAATGGGGGCGAACGTCTTAAAATCTCAGAAGAAACAGGGCTAAACATGAGGGAGAAAAGGGGGTCAGGGAAAACAAATAAGATCTTCCCTTAACCCCTTCTGTACCGGCGAAGTCTGTTGTATCTAATTCTAGCTATATTTGAACGATTGTATGCAGCTTAGGAAGGATCTGTGGTAGTTAAAAGGGTTGATTGAGATAGTTCGAAGCTTTATAATGGCTAGAGATCCTTCCTAAACGGAATAAAATCCATTAGTAGTAGCCAGAATATAATGAAAAGACGTCGCCGGTATAGAAAGGGTTAATGGACTGAACCCCGAGCCAGAGGAACTGTATTAACCACCTATTTTCCTGTCACTTAGTTAGACATGTGTTCCTTTTGATGTGTTCGCCACTCTTCTAGCGGCACCAAGGAGCGCGACGCCCCTAGTTATGGGTGGTGATTTGGTGCAGTAGACTGTTTGAAGCGACAGCTCGCTCCCTTGCGAGGATGGGCTCGTCTGGCACTTTTTGCAGTTCGACATCTAGGGCTCTCTTGAAGTTGTCTAACGAGATGTCCCTCATGTCTCTTACTCGCCGTGGGAGTTTGTTGAAGAGACGTGGCCCTCTTTGTGATAACCAGCCTCTCGCAGAGGAGCCCATAGCACCACTGTTATTCATCCGGGGGATTTCGCATTCCCAGCCTCTCCTATCACTGAATTTCATGACTATCGGAGTATGTAGGTTTGGTACTAAACCCCTCTGCGATTTTCCACGTATATATTATTAGGTAACGTTCTCTTTCTACGTTCCAGTGAGTACAGATTCAGTGCTCTTAAACGCTCCCAATAGTGTAGATGTTTTATCGAACTTATATGCGAAGTGAAATTTCTTTGTACACTCTCTACGTCATTTATTTCACCTGCTTTGTATGGGGATGTTAATACGCTACAGTATTCAAGCCGCGTTAGCACTAGAGATTTGAAGAGCGTTATCATAGGCAATTCACCGCGTGTTTTAAAAGTACGCAGAATCGAACCCGTTAGACGTTTCGCAGCCGCCACTTTGACCTGGTTATGTACTTTGAAACCCATATTTTCAGACATTAATACCCCAAGGTCTTTCACACTGTCTTTCCGTTCTATTATGTGGTTAGATTCTGTTAAGTAATTTGGGGTAATTTCTTTAACACCATTATTATCTCCGTACCGTATTAATTGGAATTTTTCCTCATTGAATTGCATGTTGTTTTCCCTGGTCCACTGGAACACTACATTCATTTCTTCCTGCAGTCGGCCCGTGTCCTCTTGGGTGTTTACTATCTTGCTTAATTTTGTGTCATCAGCAAAAGACGACACCGTACTGTGTCTGGTGTTGGTATCTATGTCGCAAATTAGTATGAGGAACAGAAGGGGCGCTAGCACTGTTCCTTGGGGCACTGAGCTTTTGACATCCGAAGGCTCAGAAGTGACTTGGTTTACTGCTACCGATTGTTTTCGGTTTACGAGGAAATTGTATATCCACCGTCCGATTTTCCCAGTTATACCTTTTGCTTTCAGTTTGTGGGCTATTATACCATGGTCAAATTTATCAAATGCCTTAGCAAAATCGGTGTAAATGACATCCACGTTTTTCTTTTCTTCTAGCGCTTTAAGAATTTTGTCATAGTGTTCCAAAAGTTGTGAGAGACATGATCTTCCCGCTCTGAACCCATGTTGACCGGTGTTGTGTAGTTCATTTTTCTCCATGAATGTTGAAAGTTTGCTTCGCAGGACTCGCTCGAAAACTTTAATGATGTGAGAGGTTAGAGCTACCGGGCGGTAGTTTTTTGCCTCCCCTTAATTACTAGTAGTCATTCCTAAGCCGAGTAAATAATTTGATCTTGTCAACAATATAGTATAGTAAATCGTCGTCCTAATCTATTTTGTATTAATTTTACCACAACACCAAACACCTCCAATGAAATCAATGAAAACATATAATGTGATCCACGAAGGAATTAATGAGTGTTAAAATGCATATACTGTATATATACATACATACATAAATAAATTATACTAATAACAATATTATTTAAAAAATTAAATAATAATAATAATAATAACATTAATAATAATAATAATAATAATAATAATAATAATTAAAGTTGCAAGCAACGTCATCCGGGGTTCGAGCGGTTTTGCAAGCAGGGTATTGTGTTAGATACAAAAGCTGTGTCACAGATATCAAAAGATCATTTAACTTATCGGGCATGGAGAAACTACAGAAGGAACAGATTGTGCAAACAAACAAGAGCGAGAGAGGGAGAGATTGGCTGTATAAGGGATCTGCCTCTATTCGTTTAGTAACAGAGTTGTAGATATGTGGAATAGGCTACCGAGTGCTATAATGGGATCAAGAACAATAGAGCTTTAACTTGAAATTAGATAGAACGAGATGGGTTGCGTGTGACAGGGATCTGCCATGTGTAGGTCAATCGGCTCTCTGTAGACTCCCGTTTTCATATATTTTTATGTTCTCATTTGTGAGGGAGAGAGAGTATGGCGAGAAAGAATAGGATGTCGTAAACGTAAGGAAGATAGCGATAAATATGGGAGAGAGAGAGAGAGAGAGTGCGGGATGGGTTAGGTGTGAAAGGGATCTGACATGTGTGGGCCAATCGGCTCTCTGCAGACTCCGGTTTTCTTATGTTCTCATTTGTGTGAGAGAGAGAGAGAGAGATTAGGATGTCATAAATGTAAGGAAGACAGCTATATGAGAGAGTTGTTATGAGATGGGTTGGGTGTGAAAAGGATCTGTCTTGTGTGGGCCAATTGGCTCTCTACAGACTCCCATTTTCTTATGTTCCTATTTCTTACAATTGTGTTTTGGTTGCAGGTATATGATAACATGGGTGTATAGTAAGTAGTGTAAATAACAGGTAACGTTTATGAGATGGGTTGAGTGTCAAAGGGATCTGCCTTATGTGGGCCACTTGGCTCTCTGCAGACTCCCATTTTCATCTTGGTTGCATGTGTAAGTGATCTGCCTCTATTCGCTTGGTAAAAGAGTTGTATAAATGTGTAATAGGCTACCGAGTGCTATAGTGGGATCAATAACAATAGAGCTTCAACATAAAATTTGATAGGACGAGATGGATTGGGTGTGAAAGGGATCTGCCATGTGTGGGCCAATCGGGTCTCTGCAGACTCCCATTTTCATCTTGATAGCATGTGTAAGGGATCTGCCTCATTTGTACCAGTGTGCAAATAAGAGAGAGAGAGAGATTGGCTGTGTAAGGGATCTGCCTCTCTCGTAACAGATTCGTAGATATGAGAAATAGGCTACCTAGTGCCATAGTGGGATCAAGAACAATAGAGAATTTCAAGATAAAATCAGATAGTCATATGTACAAAATGGGTTGGATGTGAAAGGGATCTGCCTTTTGTGGGCCACTTGTCTCTCTGCAGATTCCCATGTTCATCTTAGTTGCATTTGTAAGGGATCTGCCTCGTTTGTACCGGTGTGCAAACAAACGAGCGACAGAGAGAGACTGGGTGTGTAAGGGATCTGCCTCCATTCGTTTAGTAACAAAATTGTAGATATGTGGAATAGGCTACCGATCCCTATAGTGGGATCAAGAACAATAGAGTTCAACATAAAATTAGATAGGACGAGATGGGTTGGGTGTGAAAGGCTGCCACGGGCGTGTCTGGCCACCATTTTGGATATCATATCAAAAGTTGCCCAATACAAAAATGCACCTTGTGTTAAAGTTTGGTCCCGATCCGACAAGTAGTTCCGGAATTATTGCGGTAAAAATACCGGATTATATATATTTTTATGAAAGAATGCAATACTCTTGAACCCCTGGAGACATTGCTTGCTGTTTGAGGGAGGAGGAAAGGTAAGTCACACCACACCAAAAATTGTCAAAACTTTGAAGGTCTAGAACTTTGTTATTAAACTAAGCATTTGGCAAAGGGAGGAACTGTAAAAACCTTAGCCAATACTCTGCTATTCACCAAAAATAAATTTGAATTATCATTATTATTTGGTAGGGTAGGTATGTATAGGTAGGTTGGTTAAATAATTGCTGGAATTCGTAGGGACTCGAACTATTTTGAGAAAGTTAAATTTAAAAAATGTATGGATCTGAATGATTAATATAACTATTATTAAGCAAAACTAGCCAACAAAACCATTCCAGAGTTGTGGCATCATTGTAGAGATGGTTTGCATTTATTCAATATAGAGACGATATTCTAGCTGCTTTTGAGAACGGATGTAGCGATACAGTCACTCCCTCTCTCGCTAACTACGCACGCAAGGGTATGAACTGCGCAGACTCAAACCCAGACTTATTGATATATAGTCTATATTTGAGCTACACTTGTCCAAACTAGGTATATTAAGTTATGGCAGTGAGGTATGTGTAGGATGGAATATGATTGAAAGCCTAAATCCTAATTATTATGGGCAGATAAGGTTTATGTCGGCATAAAGTTCGTAATAGCAGGGTCAAGGCAAGGAAAGGAGCATTAGGAAAGGATTGTCCACTTCAATAGGCTTAGTGTAATTTCCCGCCCAGCGCTACCAAGCGCTCATAGGTATAAACAAAATCTGCCAGGCATATAACTGAATGGGGAGGCGTTTTATTTTTCAGAATTCCTTATTGTTCGTACATTCACACGCTGTATACATGCAAGTGGTCTTCAGAGTATCATCTTAGTTTGTATAAACAATATCAAGAGGGAAACAAATGGCTTGATCAACATGTTATCACCTATTGGCCTCTAGAGGCGCCACCGTCGCTGTAGAACAGATTTATTACATTGAGTTGGCTCTCCTCTTTTACACTTACCAGATTCCTTGGTGAAGGTTGTCACACGGGCAATTGTCAAACTCTGAAGGTTCATATCATTGTTATTAAACAAAGCATTTGGCAAAGGGAGGAATTGTTAAAAACCTTAGCCAATACTCTGCTATTCACCAAAAATAAATTTGAATTATCATTATTATTTGGTAGGGTAGGTATGTATAGGTAGGTTGGCTAAATAATTGCTGGAATTCATAGGGACTCCAACTGTTTTGAGAGAGTTAAATAAAAAAAAAAAAAAAAAATCTGAATAATTAATCGACTATGTTATTAAGCAAAACTAGGGGATGCGTGGAAGCCTATAGACTGTAGACGGTAAACTTTGTGTGGGTAGCGAATACGGTTTTATAGTCATTTAAGAATAGACAGTTTTCAATGCTGCAGCCAAAATATTCCACCCATTTATATTCTTTTGGTATCAAAACGTTCGGAATCGCAAGCCTCACTCAACTACGCAAACATGGCTTTGATCATCGGCGTAGTTTTCAAGATGTGGAATTTCAAGTGGAATTCAAGTTTTTTTCAAGATTGCCGGAAAAAAACCCACGTGCAAAAGCAAAACCCTTTCCATAACATTTGCGGAGCATTAGTAGTGGAGTCCATATGCCAAAGCCCAAGATTAATTTCCTATGAGTGGGAGAGACGGTATTTAGGTGTCAAATTTTTTCGGGAAATTGGCTGCCACGGACCTGTTTGGCCGCCATGCCGGATGTTTAGCTTATCAAAAGTTGCCCAATACAAAAACGCACCTCTTGTGAAAGTTTGATCCCGATCCAAAAAGCGGCTCTGGAGTTATTGCGTAAAAACCGGCGTGTAAAAATAATTTGGATGAATAAGTAGGTTTAATGATTACAATAGGGGTTCTCCGTAGGGGTCGAACACCATATAATACAAATAATAACAATATAATTTATAATAATAATAATAATAATAATAATAATAATAATAATAATAATAATAATAATAATAAAATAATAAAACAAATATAGAGCCTAATATTTTCATTCATCATTTGAGTGTTGCATTAATATACGCGGCACTAAAAGCTGTCTCATTATAATGTGATAATACACGCCGTAGTAAAGAGTCAAATTAAGGGGGGTCACCGGATTTGTTTTATCTTTCTCTCCTTTTCTCTCTTTCCCTGGCTTGTATCCATACGGCCTCATTCAGCCAACTGTTTTAAGACGTTTATCCTCATCCAGGTGTCAATTTCTTCCTGGCGAGCGATAGCGAGCCATCATTGTATGGAGAAATTCTGCTTCGCCGGAGACATTTTTCTATCGAAAAATTTACAAATTTAGCATGCTGTCAAAACAAAAATATATATGTGCAGGCTCGCTACCGCTCGCCAGGAAAATATTGACACCTGGATGGGGGTAAACGTCTTAAAACAGTAGGCTGAATGGGGCCGAATGGATACAAGCCAAAGAGAGAGGGAGAGAAAGATAAAACAAAAAAAAAGCGAGGTGGGCCCCCTTAATATACGCGGCCCTAAAATCTGTCTAATAATAAAGTGATAATACGCGCCGTAGTAAAGAGTTACATTAATTACTCCTACACACACACGTATTACAACGGGAATTACATATTTAAATCCTTGGCATAATTGATGAGAGAGAGAGAGAGAGAGAGAGAGAGAGAGAGAGAGAGAGATTTACATAGATACATTGGCCACACAGATCTTACGATCCCTGCTAGGTGGCCAGGACTTAATCCTAATAGATAGCAACCCTAAGAGAAAGTGGAAGGAAAGGATAGCAAAAAAGAAGGCTCTCTCTCCCCACCCTCTGGCAATGTGCCGTACATGAAAATAGTTAGAAGTGAATAACCTTGCAGGGCTTGGAAATCGCCTAAAGGAATTTATAGTATAGTTAGAAATGGAAAGGAAAAGGCATGCACACCATTTTTTTTTTCTTTTGTCTGCTATATTCAACTGAGAGAGAGAGAGAGAGAGAGAGAGAGAGAGAGAGAGAGAGAGAGAGAGAGAGAGAGAGAGAGAGAGAGAGAGAGAGAGAGAGAGAGAGAGAGACTATAATGTACTTGACGTGAAGGGGTTAAGCTTATCTATACCTGCTTCCTGAATTATAGAAGTCTAGACGAACTTCAATGGGAGACTGTACTTACTAAGCTGAATGAAAATCGACTAATAATACACGAGAAAATAAGAATAAAGACTGGACTTCCTAAACTGAATGATAATCGTACACAAAATTAATGGGGAAACTATGAATAATTATTGGACTTCCTAACCTGAATGAAAATCGCCCAATAATAAACAAGAAAATACGAATAAAGAGTGGACTTCCTAAACTGTATGTAAGTAGCCCAATAATAGCCGGGGAAATATGAATGAGTGAACTTCCTAAACTGAATAATTATTGACCAATATTAAACGGGTAAATACGAATAATGAGTGAACTTCCTAAACTGAATGATTATCGACCAATATTAAACGGGTAAATACGAATAATGAGTGGACTTCCTAAACTGAATGAAAATCGACCAACAAAATGACGGGATAATATGACTAAAAAGGAGTGTTCATACTGGAGGTGTAATATAATAATTACCTCTCTCTAAACGATTAATTCTGTTTAACGACTGGAAAGAACTTAAATTAAGACGTCTTCCCCGCCTGCCTGCCTGCCTGCCTGCCTGCCTGCCTGCCTGCCTCCCTCCCTCTCCCTCTCTCTCTCATACACACACTATCTCACACACACTCTATCTCACACACACACACACACACACACACACACACACACACTCTCTCTCTCTCTCTCCTACTCACACGCACACAAACACTCTATCTCTCTCTCTCCTACACACACACACACAATACCACACAGCACACACACACACACACACAATACCACACACACACACACACATACATACACACACACACAATACCACACACACAATACCACACACACACACACACAATACCACACACACACACACAATACCACAACACACACACACACACACACACACAATACCACACACACACACACACACACACACAATACCACACACACACACAATACCACACACGCGCACACACACAATACCACACACACACACACAATACCACACACGCACACACCCACCGCTAAGCACCCGTAAAATCTGATAACACGGGTCGCATTATGAACAGCTCTCACACACTCATTACACCCCAGCTCTCTCTATCAACACACACACTCACACACACACACACTGAGACTAACACCCTACACACCCACCGCTAAGCACCCGTAAAATCTGATAACACGGTCGCATTATGAACAGCTCTCACACACTCATTACACCCCAGCTCTCTCTATCAACACACACACTCACACACACACACACACACTGAGACTAACACCCTACACACACACCGCTAAGCACCCGTAAAATCTGATAACACGGTCGCATTATGAACAGCTCTCACACACTCATTACACCCCAGCTCTCTATCAACACACATACACACAATACCACACACGCGCACACACACACACACAATACCACACACGCACACACCCACCGCTAAGCACCCGTAAAATCTGATAACACGGGTCGCATTATGAACAGCTCTCACACACTCATTACACCCCAGCTCTCTCTATCACCACACACACACACACACACACTCGCTCCTCTCTCTCTATCACACACACACACACACACACACACACATTCGCTCTCTCCTCTCTCTCTCTATCACACACACACACACACACACATTCGCTCTCTCTCCTCTCCTCTCTATCACACACACACACACACACACCATCTCTCTCTCTCTCGCTGTGTGTGTGTAATAATAATAATAATAATAATAATAAACGGTTTATTAAAGAATGGCAGCCTCATGAGCTGAAAATACACATTTTACAATTTAGTGGATGAACATGAGATGTACAGATATGAGGATGGTAAGCTCAGTTTACAAACAAAATAAATAAATACAATAATGATGCATGTGCAGAATACAAATTATCATAAAATAACCATGAGAGTAAGTGATATACAGTACATATACACATTTATTTACTTACTCATATACAGAACATACGTATATACACGTACGTGCGCACATACATATACATACATATATAGGAACATAAGAACATGCAGTAAGTGTGCACATGTCCGTATACACAAACGCTCACGTATGCACACAAACATACATACATACAGAAACTGTTTTGGTATGGTCAGGGTAAAGAGTTGAAGGGTAAAGAGGGTGCAGCAATTCAAGTCCGTATATGGTCCGTATGGTCAGGTACAGCCTACTACAATGGGAGGTTAATTCTCGGTAGTGTGTGTGTGTGTGTGTGTGTGTGTGTGTGTGTGTGTGTGTGTGTGTGTGTGTGTGTGTGTGTGTGTGTGTGTCAGAAGGCGAAATATGGAAGAGCTGGGCGTTCTATTGTTAAGGGTGGAAATACATTTTTTTTTTTTTTGGATGAAGATACGCGAACACTTAATAATAGATAATGCTTATGCATAGATTTATAATCAAAAGTTGCGCTAGTGAGCAATATGTTCTCGCTCATATGTACGTATATTTACATACATATGTGCATATGACCATATAAATACACGTACAGTACATATATATATTATATACCTTATATTCTCAACCGGGCTCGAACCATTGACAGCACATACACATAGACATACATATACATAAATATATGCACATTACATGCATATATGCTCTTCTCTTATCCTACCTGATACTCTCAGCCGGGCTCGAACCACAAACAGTATACACTATAGACACATATATATATACATAAATAACGCATACATACATACACATATACGCACACATACATACTCATATACTGCACATACATAGATACATATATACACATATACATAAACAAACTCAAGCAAATACATACATAATTATATTCTAATACACACACGCACACACACTTATGCATATATTATTAAAGGTGGGTGCGTATATATGGTGTGACAGGCCGTTATTACACATTATTAATAATATTAACAATGGTTGGGATAGGACTATTTTTATATCTGTCAGTTCTTGCTCTTATTGGTTGGAGTGTGTTGAAATGACGAGCTGCACGTGTTGGTCTAGGGGCGTCTGGTGGAAGTAAGTTTCTGTGTCGTGGGTGAACAAGCAGCTTAGATGCAAACTGTTTGAGTGTGTTGTAGTGGTGGGTTGAAAGTGCAGGTATGCTAAGGGTGGTGAGAGCTTCCTCGTACCCTGGATATGTGCCTCCCAGGATGATCCTGCATGCCCTCCTCTGAACTCTCTCCAGTTGACGTTGTTGTGTTAGGGTTAGAGAGGAGGACCAGGCGGGAGAGGCGTAGGTGAGCTTAGGGAGTATGAAGGTGTTATATATACTCTTCAGCTCATTCTCCGGCGCCCCCAGGGATCTCAATCGCCTTAGCATAAACAACTTGTAAGTGGCGGTCCTGACTGTGGTAGTTACATGTTTCTTCCAGTTCAGTTTGTTGTCCACAGTGATTCCGAGGAGTTTGGTGGACTCAACAAGCTGAAGGGGACCAATTGTGACAGTGGGTGGAGGAAGGTCGGTAACGGAAGTGTTGATGTGCATGACCACTGTCTTGTCATGATTGATAGTCACATGATTGTCTGTGGTCCAGGCTTGAAGACGGTCGAGGATGTCTTGTAGGGGGTCATAGTTAGGGGAGGTGTTATCGACAGTAATGCCGACTGTCGAGTCGTCCACGTACTTCCAGTGGAATGGGGTGTCCTTTAGGGCATCATTAATCAAGATGAGGAACAATAGAGGTCCCATCTGTGTGCCCTGTGGGACTCCACATGTGATGTCTAGGAAGGTGGAGATGAAGCCTTGGTATCGCACTGCTTGTCGTCTGTCACTAAGGAAGTCGGTCAACCACGCAACCAGGATAGGATGTAGCCCCAACTTTATGGCCTTGTTTTATGTATGTGTGTGTGTGTGTGTGTGTGTGTGTGTGTGTGTGTGTGTGTGTGTGTGTGTGTGTGTGTGTGTGTGTGTGTGTGTGTGTGTGTGTACCCTCTAAACAAAATGGGTAAGCAGGGGTAAAGTTAGTTTCGGAAATAGTTAACCCTTTACATACACATCATATCATTAGACCAATTACCCATTCACACTAAAACATATACCAAAGAGCTACTCATGAATGGCCTTATAACACGAATTAAGGGGAGATTTCCACTTGAGGGACTTTTTTCTTGACCCCTTTCTCCCTCATGTCTAGCCCCATTGCTTTTGAGATTTTAAAATGTTTGCCCCATTAGTTTGGCGATTTTTAAGAATTTCCGCCCCATTCTATCAATGTTAAGACCTTTCGTGCCATTTAGGTGTCGATTTTATCCTGGCGAGAGATAGCGAGCCTGTAATTTAAGAGTAATCGGCCTTCGGCCGGGACATTTTTCTACCGAAAAATGTACAAATTTATCTTGAAAGGGGGTCAAGGGGGTGAAATTTTAAGATTGCTGGAGGAGTAGGAAACAAACTAAAAACCTCCCATTAAGTGAAAACGTTTATATAAGTGTATTATTAAAATATACGTACTCAAATTGTGTGAAAGGCATTGCACAAAAAAACTAAAAAAAAAACTAAAATAAAATAAAATAAAACACCTTACTACAACAGCTTCATGCCATCTTTAATATTCTTCATAATACATTGCCGTTATTTAAGAGGCGCCGAGATATTCTGGAAATACATTGACATTTGTTTTGGTTCTGGAATGGATGTACTGTATATGGAATTAGAAAAGGATAAGTTACCGGTAGTAATTTCAGATAATGTGTTTGCCCATACTTTGCCTTCTTCCTCATAATGTTTACAGCTTACGGCGTATATGTATGTGGGTATGTATATGTGCATGTATTGAAGTATTTATGAATGTATGTATGAGTATAAACGCAAATATGTATGCACAGTATATATATGCCCTATGTATGTATGTATGTATGAAGTATGTATGTATGTATGTAAGTATGGATGAAGTATGTATGTAAGTACTGTATATCTGACCGTGACACACCACTTACGTCACTCTTACGTCATATGCGGATGTGACGTCAAAGGGATGGAACACACACATAGGCCGGACGTATTTTGTGTGTGTGTGTGTGTGTGTGTGTGTGTGTGTGTGTGATTATGTACAGTCACTCATAAATATTCGTGGACTTATACTGTAAATTATAATATAAATATATTAGAGATATACAATCATAGGGAACATTGACTGTGATTTACCTGTCTATTCTTATAATTATTTGACTTGATTACTACCAATATAACTTCCTAAAGGTATATTATTGCAACACCTTTTTATTTACCATTTTCATACTTTCTTCAAACCCATATTATATAAAAAAATACCGTGTTTTTGTTTTCACTGTGTAAATACTCCACAAAAGGATATAATGCAGTTTATGACATTTAACCCTTACCTGATACGATGATACACTTCTTTTCTGCTTTCTGGCTATTATTAGACGATTTTATTCAGATTAGGAAGGATGTATGGTAGTCAGAGGGTTGATTGAGATAGTCTTGACCCTTATAATGCCCACAGATCCTTCTTAAATTATATAGACTCGTGTAATGATAGCCAGATTAGTACAAATGTGTCATGATATAGAAAGGGTTAAATACATACCTTTATATGTATAGTAGTAAACTACACGCATTAATTGTTATCCATAACTATATTTGAATAATTAAAATCAGCAGAAAATTGCATCCATTAATTAATATCCATGACTATATTTGCATAATGAAAATCAGCAATATATTACACCCACTCATTAAAAAAAAAAAAAAAAAGGAAAAGTGGGGATTGGGCCTGAGCATATAGATAGATAGATAGATAGACTCATTAAGGGAGGTTTTAAGTTTGTTTCCTACTCCTCCAGCAATCTTAAAATTTGACCCCCTTGACCCCCTTTCAAGATAAATTTGTACATTTTTCGGTAGAAAAATGTCCCGGCCGAAGGCCGGTTCCTCTTAAATTACAGGCTCGCTATCGCTCGCCAGGAAAAAATCGACACCTAAATGGCACGAAAGGTCTTAAAATTGACAGAATGGGGCGGAATATCTTAAAATCACCAAACTAATGGGGAAAACGTCTTCAAATCTCAAAAGCAATGGGGCTAGACATGAGGGAGAAAGGGGTCAAGAAAAAGTCCCTCAAGTGGAAATCTCCCCTTAATATCCACAACGATAGTGTATTCATTCTTTAAAGTACAGGAAACCACGCCCGTTTTTCTATCCCTGCCTTCAGACATTATGCCTGGCTGCTGAGCGTTTCCTTTACAGTGTGCAACTACAAGCAATGTTATCATATAGATGTTAATCAAGAGTGATATCCGGAATCAAAGCCGTACCAAAAATGCACATTTAACACTATTCAACTAAGAAATTTTATATAGTGAACAGTTTATAAAATAATATTAATAGTGTCCACGACTGAGACACGAGATTGGCTATGAGTATTAATAGTGTCCACGACTGAGACACGAGGTTGGCTATGAGTATTAATAGTGTCCACGACTGAGACACGAGATTGGCTATGAGTATTAATAGTGTCCACGACTGAGACACGAGATTGGCTATGAGTATTAATAGTGTCCACGACTGAGACTACTGGACACGAGATTGGCTATGAGTATTAATAGTGTCCCACGACTGAGACACGAGATTGGCTATGAGTTATAGTGTCCACGACTGAGACACGATTGGCTATGAGTATTAATAGTGTCCACGACTGAGACACGAGATTGGCTATGAGTATGAATAGTGTCCACGACTGAGACACGAGATTGGCTATGAGTATTAATAGTGTCCACGACTGAGACACGAGATTGGCTATGAGTATTAATAGTGTCCACGACTGAGACACAATTGGCTATGAGTATTAATAGTGTCCACGACTGAGACACGAGATTGGCTATGAGTATTAATAGTGTCCACGACTGAGACACGAGATTGGCTATGAGTATTAATAGTGTCCACGACTGAGACACGAGATTGGCTATGAGTATTAATAGTGTCCACGACTGAGACACGAGATTGGCTATGAGTATTAATGGTGTCCACGACTGAGACACGAGATTGGCTATGAGTATTAATAGTGTCCACGACTGAGACACGAGATTGGCTATGAGTATTACTCAATCACGATCTTTGACCCACTGCAATCTTGTCAAGTTAAGGGGGGTGACCTGCTTTTTGTTATTTCTGTCCTTTTCTCTCTTTCTCTGGCTTGTATCCATTCGGCCCCATTCAGCCAACTATTTTAAGACTTTATCCCCATCTAGGTGTCGATTTCTTCCTGGCGAGCGATAGCGAGCCAGCATTATATGAAGAAATCCGGCTTCGCCGGACACATTTTTCTATCGAAAAATTTACAAATTTAGCCTGCTGTCTAACAAAAATAAAAAATATGCTGGCTCGCTACCGCTCACCAGTAAAAAATTGACACCTGGATGGGGATAAACGTCTTAAAACAGTAGGCTGAATGGGGCCAAATGGATACAAGCCAGAGAAAGATAGAAAAGGACAGAACAAAAACAGGTCACCCCCCTTAACATAAAACAAATAAAACGACTACATCATTTATATCTCACATTAGTTTCCGGCGACATATTGATTTTGATCATATTAAGGGATACTTTTTTGTTCTTAGTTTCTTCCCTAGACTTCCATCAAGCTTTAATAATACTCCCACGACTGCACTTCGAGATAAATTTGTGCATTTTTTGGGTAGACAAATTCCTCCTATATTGCAGGATCGCCTTGACCCCCCCCCCCCCCCCATGACAACATCGACAACTAAATGGCACGAAAGGTCGTTAGATTAACACAGAAATGGGGCGAAAAGTTTTAAAACAGCCGAACTACTAGGGCGAACGTCTAAAAATCTCAAAATTAATGGGGCTAAACATAAGGGAAAGGGGGGTCCAGAAAACCCCCCACCCTATTAACAACCCTATTTTGGATGTGGAATAAATACAAACCGAAGAATTCCTTGATTAAGACGCCATTTAGGAGGTTCAGACACACGTACAGTCAGTCGCTGTCATCAATACGGATACACACGTTTTACAAGCGGGCGAGGGCTACATTGAATAAGATATTTGCATTACAGAGGTTTGTACACAGTATATATATACTGTATATATATATATATCTATATAATATTTTAGATTGTCTGTCTGTGTGTCTGTCTGTCTGTTCTTTATGCATGGCCACATTTTTTAAGCTAGAGCGTTCATACTTGGTATGCATAGTAAGGGGGTCCCTAGGCAGGTTTTAGTGAAAAAATAGAATTCCCCAGGGTGAAAGGGACGGAGAAAATGGGCGCGAAATCGAAAAAATGGCCGTTTGGGGCAGAAGGAGGCCTCCGATCGCAAAGGTGTAGGGAACGAAAGTTGTTCGAAGCCCCACAAAATGGGGGTACGGATGAGGTCAGATCCAAAATCGGAGGTCATTTAGCGGCCGAAATCGAGGTCGCCGTTTATTGAGGCACAGGGAGGTCGAGGCCGGTGATTATGGTAGGCTAGTGATTGTGGTAGTAGTGATTGATGATGGTGATTATGGTAGTAGTAGTGGTGGTAGTAGTGATGGTGATTACCCGGGCAACGCCGGGTACCCCTGCTAGTATATATATATAAACTGCAAAATAGTATGTACCGTACGAGTATACAGTACAGTGTTGATGTCAAATCCAGTTCTTGTTCTGAAACTGGTGTACAACGAGCTTCCATATATAGAAAGAAGTATTACACTGCCGCCAATACCGAGTCATGGCCCCTGGCAGGTCAGTGGAGGGGTAGGGGGTGGAGGGGTACCTATATAATATATATACTGTAGTACAGGGGTCAGGAGGAAGATCAGTCCTAGAGTCTATTCGCTGTAAGTAGGCGAGAAATCATGACCTCTAACTTCTGTAACTCAAAAACGACTAGAGTAATCGAGCTAATATTTCTACCATTTGGGAAGTCAGTCAAAGAATAGATGTTGAAATTTACAGCCAATTTGCTCTGGCCCTTTTTGAGTTACAGAGGATAGGTCATGATTTCTCGCCTACTTACAGCGAATAGACTATAGCAGAGAGGGCTTTTACCTACAAATACAATTCAGCGCCCCTTCTTACACTCAACACCACTTTCACTTATATACCTCTCCACTCCATCCTTCCACCTCACTCTCGGTCTGCTTCTTCCTCTCTGTCCTTCCACCTCACTCTCGTATACTCACTTAGTTATTCCATCGCTCCCCATCCGTTCCACATGACCGAATCATGTCAAGGTGTTGCTTTTCACACTCTCCAGTACATCCACACCACAACGCTTTCGTACTTCCTGATTCTGTCTATTTCTCCATGTAACTCCGCACGCACTTCTCTAGTAACTCATTTTCACCCCTCTCACTTTTGATTTATGTCTCTCCAACAACGTCCATGCTTCGCTCCCGTAAATCAATGTCGGGATGACCACACTATCATGTAATGACTTCTTTACTATTAAAAAGTAAATTAAGCTAAATCCACCCAATTCAAAGTAAATCGTCTAAATCCGTTCAATTCAAAGTATTTCATCTAAATTCGCCCAAATCAAAGTAAATCCTACTGAAATGACGAGTAATGTGGGGTATAATGTGATAAAGGAAGGTCAGGGGGTCGCTGGGGAGAGAGAGAGAGAGAGAGAGAGAGAGAGAGAGAGAGAGAGAGAGAGAGAGAGAGAGAGAGAGAGAAAGAGACAGAGAGAGAGAAAGAGATAGAGAGAGAAAGAGATAGAGAGAAAGAGAGAAAGAGAGAAAAAAAAGAGAAAAAGAGAGAGAGAGAGAGAGAGAGAGAGAGAGAGAGAGAGAGAGCGAGGATAGAGAGAGAGAGAGAGAGAGAGAGAAAAGGGTGAAGGGGGGGGGGTGGGCGGAAACCCGGTCATGAGGGGGGAATTTTCCAGGGAGTAGGAGCAGCACTGTGGAGCCATGGGTGCTGAAAAGGGGGGGGGGGGGGGGGGGGGTTGTCTAGAGGGAGCATTTGGTCACCATTTTTGTTTCAAACACCATCCATCTATTTAACATCACCAGCCATATTGCATCCTAGGGTTTGGATTGATCAACAAATCCATCCAATCATCTTAACATTTTTACCACCACACTATTTACCACCACACTATTTACCACCACACTATTTATCACCACACTATTTACCACCACACTATTTACCACCACACTATTTACCACCACACTATTTACCACCACACTATTTACCACCACACTATTTACCACCACACTATTTACCACCACACTATTTACCACCACACTATTTACCACCACACTATTTACCACCACACTATTTACCACCACACTATTTACCACCACACTATTTACCACCACACTATTTATCACCACACTATTTACCACCACACTATTTACCACCACACTATTTATCACCACACTATTTATCACCACACTATTTACCACCACACTATTTACCACCACACTATTTACCACCACACTATTTACCACCACACTATTTATCACCACACTATTTACCACCACACTATTTACCACCACACTATTTACCACCACACTATTTACCACCACACTATTTACCACCACACTATTTACCACCACACTATTTACCACCACACTATCATCATCATAAATTCCATGTTCATCAACGAAATGGTAAGGCAGTGGGGTGGTTCAGCTCTTGGTAAGGTTATATAGTTAGAAGAAAGAGATGGACAACTAAAGCAACAGAATAGGAGCCTAGAGATAGAGCTAGAGGAAGGGGTAGACAGAGAACCAGATGGAGGGATGAGATTCGACAGTTTGTTGGGGTGGGATGGAACAGGATAACATCTGATCGGTTAGAGTGGAAACGTATAAAGGTTGTAAATACTATGATCAATCCAGGAAATACATCAACAATCATTTACTTCTAATGTACAGTATCTGGCTTATGGCATCTGTTATGGTGATCTGTATTTTTTGTTGTGAAATATACCAAGGGGCACTATAATCTTGAACAATAACCTCTTTAACTCACAAATGACTAGAGCAATCGAGTTAACATTTCTACCATTTGGGAAGGGTCAACCAGGGAATAGGTGTGGAAGTTTACAGCCCATTTGATCAACCCCATTTTCAGTTACAGAGGTTAGAGTTCACGAATTCTGGCCTACCCATTTGGAGCAGGATATGGTTGCCTTGGTATATAAAGACATATGAGGGCGATTCATTCGTGACCATCCCCTCAGGGATCAAAGAGTCTGGCAAAAGATAGATTGATATACAGTACTCTAGAATTTAAGTATAACAGAGCAAGACAAACTGCATTCGATACAGTTTAGTTTTACCACAATACCACAAGAAGAACAGCAGCAACAACCAAACGACAATACAAATCCAGCTGGTGGACATGCTCCCTATAAAAGGCATTGGTAGGTAGGAAGGGTGTCTCCTCGATCCATCCTGCTACCACCACCACTACCACTGCTACCAACATTACCAACACCACCACGTTTACCAACATTAGCGCCAATACTGCCACCATCATCGCCGATACCAACATTACCACCACTACCACGGTTACCAACTTCACCAACTATACTGCTACTACCATCACCGCTACCAATATTACCACCACTACCATGGTTACCAACAATACTGACCATAATGCCACCACCATCACCGCTACCAACATTACCACGTTTACCAACATTAGCGCCAATACTGCCACCATCATTGCTGCCAAACTAATACACCACTACCAACACCACCATTACCAACGCTACCACCACCATCAACGCTGCCAACCTAATACACCACTACCAACACCACCATTACCAACCTAATACACTGCCACCATTACCACCACTACCAACCTAATACACTGCCACCAACACCACCACTACCAACCTAATACACTACCAACACCACCACCACTACCAACCTAATACACTGCTACCACTACCATACCAACACTACCACCACCACCACCACTACCAACCTAATACACTGCCACCACTACCATTACCAACACTACTACCACCACCACCACCACTACCACCACTACCAACCTAATACACCTCCACCACTCAAAATATTGGTTGAACTGACACTGGTTGAGAGCTCCTGGTTGAAATAGTCCACTGGTTGAGTTGTCCGGCCACCGAGCGTTACTGCATAAATAGGGAGGCCAAATATCGCGAACCCTAACCTCCGTAACTCAAACAGGGCTAGAGCGAATGGGCTGCAAATGACCCTTCTCAAATGGTAGATATATTAGCTCCGATTACTCTAGGTGTTTGTGAGTAATAGACAATAAGGGGAAAGTTTTTTTTTTTTTGGTCGATTATTTAATATATTTATTAATATTTTAGTTTCTTCCCTAGACCTCCATCAAACTTTAAACAAAAACAAATCATTAGATCCCCCTACTAGATTACTTTGTACATTTTTCGGTAGAAACAAATTCTTCCAAAATCACAGGCTCACTATCGTTCGCCAGGAAAAAAATCGACACCTAACTAGCACGAAAGATCTTAATGTTGACAAAGAAATGGGGGGAAAGGTCTTAAAATCGACAAACTAATGGGGCAAATATCTTAAGATCTGAAAACGAAGAGGGCTAAACATGAGGGAGAAGGGGATCTAGAAAAACGACCCATCTCCCCTTAATGTTCAAGAGTTTTGGCCTACGCATTTGGAACAGGGTGAAATTCCGCACCACCACCACCACCACCACCACCTCCACCACCAGCACCACCATCGAGGACATTAAGGGGGTACTACTCGCTTTTTATGGACCTCCTTCTCCCTCGTGTTTAGCATATTAGTTTGGAGATTTTAAGACGTTCAGCCCATTAGTTTGCCGAATTTAACACCTATCGCCCCATTTGGTAGTCAATTTTAAGACCTTACGTGCAATTTAGGTGTCGATTTTTCCCTGGCGAGCGATAGCGAGCCTGTAATTTTAAGAGGAGTCGGCCTTTGGCCGCGACATTTTTCTACCGAAAAATGTACAAATTTATCTTGAAGGGGGGTCCAGGGGGTGTTTTTCTAAGATTAATGGAGATCTAACGAGGAAATTAAGAAATTTAATAAATGAAAAAAATAGACACCCCCTCCCCCCCCCCCCCTCCCCGCCACAACCAAAAAAACACTAACCCCTTAATCCTTTGAGTACCAGCGACGTGGGTTATATTGGATTATAGCTATATTTAGACGATATTATGCAGCTTAGGAAGGAGCTGTGGTAGTTAAGAGGGTTGATTGAGATAGTTTGAAGCCTTATTATTTGCTAGAGGATCTTAACTTCCTAAGCTTACTACAAATCGTCTAATAGTAGCCAGAGTATGCAAAAAAGGACGTCGCTGGTACTGAATGGGTTAACCCCTGGAAAATCATGACGCGATTTAGCAGTACATTTTGCCTAGCTTCAGACGATTTAATTAAGCTTAGGAAGGATATGTGGGAGTTAAGGGGGGGGGGTAACCTGCTTTTATTGATTTATCTCTTTCTCTGGCTTGTATCCATTCGGCCCCTTTCAGCCAACTATTTTAAGACGTTTATCCCCATCTAGGTGTCGATTTCTTCTTGGCGAGCGATAGCTAGCCAGCATTATATGATGAAATCCGGCTTCGCCGGAGAAATTTTTCTATCGAAAAATGTACAAATTTAGCCTGCTGTCAAAACCATTCAAAAAATAAGCTGGCTCGCTACCTCTCACCAGTACAAAATTGACACCTGGATGGGGATAAACGTCTTAAAACAGTAGGCTGAATGGGGCCGAATGGATACAAACCAGAGAAAGAGAGAACAGGAGAGCAAAAAAAGCAGGTCACCCCCCTTAAGAGGGTAGAGATTAGCCCAATCAACCCTCTGACTTTCACATGCCTTTCCTACTCTGGATAAAATCGCCTCAATGAATCTTCAAAACGCGTCAAGATTCTCAGGGGGTTGCTGTAATCAAACTTTAATTTCGAAGATGCTAGACTACCATAATTGCCCGTAAAAAAAAAAAAACGGAAAAGAAATGAGGTGAAAGGTCTTAAAATCGGCCAACTAATGGGCCGAACGTCTTAACATCTGAATACTAATGGAGGTAAACATGAGGGAGAAGGGAGAAGGGGAACCAGAAAATCTGCCCATCTGCCCCTAACCTACCTTATAACGTAGATGGGTGCTTCCTTCCAGTTCTATTTATACCCCACATCTACTGAAACCACTGCCAATATTATCACCACTATAGTCCGTTCATGCTAGGTTGCCCAGACATCGTAACCTCCAACCTCTGTAACTCTAAAAGGTCTAGTGCAAATGAGCTGTCAATTACCACTATATAGTCCGTTCATGCTAGGTTAGCCAGACATCGTAACCTCCAACCTCTGTAACTCAAAAAGGGCTAGTGCAAATGAGCTGTCAATTTAAACACATGTTCTCTATCCAAGTCTTCCTATTTGGTAGACATATTAGCTCGATTACTCAAGTCCTTTTCCAGTTATGGCAGGGGTTACGATTTCTGCCCAACCTAGAATGACCGGACTAACTACCACAACCATCACCACTACAGCTACCACAACCATCACCACTACAACTACCACACCCATCACCACTACAACTACCACAACCATCACCACTACAACTACCACAACCATCACCACTACAGCTACCACAACCATCACCACTACAACTACCACAACCATCACCACTACAGCTACCACAACCATCACCACTACAGCTACCACAACCATCACCACTACAGCTCACCACTACAGCTACCACAACCATCACCACTACAGCTACCACAACCATCACCACTACAGCTACCACAACCATCACCACTACAGCTACCACAACCATCACCACTACAACTACCACAACCATCACCACTACAGCTACCACAACCATCACCACTACAGCTACCACAACAACCATCACCACTACAGCTACCACAACCATCACCACTACAGCTACCACAACCATCACCACTACAGCTACCACAACCATCACCACTACAGCTACCACAACACCATCACCACTACAACTACCACAACCATCACCACTACAGCTACCACAACCATCACCACTACAGCTACCACAACCATCACCACTACAGCTACCACAACCATCACTACTATACACAACCATCACCACAACTACCACAACCATCACCACAACTACCACAACCATCACCACAACTACCACAACCATCACCACAACTACCACAACCATCACCACAACAACCACAACCATCACCACTACAGCTACCACAACCATCACCACTACAGCTACCACAACCATCACCACTACAGCTACCACAACCATCACCACTACAGCTACCACAACCATCACCACTACAGCTACCACAACCATCACCACTACAGCTACCACAACCATCACCACTACAGCTACCACAACTATCACCACTACAGCTACCACAACCATCACCACTACAGCTACCACAACCATCACCACTACAGCTACCACAACTACCAACATTACCACAACCATCACCACTACAGCTACCACAACCATCACCTCTACAGCTACCACAACCATCACCACTACAGCTACCACAACCATCACCACTACAGCTACCACAACCATCACCACAACCATCACCACTACAGCTACCACAACTATCACCACTACAGCTACCACAACTACCAACATTACCACAACTACCATCACATTATAAACCATCAAAATGCGGCATAATCTTCGATAATCTAACATAGCGGGCAACATTTTGCAACTAACATTTCCAGCTAAGAAAATGGACAACCGCACCTTTAAAAAAAAAAAAAAAAAAAAAAAAAAGCTATCAACTTCTCTACATGTGCCGTTAAAAATAAATAAGTAAATAAATATATAAACAAATAAATAAATAAATAAATAAATACGCAGCGATCAACTTGTGTATAGGTGCCGTCAACCCTTTGAGAACCAGCGACGTGGTTACATTTTATTCTAGCTATATTTTGACCACATTATGCAGCTCAGGAAGGATCTGTGGTCATAAAAAGGGTTGATTGAGATAGTTTGAAGCCTTATTATTGCTAGAGGTCCATCCTAAGCTAAATTAAATCGTCTCCTACTTGCCAGCACAGGATGAAAAGGACGCCCCCGGTACCGTACTGTCTGTGTGGTGGAGTGTGTGGAATGAGTTGGATCAATTAAGGGGACCCACCTCGTATTTAGTTTGCTCTCTCTCTCTCCCTCTCTCTCTGGGTTGTATCCATTCGGCCCCATTCAGCCTACTGTTTTAAGACGTTTATCCCGTCAATTTTTATCTGGCGAGCGGTAGCGAGCGAGCATATTTTTATGACAGCAGGATAAATTTGTACAATTTTCGATAGAAAAATTTCTCCAGCGAAGCCGGATTACTCCATACAGTGCAGGCTTGCTATCGCTCGCCAGGAAGAAATCGACACCTGGATGGGGATAAACATCTTAAAACAGTTGGCTGAATGGTACCGAATGGATACGAGCCAGAAAAAGAGAGAAAAGAAGAGAAAAAAAGCAGGTCACCCCCCTTAACCCTCTCCGAGATATGACGCGATTTTGAGCCTATTGGGGATACTTTAAAGCCTTTTTTACCATCAGGGGTATTCAGAAACCTTTAGTTTAGTTACTTCAACCTCTGCAGTTGTCTTTGAATTAGCTGTGGGCAGAAAACTAATTTTGGAGAGGTAATTATAAGAGTGAGAGAACTCAATTTCTTATTGCTAATCTGGCAACCTCTGCGTCATATGTGCGTGAAAGGGTTAAGTTATAACATTATTGCATGTTGGGGATTGGAGGTATGTAGTGGGAGGGAATGTGTGTGTGTGTGTGTGTAATTATGTGTGTGTGTGTGTGTGTGTGTGTGTAATTATGTGTGTGTGTGTGTGTGTTTGAATGTGTGCGTGTGTGTGTCTGAATGTATGTGTGTGTGTGTGTAATTATATATGTGTGTGTGTGTCTCAAGGCAAGCTGATGTAACGATATAAACATTGACTTAGGTTATATAACACAGCCTATCGTGACATAACAGACCTATTATCCACCAACTGACGTAATCTATGGTAAACAACACCAATAGACGGCATACCGATCTGTGCAAGGTAGGCTTAAGGGGGGTCACCTGCTTTTTGTTATTTCTGTCCTTTTCTCTCTTTCTCTGGCTCTTATCCATTCGGCCCCATTCAGCCAACTATTTTAAGACGTTTATCACCATCTAGGTGTCGATTTCTTCCTGGCGAGCGATAGCGAGCCAGCATTATATGAAGAAATCCGGCTTCGCCGGAGACATTTTTCTATCGAAACATGTACAAATTTAGCCTGCTGTCTAACAAAAATAAAAAAATATGCTGGCTCGCTACCGCTCACCAGTAAAAAAATTACACCTGGATGGGGATAAACGTCTTAAAACAGTAGGCTGAATGGGGCCAAATGGATACAAGCCAGAGAAAGATAGAAAAGGACAGAACAAAACAGGTCACCCCCCTTAAGGCTCTTTCGCATATGAATCGGACTCTTGGTCGAAGGTAGATTATGTTAGATAGTATAATTCTTATGAAACTTAATGTTAAGCTGCTAATTTACACTTGTCATTAAACAAATGACGGGAAAATCGCTCGTGTGACACCGTCTTAACAGGGTAAATTATGGTGAGTACGGTCATGTTATGTACAGTACAATATTGTGGTGAGTACGGTCATGTTATGTACAGTACAATATTGTGGTGAGTACGGTCATGTTATGTACAGTACAATATTGTGGTGAGTACGGTCATGTTATGTACAGTACAATATTGCAAAGTAATTTTTTTTTTTTTTTTTTTCTTTTTTTTAAAGACCTCCGTCTACGTATTGTGAAAAACCTGTTATCCTCCGGCAAACTAATGGGGCACACGTCTTAAAATATCAGAACTAATAGGACTAAACATGAGGGAGAAGGGGGGCAGAAAAAAACAACCATTCCCCCCCTTTAATGTATTGATTGAATTATGTGATTGGCATAGTGCAAAGTAAAGTCCATGGCGTACTTACTTCGATTAAAGGGGCGGGAGGGGGGGGGGGGGAGTTCTCCCCCTTCTCCCTCATGTTTAGCCCCATTAGTTTTCAGATTTTATGATTTTCGGCTCATTAGTTTGGCTATTTCAACACCTTTCGCCCCATTTCTTTAACAATATTACGACCTTTCGTGTCATCTATGTGTCGATTTTTTCCTGGCGAGCGAAAGCGAGCCAGTAGTTTTAGGAAGAATCGGCCTTCGGCCGCGACATTTTTCTATCGAAAAATTTACAAATTTATCAAGAAGGGGGGTTTAAGGGGGTCTAACGAAGAAAAACAAATAAATAAATATAAAAATTATCGAAAAAAAACCTATCCCCTTACGCAATAAAGTAACTGAAGTGGGTATCTTACACCAATAAAGTAACTGAAGTGGGTATCTTACACCAATAAAGTAACTGAAGTGGGTATCTTACACCAATAAAGTAACTGAAGTGGGTATCTTACACCAATAAAGTAACTGAAGTGGGTATCTTACACCAATTAGCGTACAATGATAATGGGATAGTGTTTGTTATTTGTTTGTTTACACTGGTGTTATGTGGAGGGTAGTGGGGTGTGGTATATTATGTGGAGGGTAGTGGGGTGTGGTATATGATAGGTAAAGTGATGCGGTGGTGGTGAAGGTGGTGGAGGTGGTGGTGGTGGTGGTGGTGATAGATGATACACGCTACGGTAAAGGGATACGACTGGCCTATACCGATCAAGGCCACACAGGGTCTAGGTTTAACATCTGAAAACTACTACTAATGGGGCTAAACACGAGGCAGAAGGGGGACCAGAAAAACGACCCATCTCCCCTTAAAGGGTTCAAATGACCCCCTATGAACGTTGACACACATATTATAGGGATCACTTTGGTTGCCATTAAGGGGAGACGGTCTGGGTTTTTTTTGGGCCCCCTTCTCCCTCATGTTTACCCCATTAGTTTTGATATTTTAAGGCATTCGCCCCATTAGATTGGCGATTATAAGACCTTTCGCCCCAATTATTCCTCAATATTTAGACCTTCCGTGCCGGCACATTCAGGTGTCGATATATTTCCTGGCGAGCGTTAGCAAGCCTGTACATTAGGGGGAATCGGCCTTGGCTCGTGACATTTATCGGCAAATTTATCACGAGGGGGGGGGGGGGGTCTTGGAGGTATTTTTGTAAGCTTCATGTAGCTCTAGGGAGGAAACTAAAAAAATATATTGAATAAATAAATAAATAAATAAATAAATACGTTAATTAATATCCTACATAAATAAATAAATAAATAAATAAATACGTTAATTAATATCCTACATAAATAAAAATCTCCCCTTAATGTAATTTGTAATTGCCAAGTGGTATTATATTGCCAATTAAAATAACTGGTGAAGCTATTTGTATTGGACAAGAGAGTAAAGTAACCTGTGATTGTCAGTGTACAGTAACCTCAAAAGTTATGTACCACCTTCACAAATTTGACTATATTTTCCACTCTCGATAAAACAAATATTCAACAAAATTACCTCTCCAAAATTAGTTTTCTGCTCACAGCTAACTCAAAGACAACTGTAGAGGTTGAAGTAACTAAACTAAAGGTTTCTAAATACCCCTGATGGTAACAAAGGCTTTAAAGTATCCCCAATAGGCTCAAAATCGCGTCATATGTCGGAGAGGGTTAAGGAAGATCTGTGGTAGTAAAAAGGGTTAAGTGAGATAGTTCGCAGGCTGTTACTTGCTGGAGGCCCTTTTTAAACTGAATGAAATCGTCTTATAGTAGCCAGAGTATAGTTAAAAGGACGGTGCGGTACAGAAGGGGTTAATACTAGGGCTATAACTAAGTTGAATTTGTGTATGTATGAGCCGACTTTTGCTCGTGCCTGTACCGCGTTGTGCTACATAATACTGTATATGGTTAACCGATACGTCCGTGGTGAGTAGCGATATATGATACTATAGAAGCTCAAGTGATACGGGTGTAGTGTAGCGACTTGGCTTGGTGCTGTAAAATACGCTAACATGGCTCTGGTGTAGCGACTTGTGCTAGATGTGACAATATAAAGTACAAGGCTGTGACTGTGAGTTTGTAGTGTAGCGACTTGTGCTAGATGTGACAATATAAAGTACAAGGCTGTGACTGTGAGTTTGTAGTGTAGCGACTTGTGCTAGATGTGACATATAAAGTACAAGGCTGTGACTGTGAGTTTGTAGTGTAGCGACTTGTGCTAGATGTGACAATATAAAGTACAAGGCTGTGACTGTGAGTTTGTAGTGTAGCGACTTGTGCTAGATGTGACAATATAAAGTACAAGGCTGTGACTGTGAGTTTGTAGTGTAGCGACTTGTGCTAGATGTGACAATATAAAGTACAAGGCTGTGACTGTGAGTTTGTAGTGTAGCGACTTGTGCTAGATGTGACAATATAAAGTACAAGGCTGTGACTGTGAGTTTGTAGTGTAGCGACTTGTGCTAGATGTGACAATATAAAGTACAAGGCTGTGACTGTGAGTTTGTAGTGTAGCGACTTGGCTTGGTGCTGTAAATACGCTAACATGGCTCTGGTGTAGCGACTTGTGCTAGATGTGACAATATAAAGTACAAGGCTGTGACTGTGAGTTTGTAGTGTAGCGACTTGTGCTAGATGTGACAATATAAAGTACAAGGCTGTGACTGTGAGTTTGTAGTGTAGCGACTTGTGCTAGATGTGACAATATAAAGTACAAGGCTGTGACTGTGAGTTTGTAGTGTAGCGACTTGTGCTAGATGTGACAATATAAAGTACAAGGCTGTGACTGTGAGTTTGTAGTGTAGCGACTTGGCTTGGTGCTGTAAAATACGCTAACATGGCTCGGGTGTAGCGACTTGTGCTAGATGTTACAATATAAAGTACAAGGCTGTGACTGTGAGTTTGTAGTGTAGCGACTTGGCTTGGTGCTGTAAAATACGCTAACATGGCTCGGGTGTAGCGACTTGTGCTAGATGTGACAATATAAGTACAAGGCTGTGACTGTGAGTTTGTAGTGTAGCGACTTGTGCTAGATGTGACAATATAAAGTACAAGGCTGTGACTGTGAGTTTGTAGTGTAGCGACTTGTGCTAGATGTGACAATATAAAGTACAAGGCTGTGACTGTGAGTTTGTAGTGTAGCGACTTGTGCTAGATGTGACAATATAAAGTACAAGGCTGTGACTGTGAGTTTGTAGTGTAGCGACTTGTGCTAGATGTGACAATATAAAGTACAAGGCTGTGACTGTGAGTTTGTAGTGTAGCGACTTGGCTTGGTGCTGTAAAATACGCTAACATGGCTCTGGTGTAGCGACTTGTGCTAGATGTGACAATATAAAGTACAAGGCTGTGACTGTGAGTTTGTAGTGTAGCGACTTGTGCTAGATGTGACAATATAAAGTACAAGGCTGTGACTGTGAGTTTGTAGTGTAGCGACTTGTGCTAGATGTGACAATATAAAGTACAAGGCTGTGACTGTGAGTTTGTAGTGTAGCGACTTGTGCTAGATGTGACAATATAAAGTACAAGGCTGTGACTGTGAGTTTGTAGTGTAGCGACTTGGCTTGGTGCTGTAAAATACGCTAACATGGCTCGGGTGTAGCGACTTGTGCTAGATGTTACAATATAAAGTACAAGGCTGTGACTGTGAGTTTGTAGTGTAGCGACTTGGCTTGGTGCTGTAAAATACGCTAACATGGCTCGGGTGTAGCGACTTGTGCTAGATGTGACAATATAAAGTACAAGGCTGTGACTGTGAGTTTGTAGTGTAGCGACTTGTGCTAGATGTGACAATATAAAGTACAAGGCTGTGACTGTGAGTTTGTAGTGTAGCGACTTGTGCTAGATGTGACAATATAAAGTACAAGGCTGTGACTGTGAGTTTGTAGTGTAGCGACTTGTGCTAGATGTGACAATATAAAGTACAAGGCTGTGACTGTGAGTTTGTAGTGTAGCGACTTGTGCTAGATGTGACATATAAAGTACAAGGCTGTGACTGTGAGTTTGTAGTGTAGCGACTTGTGCTAGATGTGACAATATAAAGTACAAGGCTGTGACTGTGAGTTTGTAGTGTAGCGACTTGGCTTGGTGCTGTAAAATACGCTAACATGGCTCTGGTGTAGCGACTTGTGCTAGATGTGACAATATAAAGTACAAGGCTGTGACTGTGAGTTTGTAGTGTAGCGACTTGTGCTAGATGTGACAATATAAAGTACAAGGCTGTGACTGTGAGTTTGTAGTGTAGCGACTTGTGCTAGATGTGACAATATAAAGTACAAGGCTGTGACTGTGAGTTTGTAGTGTAGCGACTTGTGCTAGATGTGACAATATAAAGTACAAGGCTGTGACTGTGAGTTTGTAGTGTAGCGACTTGGCTTGGTGCTGTAAAATACGCTAACATGGCTCGGGTGTAGCGACTTGTGCTAGATGTTACAATATAAAGTACAAGGCTGTGACTGTGAGTTTGTAGTGTAGCGACTTGGCTTGGTGCTGTAAAATACGCTAACATGGCTCGGGTGTAGCGACTTGTGCTAGATGTGACAATATAAAGTACAAGGCTGTGACTGTGAGTTTGTAGTGTAGCGACTTGTGCTAGATGTGACAATATAAAGTACAAGGCTGTGACTGTGAGTTTGTAGTGTAGCGACTTGTGCTAGATGTGACAATATAAAGTACAAGGCTGTGACTGTGAGTTTGTAGTGTAGCGACTTGTGCTAGATGTGACAATATAAAGTACAAGGCTGTGACTGTGAGTTTGTAGTGTAGCGACTTGTGCTAGATGTGACAATATAAAGTACAAGGCTGTGACTGTGAGTTTGTAGTGTAGCGACTTGTGCTAGATGTGACAATATAAAGTACAAGGCTGTGACTGTGAGTTTGTAGTGTAGCGACTTGTGCTAGATGTGACAATATAAAGTACAAGGCTGTGGCTGTGAGTTTGCGTACTGTATTTGGAGATAATATTATACTGTACATAAACAAACAAGTATTTTCATTATATTTGGAGATATACTGTATATAAAATCGACCACTATGACCATTATATTTGGAGATAATATGCTGTACATAAAATCAACAACTATGGCCATTTTGTATACCGTACTAGGTGATATAATACATAGCATACGGTGCTATGACGTGTGTTAGGTAATAAATAGTCTGGGTGTTCTGACATTTGCTAGCTAATAATAATAAAAAACAGTAGAATGTATGGGGCTTTGTGGCAAGTGAATTCATAACAGTAAATACCAATTATCTGATGAGGTTTTATGACTTACGTGACTTTACATCAACGAATAAAAGCGGCCTGCTTGGGGATTTGTTATGTATGGTAATTTATAACAATGGATAATGGTAACATGCATGGGGTTTGGTTACTTAAGGGGAAGGTAGTTGCCTTTTGTCTCCCTCATCCACATATATAATATAAAATACAAAACTGCTGGGACGCATTTGATTATGGTGGTGGTGGTGGTGGTGGTGATGGTGGTGGTGACGATGAAGGTGGTGTTGGTGGTGAAATAACCTGGTTGCCAAGAGATGGAACACACCAAAGGAATACTCCACCACACCACCACCACCACGGAATACCAACCTTGACACCGGTATTATTAATTCATCACTCCAGGCACCATTCCTCACATTCCCACACACACACACACACACACATACACAATCACACACGCAGAAACGCGCACACACACACACACACACACACACACATAACACACGCATGCTCGCACACACCACACACACACGCACGCACGCACACACATATACAACACACACAACACGCACACACACACATATATAACACACACACACGCACACACATACAAACACACGCACTCATATCCGCACACACACACACACATACACGCACGCACGCACGCACACACACACACAAATATGTACAGTCGATGTTAATAAGTGTTGTCAAATATTTTTCAAAGTTTCGAACACTGACTAATACTCTGAGGGATAAGCACTTTTTCCAGTAACTATAAAGATACCAATAACACTTTTTGAGCGAAAACCACTGGAATCTATGACAACATTTAATACCCCCGATTGTACATTATTCGGTAGTATTCCTCCTAAATTACAGGCTCGATATTGCTGACAATCGACACCTAAATGTCACGAGAGGTCTTACAATTGACAGAAATGGGGCGAAAGGTATTAAAATCGCCAAACTAATATGGCGACCGGCTTAAAAGATCAAAACTAATGGGGCTAAACATGAGGGAGAAGTGGTTCCACACACACACAAAAAAACAATGAAAATCTCCACTTAATCTTGTATCATTATCCAGTATCCATTGTTGCTGTTATGGTTGGTAGATCTATTTCTACTACTACTACTACTACTACTACTACTACTACTACAACAAACAGTAGAGCATAGGGAAAAATACGACGTGGTTATATGCATAATTCATATAGCCTAAATATCTGTATCTACTATCTGAATATTCACTTGGTATGACCTATATATCATAAATGTTTGTATCTGATAAAGTCAAATTAGCACCAACCTTTACTGCAGAAAGCGTCACAACCCTTCTGATAATTTTTCGCTAGCCTCAAATTACTATTAATTATAGATTAATCTCCTCTAAGCCGGGATAATCTCTGGGTCTTTACAACGATACATTTAATACTGATCGCTGCAATAGCCACTTAGTAAATACATAAAACTGGACAGTGTGGTAGATGTTGTGATGTAGGAACAGGTGGTAGAAATGGTCCAGTGTTCAATAATATGGTTGTGAATGTGTGGATGGTAGTTGTGTTATGGGAGTTGTGTTATGAATGTGTGGATGGTAGTTGTGTTATGAATGTGTAGATGGTAGTTGTGTTATGAATATGTGGATAGTAGTTGTGTTATGAATGTGTGGATGGTAGTTGTGTTATGAATGTGTGGATGGTAGTTGTGTTATGAATGTGTGGATGGTAGTTGTGTTATGAATGTGTGGATGGTAGTTGTGTTATGAATGTGTGGATGGTAGTTGTGTTATGAATGTGTGGATGGTAGTTGTGTTATGAATGTGTGGATGGTAGTTGTGTTATGAATGTGTGGATGGTAGTTGTGTTATGAATGTGTGGATGGTAGTTGTGTTATGAATGTGTGGATGGTAGTTGTGTTATGAATGTGTGGATGGTAGTTATGTTATGGAAGTTGTGTTATGAATGTGTGGATGGTAGTTGTGTTATGAATGTGTGGATGGTAGTTGTGTTATGGAAGTTGTGTTATGAATGTGTGGATGGTAGTTGTGTTATGGAAGTTGTGTTATGAATGTGTGGATGGTAGTTGTGTTATGAATGTGTGGATGGTAGTTGTGTTATGAATGTGTGGATGGTAGTTGTGTTATGAATGTGTGGATGGTAGTTGTGTTATGGAAGTTGTGTTATGAATGTGTGGATGGTAGTTGTGTTATGAATGTGTGGATGGTAGTTGTGTTATGGAAGTTGTGTTATGAATGTGTGGATGGTAGTTGTGTTATGAATGTGTGGATGGTAGTTGTGTTATGGAAGTTATGTTATGAATGTGTGGATGGTAGTTGTGTTATGAATGTGTGGATGGTAGTTTTGTTATGAATGTGTGGATGGTAGTTGTGTTATGGAAGTTGTGTTATGAATGTGTGGATGGTAGTTGTGTTATGAATGTGTGGATGGAAGTTGTGTTATGAATGTGTGGATGGTAGTTGTGTTATGGAAGTTGTGTTATGAATGTGTGGATGGTAGTTGTGTTATGAATGTGTGGATGGTAGTTGTGTTATGGAAGTTGTGTTATGAATGTGTGGATGGTAGTTGTGTTATGAATGTGTGGATGGTAGTTGTGTTATGGAAGTTGTGTTATGAATGTGTGGATGGTAGTTGTGTTATGAATGTGTGGATGGTAGTTGTGTTATGAATGTGTGGATGGTAGTTGTGTTATGAATGTGTGGATGGTAGTTGTGTTATGAATGTGTGGATGGTAGTTGTGTTATGGAAGTTGTGTTATGAATGTGTGGATGGTAGTTGTGTTATGGAAGTTGTGTTGTGAATGTGTGGTAGTTGTGTTATGGTCCAGTGTTATATATGGTTGTTGTGGTAGTTGTGTTATGGTCCAGTGTTAAATATGGTTGTTGTGGTAGTTGTGTTATGGTCCAGTGTTAAATATGGTTGTGTGGTAGTTGTGTTATGGTCCAGTGTTAAATATGGTTGTGTGGTAGTTGTGTTATGGTCCAGTGTTAAATATGGTTGTTGTGGTAGTTGTGTTATGGTCCAGTGTTATATATGGTTGTGTGGTAGTTGTGTTATGGTCCAGTGTTAAATATGGTTGTGTGGTAGTTGTGTTATGGTCCAGTGTTAAATATGGTTGTTGTGGTAGTTGTGTTATGGTCCAGTGTTATATATGGTTGTGTGGTAGTTGTGTTATGGTCCAGTGTTAAATATGGTTGTTGTGGTAGTTGTGTTATGGTCCAGTGTTAAATATGGTTGTTGTGGTAGTTGTGTTATGGTCCAGTGTTATATATGGTTGTTGTGGTAGTTGTGTTATGGTCCAGTGTTAAATATGGTTGTTGTGGTAGTTGTGTTATGGTCCAGTGTTAAATATGGTTGTTGTGGTAGTTGTGTTATGGTCCAGTGTTATATGGTTGTTGTGGTAGTTGTGTTATGGTCCAGTGTTATATATGGTTGTGTGGTAGTGTTGTGAATGTGTTGTAGTTGTGTTATGGTCCAGTGTTAAATATGGTTGTGTGGTAGTTGTGTTATGGTCCAGTGTTATATATGGTTGTTGTGGTAGTTGTGTTATGGTCCAGTGTTATATGGTTGTTGTGGTAGTTGTGTTATGGTCCAGTGTTATATATGGTTGTGTGGTAGTGTTGTGAATGTGTTGTAGTTGTGTTATGGTCCAGTGTTAAATATGGTTGTGTGGTAGTGTTGTGAATGTGTTGTAGTTGTGTTATGGTCCAGTGTTAAATATGGTTGTGTGGTAGTGTTGTGAATGTGTTGTAGTTGTGTTATGGTCCAGTGTTATATATGGTTGTGTGGTAGTGTTGTGAATGTGTTGTAGTTGTGTTATGGTCCAGTGTTATATATGGTTGTGTGGTAGTGTTGTGAATGTGTTGTAGTTGTGTTATGGTCCAGTGTTATATATGGTTGTGTGGTAGTGTTGTGAATGTGTTGTAGTTGTGTTATGGTCCAGTGTTAAATATGGTTGTGTGGTAGTGTTGTGAATGTGTTGTAGTTGTGTTATGGTCCAGTGTTATATATGGTTGTGTGGTAGTGTTGTGAATGTGTTGTAGTTGTGTTATGGTCCAGTGTTATATATGGTTGTGTGGTAGTGTTGTGAATGTGTTGTAGTTGTGTTATGGTCCAGTGTTAAATATGGTTGTGTGGTAGTTGTGTTATGGTCCAGTGTTAAATATGGTTGTGTGGTAGTTGTGTTATGGTCCAGTGTTATATGGTTGTTGTGGTAGTTGTGTTATGGTCCAGTGTTATATATGGTTGTGTGGTAGTGTTGTGAATGTGTTGTAGTTGTGTTATGGTCCAGTGTTAAATATGGTTGTGTGGTAGTGCTATGAATGTGTGGTAGTTGTGTTATGGTCCAGTGTTAAATATGGTTGTGTGGTAGTGTTATGAATGTGTGGTAGTTGTGTTATGGTCCAGTGTTAAATATGGTTGTGTGGTAGTTGTGTTATGGTCCAGTGTTAAATATGGTTGTGTGGTAGTGTTATGAATGTGTGGTAGTTGTACTGTATCCATGCGGTGATTACATTGATAGTGTTTTTTTAGGTGATTGTGATATAAATTGCGATTGTGATGGTGGTGTGATTGTGATATAAATTGTGATGGTGGTGTGATTGTGATATTAATTGTGATGGTGGTGTGATTGTGATATTAATTGTGATGGTGGTGTGATTGTGATATTAATTGTGATGGTGGTGTGATTGTAATATTAATTGTGATGGTGGTGTGATTGTGATATTAATTGTGATGGTGGTGTGATTGTGATATTAATTGTGATGGTGGTGTGATTGTGATATTAATTGTGATGGTGGTGTGATTGTGATATTAATTGTGATGGTGGTGTGATTGTGATATTAATTGTGATGGTGGTGTGATTGTGATATTAATTGTGATGGTGGTGTGATTGTGATATTAATTGTGATTGTGATATTAATTGTGATGGTGGTGTGATTGTGATATTAATTGTGATGGTGGTGTGATTGTATTGGTGTTAGTGATTGTACAGATAGTGATGGTGTAGCTGTGGTTGTGTGGGTGATGCAGTGAGAGGGAGGTATAACATCTCCATCTCCATCTCTCTCTCTCTCTCTCTCTCTCTCTCTCTCTCTCTCTCTCTCTCTCTCTCTCTCTCTCTCTCACACACACACACACACATATATATCACCCTTCTCTCTTTCGCCCACCTCGTTCTCTCCTTCACACACACACACACACACAGTCAATGCCCTATACTCCCACACTAATACACTCTGCTCAATCACTACTTACACACACACACACACAAACACACAAACTATTACTAGCAAACATTCACTTTTCCCTGTAGCCCACGACATCTTTGCGATTATACTTATAAGATACACACAGTAAAATACAAACATGGACTACCGGTACATAAATACATAAGGTTGCTGCAATGGCTAACATCAACACTTGTAAGAAGTTAGTATTTCATCGTACTCACGGTCGATGGATGGAAAATATAGATAGATAGATGGATAGATAGATAGATAGAGATAGATATAAAGATAGATAGATTAGATATAGATAAATCGATTAAATAGATAGATAAATTGACGGATAGATAGATAGCCATCTAGACGCCAGACAAACAGTTAAACAGCCAGCCAGGGACGCCAATAGACAGACAGACAGTTTAATAGATAGATACACAATGTTATAAAACCAGTCAGCTAGCAGGGCACAGACACAAGACGTACAAACGGATAGATAGATAGATAGATAGATAGACAGTCACATAGCCAGCCAGGGACGCCAATAGACAGATAGACAGTTTAATAGATAGATACACAATGATATATAGACAGTCAGTTAGCAGGGCACAGACACAAGACTTACACACGGATAGACCCAGATAGATATATATAGAGATAGATAGATAGCTAGATAGCTAGATATAGATAGATAGAAAGGGGAAGGGGGAACAGCATAATTAGACACAGACACAAGACTTACACACGGATAGAGCCAGACATACTGTAGATATATATATATATATAGATAGATAGATAGATAGAAGGGGGAGGGGGAGCAGCGTGATTAGTTGGTCGGGGGGGGGGGGGGAAGAAAAAGAGAGAGAGAGAGAGAGAGAGAGAGAGAGAGAGAGAGAGAGAGAGAGAGAGAGAGAGAGAGAGAGAGAGAGAGAGAGAGAGGGAGAGTGCAGGGGGGGGGGTACAACCCGGAAGTATATCCCCCCAGTCTCTCTAACTCACACATTACTTGCTCTACTGAGTCTACCCCCCCCCCTCTCTCTCTCTCTCTCTCTCTCTCTCTCTCTCTCTCTCTCTCTCTCTCTCTCTCTCTCTCTCAGAGGAAAAGAAGAAAATAGGAGAAACGACAGAGATTGGGGAGGGGAGAAAAAAGGAAGTAGGAATGGGTTAGGATGGGGAGGGGAAGGGAGGGGAGATGAGGGGAAGATAGAGAAGGGAAGGGGATGGAAGGAAAGGAAGGGGGAAGGTGGAAGAGAATGATAAAGGGGTGGAGAGAATAGGATGGGAAGGGAGGGAAGAGGATATGAGAGGATAGGAGGCACGAGGATGAGAGGAGAGGAGGAAGGAAGGGATGATGGTAGGAATGGAGGAGAGGAGGGGAAGGGAGGTAAGAGGAGGAAAGATGAGGAAGGGAAGGAAGAGGGTTGGGTTGGGGGACAGGGGGAGGAGGGAGGGGGGGGGGAGAGGAGTGGAGGAAGGGAGGCAAGATTACAGAAGAGGAGAGGAAGGGTAGGAAAGAGAATAGGAGGAGAGGAGAGGAGGGGATGGGAAGGAAGAGAACAGCATGGACGAAAAGTAGAAGGAGAAGGAAGGATGTTGGATGATGGGAAGGAAAGGAATGAGGCAGGAGAAGAAGAGGAAACGAAGGAGAAGTGGAAGAATGAAGTATAGAGTGGCAGGAAGGGGAGGGAACACATGGGGGAAGGAAAACAAACAGGAAGGAAGGAAGGGAAGAGGGGAGAGAGGGAGGAAGGAGGGGGAGAGGGGAGGGAGGAAGGAAGGAAGAGAGAAAGGAAGGGAGGAAAGAGGGGAAGAGGGGAGGGAGGAAGGAAGGGAGGAAGGAGGGGAAGAGGGAGGAAGGAAGGAAGGAAGGGAGGAAGGGAGGAAGGAAGGGAAGAGGGAAGGGAGGAAGAGGGAAGGGAGGAAGAGGGGAGGAAGGAAGGAGGGAGGGGAAGGAGGAAGGAAGGAAGAGAGGAAGGAAGGGAGGAAGGAGGAGAAGAGGGAAGGGAGGAAGGAAGGGAAGAGGGAAGGAAGGACGGACGGATAGAGGGGAGGGGAGGATGAGTGGACAATCATAAGAAAGGAAGAGTGAACTGATAAAAGGACGAAACGAAGGAACAATGGAAGGAAAGAAAGGGAAGGTGGAAAGAAAGAAAGAAAGAAGGAACGATCGAAGACTAAATAAACAAACTAAGAAAGGAGAACAGAAACAAGCGAAGATAATAAAGACGTACACACAAGCAGAAGCAAAAGTGGAACGAAGCAAGAAATCAAGAAAGGATATACTCAAAAGAAACATGGAAAATGGAGACAATCAAAACAAACAATTAAAGAGACGAATACAATAGATCAAAATACAATAGGGAAGATCCAAGAAAATAGATGACGGAGCTAAGTGTGACAAGAGGAAATAACAGTAGTTTAGACAAAAATAATTAGAGAAAAGAAAAAGAAAATTTTTGAGAAAAAGGAACGGGGGGAAGAAGAAGAAGAAGAAGAAGAAGGAGGAGGAGAAGAAATAAAAAGAAGAAAGAGAGTAATACCAAACATTATTGGAAGGTCACTGAACTGGGTGTGACAAGTAAGGCTGACAGAGGCCAATAAGAAGAAGAAAAGGAGAAGTAGACAACGGAGAGAAGAAGAGGGGAAATATGATGAACAGACGAGAATGAGACAAAATAAGAGAAATATGGGAAGAGGAAAACAGAAGAAGCGAAGGAGGAGGAAGAAGAGGAAACTATGCCGAGAAATAGGAGGTGATAAAGGAAAATGACAACGGAGGAAAAGGAGAAAGAAGGAAAGGAAGAGAACAAGGATGGAATCGAAGGAGTTACAAGGATTATAAACAAAATAGTATCTCAAAAACTTTGCGGTCCATTTCGAGGATATACTCTTGGTGTAAACAAGAGAGATTGAGGAGAAAGAAGGAGGGGAGGAAGAAGAAGAAGGAGAGGAGGGGAGGAAGAAGAAGAGGAGGAGGAGGAGGAGGAGGAGGAGGAGGAGGAGGAGGAGGAAGAAGAAGGAGGAGGAGGAGGAGGAGGAAGAGGAGGAGGAGGAAGAAGAAGGAGAGGTGGGAAGGAAGAAGGAGGAGGAAGAAGGAGATGTGGGAAGGAAGGAGGAGGAGGAAGAAGAAGGAGAGGGAGGAATAAGAATGAGATTAAAAAGAGGAGGGGTGGAAGTAAATTAGAAGAGGAGAATGAAGAGGAGAAGGAGGAGGAATAACAGTAGAAGAGGAGGAGGAGGAGGAACAGTAGAAGAGGAGGAGGAGGAAGAAAAAGAAGAAGAAGAGGAGAAGGAAGATAAAGAGGAAGAAGAATAAATGGGAGGAGGAAGGGACGAATAAAGATATAATATGATCAGGAAAAGGAAGAAATCAGAATGTAAAGAAATCGAATGAGGAGTGGGAGAAATAGAAGAGGGAGGAGGATCAGGAGGAGGAAGGCGGAGGGTGAAGAAAATGAAGACAAAGGTGGAGGAGTAAGAAGAAGGAGGAGGAGGAAGAACGACGGAGAAGAAAAAGGAGGATGAAGCTGGGTAGGGAGGAAGACGAAGAAGAGGAATGGGAGGAAGAAGACGAAGAATGGGAAGGAGGAAGAAGAGAGGAGGAAGTGGAAGAAGGAAAGGGAGGAGTAAGAATGAGGGAGAAGAAGAAGGAGGAGGGGGAGGAAGGAGGAGGAAGAAGAAGGAGAAGGAGGAGGAAGAAGAAGAGGGAGGAGGAAGGAGGAGAGAGAGGAAGGAGAGAGGAAGAAGAAAGAGAGGGAGGAGGAAGGAGAGAGAGGAGGAAGACGAAGGAAAGAGAGGAGGAAGAAGAAGGAAAGAGAGGAGGAAGGAGAAAGAGGAGGAAGGAGAAAGAGGAGGAAGAATTAGGAGGGGGGAGGAAGAAGAAGGAGAGGGAGGAGGAAGAATTAGGAGGGGGAGGAGGAAGGAGAGAGAGGAGGAAGAAGGAGAGAGAGGAGGAAGGAGAGAGAGTAGGAAGAATTAGGAGGGGGGAGGAAGAAAAATTAGGAGGGGGAGGAGGAAGAAGATAGGGAGTAGATGAAGGAAAAAAGAGGAGAGGGAGAAGGAGGAAAAAGAAGGAGGGAGAAGAAGGAGAATCAGGAAGAAGGAGAAGGAGAAGAAGAAGAAGAAGAAGAAGAAGAAGAAGGAGAAGGAGAAGGAGAAGCAGGAGAGGAAAGGCGGACTAGCTTCATTTTCATTATTGATCTGGTGAGTTTCCCTTAAGCACTACCCTACTTCCCTCCCCCCCTCCCTCCCCCCCCTTCTCTGTATAGTCTAGTGGGAGGGAGGAGAGCAAGGTGTCAAGGAGAGGGAGTGGGAGGCTGAGTGGGAGTGCAAAGAAAAAGGGGAAGGTGGAGGGGAGTGGGATGGGAGAAGGGAGGGAGTGGGAAGGGGAGGGATTGGGAGAGGGAAGGAGGAGGGGAGGGAGTGTGACGGGAGGCAGAGAGGGAGTGGATGGTGGGGAGTGGGAAGGAGGAGGAGGAAGGGAGGGATTGGGAGGAGATGGTGGGGAGTGAGAGAGGGAAGGAGAGTGGGATGGGAAAAGAAAAGGGGAGATGGGATGGAGTAAAAGAGGGGAAGAATGGCAGTGGAAAGGGGAAGAAGAGAGAACGAGAGGGGCCCGGTTCGAGGAAGTAGTGGGGAGTGGGGAAAGGAGGGGAGGGGAGGGGAGGGGTGGAGTGGGGAAAGGAGGGGAGGGGTAAAGGGAGGGATGGGAGCAGAGTGGGGGGGACGTGAGTGGGAAGTGGAAATAGAGAGTGGGTGAGAGACTACGCTGAGGGGGGAGTGGGAGGAGAGAATGTGAGTGGGAAGAGAGAGGAAGGAGTGGGGAGAGCATGTAAGTGTGAGGGGGGATGGGAGGGGAGAAGAGAGGGGAGGGGAGGGAGAAGGGGAAGCAGAGAGGCAGGAGAGGGAAATATGAGTGGGGTCGAATGGATATGGTTAGAGGAGAAGAGGGGATGGGAGGGGAGAAAATGGGATAGATATATGAAGACGAGAGAGAGAGAGAGAGAGAGAGAGAGGAGCGAGGAGAGATGAGAGGAGAGGAGAGAGAGAGAGAGAGAGGGGAGAGGAGAGAGGAGAGAGAGAGGAGAGAGAGAGAGAGAGAGAGAGAGAGAGAGATGAGAGAGAGGAGAGAGAGAGATGGGAGATGAGAGAGAGAGAGGATGCGAGAGAGAGGAGGGGGGGGAGGGGGGGAAATGGGAAAAGGAAGGGAGATAGGGGATGGGGAGCGAAGGAAAGGAAGGGAGTGAGTTAGTGAGAGGGGTTGGTAGAGGGAAGGAAGGGTAATGGGATGGGGAGGTGAGCTGGTGGAGGGAGGGGGGAGGAGGATGGAGGTGGGAGGGAGGGGGGGGGTAGGAGGAGAAGCTAAAAGTAGTACAAGGATCGGGGGTAGGGGTTAGATATGGGTATAATATAGTGTAGGTGTTAGGGTATTCATAGGTGGTGTCAAATGGTGCCAGTTATAGTGTAGTGTAGTGTAGGTGTCGCAATCAGACATAATATGACACAAATTGTCTGCGTTGAAGTGAAATGTCTTTGAATTGACGCTATTGTACCTGTATTGTCTTGATATGCAGCTTACAGTTGCGCTCTTTTCAATAAACTACCTTGATTATTTGGGTTTCTTCTTGTCTTGGCTTTACTTGCTTATCTTTTATTATTTTTGTTTTAATATATTGTACATCAAATCTATGGTGACCGGTCAACTCAACCAGTAGACCATTTCAACCAGTAGCTCTCAACCAATACGGTTAGGTTAGGTTATGGTTAGGTTAGGTTAGGTTAGTACTATATTTTGGCACTGGTTTGGTTGGTCTGGGTTAATTTGTCTCTGGTTGAGAGCTACTGGTTGAAATGGTCTACTGGTTGAGATGACATGGAACCCATCAGAGTGAGAACTGAGCGATCTCTGCCATACCCATAGCTTACTCTGACTGATCCTTTTACTTATATATTTTCTAGATCTCGAGTGACGGCGTCTCTTCCGTGGATTGACCTCCCAATCTACCAAGATTGGAAGCCAAAGCGTCACATTTTTCCTTTGCCCCTCAACTTTCTCTTCATAATTGCTGAGGGGCACAGGGCCCTGGGTGGGGCTTTGGTTTCCCGGGCGTTTCTGCACCCTCCTCAGCTCCCCGCCATGGAGTGGCATCAGTCACCCAGGCTTTATTGAGGTCGGCAGGGAGGGTTCTGTGGGGGCGCTCAGTTATGGCCTTGGCCTTGCTCAGGGACTTGGGGCTGTTCGGCCAGGCAGCTTGGGGAACAACAACAACAACAACAACATGGAACCCAAATCTATACAAAAGAACAAGCCAAGTAAAATTTAAAAGACAAGTAAATACACAAATATACAAGGTAGTTTATTATAAAGAGCTTAACTAAGGTGACTATCAAGAAAATACAGGTAATCAATAGTGTCAATTGAATTACATTTCACTTCAATACAGACATAATGCCGGGTTGCTACCCTACGAGAGGTGATGTAGGTGTCAGTTGTAGGGTATGTATCAGGTGGAGGTGATTTAGGTGTCATTTGGTGTCAAGTAGAGTCAAGAGAGGTGATGAAGGTGTCAGTTGTAGGGTATGTGTCTGGTGATGTCATACAGAGGTGATATTGGTGCCATGCCAGGATGAGGTGATTTAGGTGTCAGTTGGTGTCAAGTAGAGTCAAGAGAGGTGATGAAGGTGTCGGTTGTAGGGTATGTGTCTGGTGGTGTCATACAGAGGTGATATTGGTGCCATGCCAGGATGAGGTGATTTAGGTGTCAGTTGGTGTCAAGTAGAGTCAAGAGAGGTGATGAAGGTGTCAGTTGTAGGGTTATGAGTCAGGTGGTGTCATACAGAGGTGATATTGGTGCCATGCCAGGATAGGTAGGTATGACAGTGGCACTACTAGGCACTGTACGGTATGTTTAGAAGGTCACTATATATCCGCTATTACCACCAACACCTACCTTACTTATACACACCATCGCACCCTTTTCTCTCTCGCTTTCTCTCTCTCATCTACTGTATTTTATATATATATCGACAAAGAAATGGGGGTGAAAGGTCTGAAAATCGCCAAACTAATGGAACGAACGTCTTAATATCTCAAAACTAATGGGGCTCAACATGAGGGAGAAGGGGGTCCAGAAAAACGAACCATACCCCCTTAACGGTACTTACATCTACACATACCGTACCAGAAGGCAACCACTTTACCAGAATACAAAAACATAAATAAATAAATAATTAAATATATATATACTGTATATACAGTATATAATCAAAGCCACATTTAGGCTACACTTACATTAGGTATTTACAAACAGCACATAATCGTACCTCCATTTACACTTACAGTACAATTAGGAACCTACTTTAACAATACACACATATACAGTACATAACAAAAGCCCCCCCCCCCCCCACACATACATAACAAAAGCCACACAGACAGACACAGACACACACACACACACACACACACACACATGCCAGCACCCACAGTGCACATATGTTACCACCAGTTCAACACACCTGCAGCCATAATACACTCACACCTGTTCTCCGGACAGGTGTCACTACAGGTGTTAACGTGCTCTGATACCACATAATACGACATATGGAAAGGAAAACAAATGCCGTAATGGTGCGTTGCTGTAGTTATGGTGTCTGTGTGCGCCATTATTACTACCTCTACATCAGAACCATCACAACTACAACCAACAGAACCATTACAACCACAACCATCAGAACCATCACAACTACAACCAACAGAACCATTACAACCACAACCATCAGAACCATTACAACTACAACCATCAGAACCATTACAACCACAACCATCACAACCACAACTACAACCATCACAACCACAACTACAACCATCACAACCACAACCATCAGAACCACCACAACTACAACCATCAAAATCGCCACAACTACATCCATCAGAACCAACATAACCACAACCATCACAGCCGCAAATATATTAATGTAAACAATGGAAACCAATAATAACAAACATCACAATCATCAGAACCACCACAACCATTAGAACCACCACAACCACAATTATGAAACCTTACCCAACCATCAAAAACCACCACAACAAATCATCCAAACCACCACAACCACAAACATTTCAACCACCACAACCACAAACATTTCAACCACCACAACCACAAACATTTCAACCACCACAACCAAATATCACCACCAATACAACCACATTAACCCACACTGTACCGGCGACGTATTTTTAATATTATTCTAGCTATATTTAGACGATTTTGTGCAACTTACGAAGGATCTGTGGTAGTAAAAAGGGTTAAGTGAGATAGTTAGAAGCCTGTTAATTGCTGGAGGCCCTTTTGAAACTGATTAAAACCGTCTAATAGTAGCCGGAATCAAATTAAAAGGACGTCGCTGGTACAGAAAGGGTTAAGGGGAGATTTCCACTTGAGGGATTATTTTCTTTACCCCTTTCTCCCTCATGTTTAGCCCCATTGCTTTTGAGATTTTAAGACGTTCACCCCATTAGTTTGGCGTTTTTAAGAACTTTCGCCCCATTTATGTCACTTGTAAGAACTTTCGTGCCATTTACAGTAGATGTCGATTTTGTCCTGGCGAGCGATAGCGAGCCTGTAATCTAAGAGGAATCGGCCTTCGGCCGGGACATTTTTCTACCGAAAAATGTACAAATTTATTTCGAAAGGGAGTCAAGGGGGTGTAATTTCAAGCTTGATGGAAGTCTAAGAAACACACTAAAAACCTCCCCTTAATAAAACAACTACCACAACCACAATCCGAATCCTCAAAATTGCCACAACCATCACCACCCACCACCACCTCAACCAATCCACCATAAACCACTACTACAAGGCTCCCAATGACACCAACTATAGTCTATTCGCTGTAAGTAGGCGAGAAATCATGACCTCTGTCCTCTGTAACTCAAAAACGGCTGGAGCAAATTGGCTGTAAATTTCCTTATCTAATCCTTGACTGACTCTTCCCAAACGGTAGAAATAATAGCTTGCTTACTCTAGTCGTTTTTGAGTTACAGAAGTTAGAGGTCATGATTTCTCGCCTACTTACAGCGAATAGACTATAGCCATTGTAACAACCACCACGAATACCACCACAATAACAACCACAGTCCTAAAGGGGGGATGGGTCGTTTTTCTAGACACCCTTTTCCCTCATGTTTAGCCCCATTACTTTTCAAATTTTAAGACGTTTGCTCCATTAGCCTGTTGATTTTGAGACCGTTCGCTCCATTTCTTTGTCAATATTAAGAACTTCCGTGCCATTTAGGTGTCAATTTTTTCCTGGCGAGCGATAGCGAGCCTGTAATTTAAGGAGGAACCGGCCTTCGGCCGTGACATTTTTCTACCGAAAAATATACAAATTATTCTTGAAAGGGGGTCTAGGGGGTGTTTTCTTAAGCTTAATGGAGGTCTAGCGAGAAGACCCAAAAGTAAATACAGTAGACCAAAAACCACCACTACCCCCGTAACTATCTCAACCACAACTACTGCACCGCAACTCTTAATACCACCACTACCCCCGTAACTATCTCAACCACAACTACTGCACCGCAACTCTTAATACCACCACTACCCCCGTAACTATCTCAACCACAACTACTGCACCGCAACTCTTAATACCACCACTACCCCCGTAACTATCTCAAGCACAACTACTGCACCGCAACTCTTAATACCACCACTACTATTATTACCAAAACACAACAACAACAACAACTAGCAAAACATTAACAGAAACCTTAAAACCACCACTAAAAACCATCAAAACTACCACACAATTAGCAGAATCATTAAAACCACCACTAAAACCCATCAAAACTACCACACAATTAGCAGAATCATTAAAACCACCACTAAAACCCATCAAAACTACCACAACCATTAAAATCATAACTAAAAACCCATCAAAACTACCACACAATTAGCACAATCATTAAAACCACCATTAAAATCCATCAAAACTACCACACAATTAGTACAATCATTAAAACCACCACTAAAAACCATCAAAATACCACAACTAGCAATAGTTGCAAAACATTAACAGAACCCTTAAAACCACCACTAAAAAACCATCAAAACTACAACATTAGCAGAATCATTAAAACCACCACAAAAATAATCAAAACTACCACACAAATAGAAGAACCATTAAAACCACCACTAAAACCCATCAAAACTACCACATAATTAGCAGAACCATTAAAACTACACTAAAAACCATCAAAACTACCACACAATTAGCCGAACCATTAAAACCACCACTAAATACCATCAAAACTACCACACAATTAGCCGAACCATTAAAACCACCACTAAAAACCACCAAAACTACCACACAATTAGCCGAACCATTAAAACCACCACTAAAAACCATCAAAACTACCACACAATTAGCCGAACCATTAAAACCACCAAAACTACCACACAATTAGCAGAACCATTAAAACCACCACTAAAAACCACCAAAACAACCACACAATTAGCAGAACCATTAACACCACCACTAAAAACCATCAACACTACCACACAATTAGCCGAACCATTAAAACCATCACTAAAAACCATCATAACTACCACACAATTAGAAGAACCATTAAAACCACCACTAAAAACCATCAAAACTACCACACCCGCCACCAACCACAGTATAGTTTCTCCCGTCAGATGGCAGTGTCGCCTTGACTTCCGGTGTGGGGGCCAATATCCCCCCCCCCCATCACCACACCATAACCCCCTTTCATCCCTCCAATGTGGCTCTTCCACCTCTGCCATCACACTTCCCTTCCTCCAGCTCCACCCACTCCACTTCACTACACACACACACACACGAATGTAATATCATGTAACATCTGCCACACTCATTTCAACTCACAAACTCTCTTTCACTTTAAACTTTACTAGTAACCAACCAAATAGTAGCATCGAAAAAGTCCCTAATTTCAAGAAAGCAAACTTTCATAAACTTAGAGCTATATTTAAAGAAACTGACTGGAGCTTTTTAATTAACAATAACGACATAAATACATCTTGGAAGTTATTCGAAACCACTTACCTAAAAGCAGTGCAAGACTGAATACCATCGAAAATACGGCGTCCAGGCCATAATAATAAGCCCAAATGGTGGAATAAAGATATTTCAAACTGCCTGCTTGCTAAAAAATTTGCTAATGATAGATTAAAATCCTCACAAAATGACGAAGAACGGGTGAAAATTTGTAGAGCTACGACGCAAAGCCAAAAAGTTAATTAAGCAAAGTAAAAAGACCCTAGAGTTACATATTGCGAATCAAAGTAAAACAAACCCGAAAGAATTCTATAGTTATATCAGAAAGAAAAAAGTAGTTACTTCAACTGTTGGACCGTTAGTCGATGAAAATGGAGAATACACCAAAGACGAAGTACAAATGAGTAATGCCCTCAATACCTCTTTGCATCAGTTTTTACAACAGAAGACCTCAGTGATATCCCTACACCATCGCCAATCCAGATTGATAATTCAGATGTTCTAAGCAATATCACCGTTACAGAGAGAGAAGTATTGAATTGTTTAGATAAACTCAAGGTAAATAAAACGCCTGGACCTGATACAATCTCGCCTAGAGTTCTAAAGGAAGCTAAGGATGAGCTCTCCAAACCACTGACATTACTATTCAATAAATCCTTGCAGTCTGGAACTACTGATCAGTGGAAGATAGCCAACGTAACACCGATATTCAAAAAAAGGCAGCAAATCCCTACCCAGTAACTATCGTCCAATTAGCTTAACCTCAGTTGTATGTAAAATGCTAGAAACGGTCATAAGAGACAGACTCGTAAATCACTTAGAGGAAAATAACATACTTAAAGATACTCAACACGGCTTTCGTAAAAAAACGTTCCTGTTTAACAAACCTCTTAGACTTCTTCCACGATATCCTCAACCTCTACGATGAGAGTAAAGCTGTAGATATTATATACCTTGATTTTCAAAAGGCCTTTGACAAAGTTCCCCCACAAACGTTTACTGCTAAAACTAAAAGCGCATGGAATACAAGACGGTGTGTTGAAATGGATAGAAAATTGGCTCAGCGACAGAAAGCAAAGAGTAGTCATAAACGGTAAGGCATCTAAATGGACCAATGTAAGTAGCGGGGTACCCCAGGGATCGGTACTAGGACCAATTCTCTTTCTAATTTACATCAACGACATAGATGAGGGTCTCACCTGTACAATCTCAAAAGTTGCTGACGATACAAAAATTGCAAATAGCGTACTCTCAAAAGATCAAGTTGACGATATGCAACACAATCTAGATAAATTGTCACATTGGGCCCAAATTTGGCAAATGAGTTTCAATGCGGATAAATGTAAAGTACTACATATCGGATACCTAAATGAGAAAGCAAACTATTCGATGAATGGCACTCAGCTTAAGAATGTAAACAGAGAAACCGATCTGGGAGTAACAATATCGAGTAACCTAAAACCGAGTCAACAATGTTCAGAAGTTGTTAAGAAGGCAAACAAAAATAATTGGCTTTATAGGCAGATCATTTGAGCATAAATCCAAAGACGTAATCCTAACCCTTTACAATTCCTTAGTCCGCCCTCTTCTGGAATACTGCGTTCAATGCTGGTGCCCTTATTACCAAAAAGACATAAACAAGCTAGAACGAGTTCAACGTAGAGTTACCAAAATGATACCTAGCCTAAAGAACAAACCATACGAAGAGCGTCTTAGAGAATTAAATCTATTTCCTTTAACCCAGCGCAGATTAAGAGGTGACTTAATTCAAGTGTTCAAAATCATCAAAGGCATCGACAATATGAACTGTAGTAAGTACTTCACTATCGACCAATCTAATTACACGCGGGGAAACGGTTGCAAAATTATTGGTAAATCTTTTAACTCACACGAATCTAAGAATTTCTTCTTCAATCGAGTTGTCAACTTGTGGAATGGGCTTCCCCGAGACGTTATAGACTGCAGCACCGTTAATTCATTTAAATTCCGCGTAGACAAATATCTCGCATCAAACCCGCGACTGACTGCGTTTGTAAATGAATAACTTTATTTTATCCTCCCCTCAGTTACTAACCCATATGTCCCCTACTAACTTCCTAGTCCTGCCACGTTAGTGGCAGGGCAGTAGTTCCCTTTCCAATGTTCCCTTACCCACTCTAAACCACTGTTTGGACACTTGATCCTCAGTGTTTTGGAGGACAAGCAGCCTAGAAGGGTCACTAGATCTGTTGTTGCTTGATTTCCTTTGTACTCCTTTGTACTCCTATTTTACCACATTCCACTAAAGACACGTTCTACTATAGTTACAGCTTGTTCCTTTGGTTTCGATCTCTAGACTTCATTCCCCCTCTCCTTCCGATTCCACAACACCCACTCTCCCTCATTCCACTTCACAAACAATGCACTGGCTCACTTCATTCTATTTCACTCACATTTTACTCTACTAGCACTAACTCGCCCCCTGGCATTTACCCTCCCCACACTCTCCATCACATTCCACTACACAGACACCAGAAACAGCGCACTACCTCCACTTTACGCTCCTTCACTACACACCACTAGCACTAAACCACCCCCTGACATTATCCTCTCCACACTCTCCATCACATTCCACTACACAGACACCAGAAACAGCGCACTACCTCCACTTTACGCTCCTTCACTACACACCACTAGCACTAAACCACCCCCTGACATTATCCTCTCCACACTCTCCATCACATTCCACTACACAGACACCAGAAACAGCGCACTACCTCCACTTTACGCTCCTTCACTACACACCACTAGCACTAACTCATTCCCAGGCATTATCCTCTCCACACTCTCCATCACGTTCCACTACACACACACCAAGGTCATCACTTCATTCCACATTCACAAACACTCCACTATTTCCAACCCCTCCACTACACAAACCCTCCACTGATTCCACACTCAGTACATCATTAACATTATCGATCTGTTTATCTAATCTAAAATAAAGTACCTTATCTATTTGTTCTCCAAGCTATTTTTTGTTATCATAACATTTAATTTCCTTTGTGCTCTCTCTCTCTCTCTATATATATATATATATATATATATATATATATATATATATATATATATATATATATATATATATATATATATTAGTTTGTCTGTCTGCCTGTCTACATTATTATAATATACTTAATAAAATGACTTATGTATGTCGGCAAGTATGTCTTTCCAGGTGTAGTTTCATGCATCTATCTTCCCTCCGAGCTACTCTTCATTCTTTAGCTCGAATTGCAAGTCGGAGTGTCCTTGTATTTCCCTACGTTATGCCGGAGTCCTGCCCAAGCTCAACCTTGCATGATTATTGACTGCTACACGGCGCATTATTTACTGCTTCCATCACACACACACACACACACACACACACACACACACACACACACACACACACACACACACACACACACACACACACACACTCCACACGGCATAGTCCAAGGTTATAGTCACACCATTAATTTATAAAGAAAACAAAACTTTCCTCTTGACTACATGTTTCGCCAGGTTAAAAGTAAGGCCCATTGACACGTTCGATTTTGGCTATAATATGACGACTATATTCATGTTAAGAAAGACCTGTGAAAGTCAAGGGGTACTGATAATGATATTGATATTATTATTATTATTATTATTATTATTATTATTATTAGTAGTAGTAGTATTAGTATTAGTAGTAGTAGTAGTTTAGTAGTAGTAGTAGTAATGACACAGTGATATATGAAACCAAAATAAAGGAGGTATTGATTCAGTGTTTAAATAATTATATCTTCAGGCAGACCTAATCCATCATCACCTTGCCCAACTCGTACACACCCTTATTTACCTACGGTACATACTAGTTATCATCAAGGTTACTACTACTACTACTACTACTACTACTACTACTACTACTACTACTACACACACTTGCCACATTACACACACACATGCGCTCTCTCGCACTCTCTCTCTCACACACACACACACCTGACTCACGTATACAATGTCCTTAGCTACGACCATAAATTTAAGCCAACCCCCCCATTACCACGTATTATATCCACACGCCCTCAATCCCACACTCACAATACACACGCACACAAGGTATGCACACGCAGAACACATATGCAGTCGTAACACACACACACACACATACACAGATACACAGACACACACACACACACACTAGATGTACATGACAACACACATCATCAATCAACATAGAGACCCTATAATAACAGAGATCGGCCAACCTCCGCCATCTTGGTGTCACTGGTAATATTTTCCTCTCTTTACACCCAAATATCTCCATACCCATAACAGCATTTTGGAATACAGGTACAGGATATACTGTATAGTTTAGTCTTTGGATATACAGTATATTGTACGTGATAACAAAAAAATACATAAATAAATTAATTAAAAAAAAAAAAAAAAAAAAAAAAATATATATATATATATATACCGGTATAATTATATATAACAGGTTCTTTAATAATTGAGGCACTAAAACGGGGTGGAAAGCCAAAGATGTCCGGTCTGTCTTCCAATATGACCTGCAATAAAGTAACGTGTATTATTATCAACCTGCTGCCCTCCTAGCCTAAGGTAAGCTCAACTACTGTAGGAAGCATACAGGGGGTAGTAGTAGTATTATCAACCTGCTGCCCTCCTAGCCTAAGGTAAGCTCAACTACTGTAGGAAGCATACAGGGGGTAGTAGTATTATTATCAACCTGCTGCCCTCCTAGCCTAAGGTAAGCTCAACTACTGTAGGAAGCATACAGGGGGTAGTATTATTATTATCAACCTGCTGCCCTCCTAGCCTAAGGTAAGCTCAACTACTGTAGGAAGCATACAGGGGGTAGTAGTAGTATTATCAACCTGCTGCCCTCCTAGCCTAAGGTAAGCTCAACTACTGTAGGAAGCATACAGGGGGTAGTATTATTATTATCAACCTGCTGCCCTCCTAGCCTAAGGTAAGCTCAACTACTGTAGGAAGCATACAGGGGGTAGTATTATTATCAACCTGCTGCCCTCCTAGCCTAAGGTAAGCTCAACTACTGCAGGAAGCATACAGGGGGTAGTAGTAGTATTATCAACCTGCTGCCCTCCTAGCCTAAGGTAAGCTCAACTACTGTAGGAAGCATACAGGGGGTAGTATTATTATTATCAACCTGCTGCCCTCCTAGCCTAAGGTAAGCTCAACTACTGCAAGAAGCATACAGGGGGTAGTATTATTATTATTTTTATTTGTTTTATTGTTATGTATTTATTTATTATATTATAATTTATAGTTAAGAAATTGGTATATCTCTGCATCCTATTAATAGCCTACTAAGTTTTCACAATTAACATGTTGTGGACAAGACAAGTAATTCGTTGTTGTATTTGTTGATATAGTGAGCTGAAATTAAAGGTGGCAGCATACATATCTCTCCACACACACACACACACAGACAGACACAAACACACACCAACACACAAACACATACATATACATATACACACCCACCCACAAATACACCCACCCACCACACACGTCACCTGTAGCGATCAGTGTCCTCCATACACCTGGTGGTTGTATCTCACCTGTAACAAGAAAGAGGCAACATTAGATACACATAGCAGCATAAATGATAACTATATTACAGCTCATATATAATAAAAGGAAATTGAAGCTAGATTATTCGATTATCATGTCATAATCCCCATTTCACCTCATCAGCGGATTCAATAGCGCTCACACATTATGCAACTGTTCAAAGATCCTTCAATGTATAATCTTAACTTACAGTAAATTTCACAGTTTCATAAGCTTTTACAAAAGGCATCTCCAAGCCTCGGAGTAAATAAGTCAGTATATCTCTATAAACCATGCCTTTGTGATTTATTTAAACAAAAATATATATTATATTTCATATTTTGTGTTGATTTTAATAGCTATTCAGGCGATATAAGCTAATAAATCATGACGCACTCCTCGGAGAAATTATATCCGCGTTAGGAAAACAAGTTTTGTGTTTATAGTAAAGACAAGGCTCCAGAGAGATTCGAAACTGTCGTATCTTTGTAATAAAACCCGCGGGTATAATTTCTCCATACAAGTATTCCCAGCACTGTGAATATTTCATCCCATTTATACTCCTTGTTTTAATTTGGAGCTGTGAAGGAATTATAGCCCTATTAACCATGTCGCTGCGATTTCTACTCCTCCCTCGCAACATGTCATACTACCACAATATCACCATCACCACCACCACAACCACCACAATACCATCACGACCACCACCACAAAAATACCACCCCCACTACCACAATACCCCCATCACAATACCAACAATACCACCACCACCACCACTACCACTACCACAATACCACATTCTTCTTCTTTATTAGGGAGTAAGGCAGGTTTGGGTCTAGCTACAGTCTGGTGATGCTGGTGGCTGGCTGGCTTTCCCTTCCCCACCAGCTCTCTCAATCGGCTCCCTTCAACCATTCATTCAGAGGACGCCCATTGTAACACTATATTTAACCCCTTGAGGATTATGACACATATTGGCAGTTGCTTCTGGCTATCATAAGACGATTTTAGTCATATTAGGAAGGGTACATGGAAGTCAGAGGGTTAATTGAGACAGTGCTTACCTTTTCAATTCCCACATATCCTGCCTAAGGTGTATAACATCGTCTAATGATAGCCAGTATAAATTATCAAAACGCAACATTATCTTTAAGGGGTTAAGTTAGGACTGACTTCTTGGAGTGAAAGGAGCCATTAAGATAGTTTAAGCCTTTTAACCCATTCAGTACCAGGGACGTTCTTTTTAATCATACTCTGGCAACCGTTAGACGATTTTATGCAACTTAGGAAGGACCTCTAGCAATAATAAGGCTTCAAACTAGCTCAACCAACCATTACAACTACCACAGACCTTTCTTAAGGGCAGATCCTTCACTTTTTGGTCGCGTTTTTAATTTATTTATTATGTTTCTAGTTTCCTCGCTAGACCTCCATCAAGCTTAAAAAGACGCCCCCTAGACCTCCTTTAAGACAAATTTGTACATTTTTCGGTAGAAAAATTTCCCGGCCGAAGGCCGGTTCCTCTTATATTACAGGCTCGCTAGCTCGCCAGGAAAAAATCGACACCTAAATGGCAGGGAAGGTCTTAAAATTGACAGAAATGGGGCGAAAGTTCATAAAAGCGCCAAAATAATGGAGCTAAAGATGAGGGAGAAGGTGGTCTAGAAAAGCGCCATATCTCCCCTTAAGCTATATAATATCGTCTAAATAGGGCTAGAGTACAATAGGGCTAGAGTACAATAGGGCTAGAGTACAATATAACACGTCGCTGGTGCTCGAAGCGTTAAATAGGGCTAGAGTACAATATAACACGTCGCTGGTGCTCGAAGCGTTAAATAGGGCTAGAGTACAATATAACACGTCGCTGGTGCTCGAAGCGTTAAATAGGGCTAGAGTACAATATAACACGTCGCTGGTGCTCGAAGCGTTAAATAGGGCTAGAGTACAATATAACACGTCGCTGGTGCTCGAAGCGTTAAATAGGGCTAGAGTACAATATAACACGTCGCTGGTGCTCAAAGCGTTAACCCATGGAAGAGACGATGACGCATTTCTGTTCTGGTTGCAGGCTATTATTAGACGATTTTATTCATATTAGGAAGGGTATATGGAAGTCAGAGGGTTAATTGAGATAGTCTTTACCCTTATAATTCCCACAGATCCTTCCTAAATTGTATAATCGCGTCTAATGATAGCCAGAATAAACTGTCAAAACGCGTCATAATCTTGAAAGGGTTAAGTTTCCGGGTGACGACAATACACCATGATATTATTGGGTGACTGTACAGAGGTTTGGACGTCACCCAGCCCTCCTTCCTTCTGCCCTGCCTTCCTCCAATTAAGGGGGCCCACCTCATTCTTTGTTTTCTCTCTTTCTCTCTCTCTCTCTCTGGGTTGTATCCATTCGGCTCCATGCAGCCTACAGTTTTTAGATGTTTATCCCCATTCAGGTGTCGATTTTTTCCGCGAGCCAGCATATGTTTTAAAATATTTTGACAGCAGGCTAAATTTGTACAGTTTTCGATACAAAAATACCTTCGGCAAAGCCGGATTTCTCCATACAATGCTGGCTCGCTATTGCTCACCAGGAAGATATCGACACCTGGATGGGGATAAACGTCTTAAATCAGCAGGCTGAATGGGGCCGAATGGATATAAGCCAGAGCAAGAGAGAAAAATAGAGAAAGAAAGCAGGTGACCCCCTTCATTCCTTTCTTTCTTTCTGCCCCACTTCCTCTACCTTCCTTTCTCCTCTCCTGCTTTACCCCCTCCTTTCCTTACTTCCTTCTATTATCAGTCTTCGTTCCTTCCATCCTTTATTCATTCCTTTCTTCTTTCCATCTTTACTCCCTCCTTTTCGTCCTTCCTCCATCCCTTCTCTCCTCCCTCCCATCTCGATTTTCTTTTTTCCTCACTCCCTCCACTCCTGTCTGTCTGTCTGTCTGTCTGTCTGTCTGTCTGTCTGTCTTTCTTTCTTTCTTTCTTTCTTCCTCTTCCCTCCATCCACCCCTACTTCCTTCCTGCCTCCTCCCTTCCTCTCCTCCCTTCCTCCACTCCCTTCTTCCCTCCCTCCACTCCTCCCTTTCCCTCCACCCCTACTTCCTTCCTTCCTTCCTTCCTTCACAACTCGAGGAGATAGGCTGTCTTTCCCCCTTTCTTCGCCGACAGGGTCACAGCGTTTCTTCAGTTGGTGTCTTCTTCTTCTTCTTTTCCTGTCTGTCTGTCTGTTTCTTCTTCTTCTTCTTCTTCTTCTTCTTCTTCTTCTTCTTCTGTCTGTCAGTCCGTTTCTTCTTCTTCTTCTTCTTCATCTTGTCCTGTCTGTCAGTCTGTTTCTTCTTCTTCTTCTTCCTCTTCTTTTCCTGTCTGTCTGTCTGTTTCTTCTTCTTCTTTTCCTGTCTGTCTGTCTGTTTCTTCTTCTTCTTTTCCTGTCTGTCTGTCTGTTTCTTCTTCTTCTTTTCCTGTCTGTCTGTCTGTTTCTTCTTCTTCTTCTGTCTGTCAGTCCGTTTCTTCTTCTTCTTTTCCTGTCTGTCAGTCTGTTTCTTCTTCTTCTTCTTCTTCTTTTCCTGTCTGTCTGTCTATTTCTTCTTCTTCTTTTCCTGTCTGTCTGTCTGTTTCTTCTTCTTCTTTTCCTGTCTGTCTGTCTGTTTCTTCTTCTTCTTCTTTTCCTGTCTGTCTGTCTGTTTCTTCTTCTTCTCCTTCTTTTCCTGTCTGTCTGTCTGTCTGTCTGCGTTTATATCTTTCTCGCATGTGCCTTACTCATTCTAACTACCACCGGACGATTCTTCTCAGCTTAGGAAGAATTTATCGAATCGCAGGAATTACCAATCAAACCAGAGCAGACCGACAATGGATACAAACCAGAGAAAGAGAAAAAAGCAGGTCACCCCCCTTAAGGGAGGTGAACTACTTTTTGTTATTTCTGTCCTTTTCTCTCTTTCTCTGGCTTGTATCCATTCGGCCCCATTCAGCCAACTATTTTAAGACGTTTATCCCCATTTAGGTTCGATTTCTTCCTGGCGAGCGATAGCGAGCCAGCATTATATGAAGAAATCCAGCTTCGCCATAGAAATTTTTCTATCGAAAAATGTACAAATTTAGCCTGCTGTCAAACAAAAATAAAAAATATGCTGGCTCGCTACCGCTCACCCGTAAATTTTTTACACCTGGATGGGGATAAACGTCTTAAAACAGTAGGCTGAATGGGACCAAATGGATACAAGCCAGAGAAAGAGAGAAAAGGACAGAAATAACAAAAAGCAGGTCACCCCCCTTAAACCCGAACATAACGGAACATAGTGACTGAAAAACAATATAATATAATATAATACCCTGAGGCCCATCGAGCAATATAATACCCTGAGGCCCATCGAGCAATATAATACCCTGAGGCCCATCGAACAATATAATACCCTGAGGCCCATCGAACAATATAATACCCTGAGGCCCATCGAGCAATATAATACCCTGAGGCCCATCGAGCAATATAATACCCTGAGGCCCATCGAACAATATAATACCCTGAGGCCCATCGAGCAATATAATACCCTGAGGCCCATCGAACAATATAATACCCTGAGGCCCATCGAGCAATATAATACCCTGAGGCCATCGAGCAATATAATACCCTGAGGCCCATCGAGCAATATAATACCCTGAGGCCCATCGAGCAATATAATACCCTGAGGCCCATCGAGCAATATAATACCCTGAGGCCCATCGAGCAATATAATACCCTGGGGCCCATCGAGCAATATAATACCCTGAGGCCCATCGAGCAATATAATACCCTGAGGCCCATCGAGCAATATAATACCCTGAGGCCCGTCGAGCAATATAATACCCTGAGGCCCGTCGAGCAATATAATACCCTGAGGCCCATCGAGCAATATAATACCCTGAGGCCCATCGAGCAATATAATACCCTGAGGCCCATCGAGCAATATAATACCCTGAGGCCCATCGAGCAATATAATACCCTGAGGCCCATCGAGCAATGTAATACCCTGAGGCCCATCGAGCAATGTAATACCCTGAGGCCCATCGAGCAATGTAATACCCTGAGGCCCATCGAGCAATGTAATACCCTGAGGCCCATCGAGCAATGTAATACCCTGAGGCCCATCGAGCAATGTAATACCCTGAGGCCCATCGAGCAATGTAATACCCTGAGGCCCATCGAGCAATGTAATACCCTGAGGCCCATCGAGCAATGTAATACCCTGAGGCCCATCGAGCAATGTAATACCCTGAGGCCCATCGAGCAATGTAATACCCTGAGGCCCATCGAGCAATGTAATACCCTGAGGCCGATCGAGCAATGTAATACCCTGAGGCCCATCGAGCAATATAATACCCTGAGGCCCATCGAGCAATGTAATACCCTGAGGCCCATCGAGCAATGTAATACCCTGAGGCCCATCGAGCAATGTAATACCCTGAGGCCCATCGAGCAATGTAATACCCTGAGGCCCATCGAGCAATGTAATACCCTGAGGCCCATCGAGCAATGTAATACCCTGAGGCCCATCGAGCAATGTAATACCCTGAGGCCCATCGAGCAATGTAATACCCTGAGGCCCATCGAGCAATGTAATACCCTGAGGCCCATCGAGCAATGTAATACCCTGAGGCCCATCGAGCAATGTAATACCCTGAGGCCCATCGAGCAATGTAATACCCTGAGGCCCATCGAGCAATATAATACCCTGAGGCCCATCGAGCAATATAATACCCTGAGGCCCATCGAGCAATATAATACCCTGAGGCCCATCGAGCAATATAATACCCTGAGGCCCATCGAGCAATATAATACCCTGAGGCCCATCGAGCAATATAATACCCTGAGGCCCATCGAGCAATATAATACCCTGAGGCCCATCGAGCAATATAATACCCTGAGGCCCATCGAGCAATATAATACCCTGAGGCCCATCGAGCAATATAATACCCTGAGGCCCATCGAGCAATATAATACCCTGAGGCCCATCGAGCAATATAATACCCTGAGGCCCATCGAGCATATAATACCCTGAGGCCCATCGAGCAATATAATACCCTGAGGCCCAATCGAGCAATATAATACCCTGAGGCCCATCGAGCAATATAATACCCTGAGGCCCATCGAGCAATATAATACCCTGAGGCCCATCGAGCAATGTAATACCCTGAGGCCCATCGAGCAATGAATGATGCGAGGTCATTTGAAACCCTTTGACCCCCTTCAGTAACGGTGACTGGCAACTAGTAAACGGTTTTATTCAGCTTATAAAGGACGTCAACCAATTATAAAGCTACCAACTACCAATTATAAGGCTACCAACTACCAATTATAAGGCTACCAACTACCAATTATAAGGCTACCAACTACCAATTACCAACTGCATATTATAAGGCTACCAACTACCTTGATTACCGGTACTTCCAACCAATTATAAGGCTACCAATTACCTTAATTACCGGTACTTCCAACCAATTATAAGGCTACCAACTACCTTGATTACCGGTACTTCCAACCAATTATAAGGCTACCAACTACCTTGATTACCGGTACTTCCAACCAATTATAAGGCTACCAACTACCTTGATTACCGGTACTTCCAACCAATTATAAGGCTACCAACTACCTTGATTACTTCTGTTTAGTTACCGTACGTCCTTCCTAAGCTTCATAGAATCGTCTAAAAGCAGCTGAAATCAAGACAAAAAGGGTTAAACTTTAATTAAACAGGTCCCATTTTACCATTACTCTTGATAGTACTGGACGATTTAGTTTTTTTTGTTTTTTATGCTTTTTTTTCTGGACCACCTTCTCCCTCATACTTGACCTCACTACCTTTGAGATTTTAAGACGTTCACCTCATTAGTTTGGCTAAATTAAGACTTTTCGCCCCATTTATTTGCCAATATAAAGACCTTTCGAGCTATTTAGGTGTCGATGTTTTTAGGAAAAACCGGAATTTGGCCGGGACATCTTTCAACCAAAAAATATACACATTTATTCCGAAAAGGAGGTCGGGGGGGGGGGGGGAGGGTTATTTTGTTTCTATAGAGATCTCATTCCTCTCCCTTAACATGTAACAAGTAAATTAAGGGAAGATGGGCCGTTTATTTTGTTACTATTAATTTACTTATTCCAATATTTCTTAGTTTCCTCCCTCGACCTCCATCAAGCTTAGAAAAACACCCCCTAGACCCCCTTTCAAGATAATTTTGTAAATTTTGTCGATACAAAAATGTCCTGGCCGAAGGCCGATTCCTCTTAAAATTATAGGCTTGCTATCGCTCACCAGAAAACAATCGACACCTAATTGGCACGAAAGGTCTTGATATTGACAACAAAATGAGGCGAAAGGTGTTAAAATCGCCAAACTAAGGGACCAAACGTCTTTTGATCTCAAAACAAATGGGGCTTAACACGAGGGAGAAAAGGGACCATAAAACCGACCCACTCCCCATAAAAGTATCGTGAGTGCATGAACCCCTCGGTGCTTGGTTGGTAACACTGTACTAGCCCCAGCACCAGTATATGAGTGCATGAACCCCTCGGTGCTTGGTTGGTAACACTGTACTAGCCCCAGCACCAGTATATGAGTGTATGAACCCCTCGGTGCTTGGTTGGTAACACTGTACTAGCCCCAGCACCAGTATATGAGTGCATGAACCCCTCGGTGCTTGGTTGGTAACACTGTACTAGCCCCAGCACCAGTATATGAGTGCATGAACCCCTCGGTGCTTGGTTGGTAACACTGTACTAGCACCAGTATATGAGTGCATGAACCCCTCGGTGCTTGGTTGGTAACACTGTACTAGCCCCAGCACCAGTATATGAGTGCATGAACCCCTCGGGTGCTTGGTTGGTAACACTGTACTAGCCCCAGCACCAGTATATGAGTGCATGAACCCATGGGTGCTTGGTTGGTAACACTGTACTAGCCCCAGCACCAGTATATGAGTGCATGAACCCCTCGGTGCTTGGTTGGTAACACTGTACTAGCCCCAGCACCAGTATATGAGTGCATGAACCCCTCGGTGCTTGGTTGGTAACACTGTACTAGCCCCAGCACCAGTATATGAGTGCATGAACCCCTCGGTGCTTGGTTGGTAACACTGTACTAGCCCCAGCACCAGTATATGAGTGCATGAACCCCTCGGTGCTTGGTTGGTAACACTGTACTAGCCCCTGCACCAGTATATGAGTGCATGAACCCCTCGGTGCTTGGTTGGTAACACTGTTCTAGCCCCAGCACCAGTATATGAGTGCATGAACCCCTCGGTGCTTGGTTGGTAACATTGTACTAGCCCCAGCACCAGTATATGAGTGCATGAACCCCTCGGTGCTTGGTTGGTAACACTGTACTAGCCCCAGCACCAGTATATGAGTGCATGAACCCCTCGGTGCTTGGTTGGTAACATTGTACTAGCCCCAGCACCAGTATATGAGTGCATGAACCCCTCGGTGCTTGGTTGGTAACACTGTACTAGCCCCAGCACCAGTATATGAGTGCATGAACCCCTCGGTGCTTGGTTGGTAACACTGTACTAGCCCCAGCACCAGTATATGAGTGCATGAACCCCTCGGTGCTTGGTGGTAACACTGTACTAGCCCCAGCACCAGTATATGAGTGCATGAACCCCTCGGTGCTTGGTTGGTAACACTGTACTAGCCCCAGCACCAGTATATGAGTGCATGAACCCCTCGGTGCTTGGTTGGTAACACTGTACTAGCCCCAGCACCAGTATATGAGTGCATGAACCCCTCGGTGCTTGGTTGGTAACACTGTACTAGCCCCAGCACCAGTATATGAGTGCATGAACCCTTCGGTGCTTGGTTGGTAACACTGTACTAGCCCCAGCACCAGTATATGAGTGCATGAACCCCTCGGTGCTTGGTTGGTAACACTGTACTAGCCCCTGCACCAGTATATGAGTGCATGAACCCCTCGGTGCTTGGTTGGTAACACTGTTCTAGCCCCAGCACCAGTATATGAGTGCATGAACCCCTCGGTGCTTGGTTGGTAACATTGTACTAGCCCCAGCACCAGTATATTTTTTTTTTTTTTTTTTTTTTTTTTTTTTTTCTATGTGATTGAGGGAGGCAAAAGGCATAACTGCCTATAGCGAGTGCCTCCCCCATAGTTGAAAGAGTGACAGGGCCAAAATCAAGGGACGTTCGAGCCAAAATGCCTGGACACACGGAGTTTGAAGCAATTTAAGTCATAGGAAGAGGGAAAGACTGATTCTGGGAGAGAGTTCCAGAGCTCAGATGTTGAGCAGAAGAAAGTTTGAGAGTAACGTTTCACTCTTGGGTTGGAGAGTTGCACAGAGTAGGGGTGGGATTGAGTTGCAAGACGGGTACCACGTGCCCTACGTAAAGGAGGTGGTATGCACTGGGATAGCTCTGAGGAACACTGATTATTATAGTAGCGATAGAATAGCGAGAGAGATGCAACATTGCGGCGGAGAGAGAGAGAGATTGCAGAGAGTTGGTGAGTGGACGGGAGTTAATGATACGAAAGGCCTTCCTTTCAACCTTGTCTAGGAGAGCGGTGTGAGAGGAACCTCCCCACACATGTGAACAATACTCAATACAAGGGCGCACTATGCCCCTGTACAGAGCAAGAAGCTGTGCAGGGGAAAAGAACCCCCTAAGGCGGTTGAGCACACCCAGCTTCTGGGAGGCTGCCTTAGCAAGACTGGTAATATGGTCCTTCCAAATGAGAGCAGAAGAAAACGAGACACCAAGAATATTGAGAGAAGATGAAGGGTTGATTTTTGTATTGTTGAAGAATAAGGGATAGTCCGCTGGGAGATCCTGACGGGTAGATAGATGGAGAAATTGGGTTTTGGAAGCATTAAAGTTAACAAGGTTTTCTCTGCCCCAAATGGAAATAGTATTTAGATCAGAATTTAAGAGTTCTATGGCTTCATTACGTTTGTCGTTGAGGGATTGCTGGCTGGGGCGTTCTGAAAAACTAATGGAGTAGTGTAAAGTTGAGTCGTCTGCGTATGAATGGATGGGAATTAAGGTACAGTTAAGGAGATCATTTATAAAAATTAGAAAGAGAATAGGAGATAGGACAGAGCCCTGAGGAACACCGGAGTTTATAGGGTGAGGAAGTGAACAATGGCCGTCCACAACCGCAGCTATGGAACGGCCAGAAAGGAAATTAGAGACAAAGGCACAGATGGAGGGATAGAAACCGAAGGAGGGTAGTTTAGAAATTAAAGATTTATGCAAGACTCTATCGAAGGCTTTCGATATGTCTAGTGCAATAGAAAAAGTCTCACCGAAGTCCCGAAAGGAGGATGACCAAGAGTTAGTAAGATATGAAAGAAGATCACCAGTAGAGCGACCCTTAAGGAAGCCATACTGGCGATCTGAGAGCAGATTATGAGAAGAGAAATGCTTAAGAAATTTGGAAGCAAGAATAGTTTCAAAAACTTTAGAAAGACAAGAGATAAGAGCAATTGGACGATAGTTGGAGGGTTGAGAGCGGTCACCCTTCTTTGGGACAGGTTGAATGTGAGCAAACTTCCAGCATAAAGGGAAGACGTTAGAGGATAGACAGAGACGAAAGAGTTTGCCTAGGCAGGGAGTCAGCACGGAAGCACAGTTTTTGAGAACAACAGGAGGAACACCGTCCGGAGTGTTCATGAGTGCATGAACCCCTCGGTGCTTGGTTGGTAACACTGTACTAGCCCCAGCACCAGTATATGAGTGCATGAACCCCTCGGTGCTTGGTTGGTAACATTGTACTAGCCCCAGCACCAGTATATGAGTGCATGAACCCCTCGGTGCTTGGTTGGTAACACTGTACTAGCCCCAGCACCAGTATATGAGTGCATGAACCCTCGGTGCTTGGTTGTAACACACTAGCCCCAGCACCAGTATATGAGTGCATGAACCCCTCGGTGCTTGGTTGGTAACACTGTACTAGCCCCAGCACCAGTATATGAGTGCATGAACCCCTCGGTGCTTGGTTGGTAACACTGTACTAGCCCCAGCACCAGTATATGAGTGCATGAACCCCTCGGTGCTTGGTTGGTAACACTGTACTAGCCCCAGCACCAGTATATGAGTGCATGAACCCCTCGGTGCTTGGTTGGTAACACTGTACTAGCCCCAGCACCAGTATATGAGTGCATGAACCCCTCGGTGCTTGGTTGGTAACACTGTACTAGCCCCAGCACCAGTATATGAGTGCATGAAACCCCTCGGTGCTTGGTTGGTAACACTGTACTAGCCCCTGCACCAGTATATGAGTGCATGAACCCCTCGGTGCTTGGTTGGTAACACTGTTCTAGCCCCAGCACCAGTATATGAGTGCATGAACCCCTCGGTGCTTGGTTGGTAACATTGTACTAGCCCCAGCACCAGTATATGAGTGCATGAACCCCTCGTGCTTGGTTGGTAACACTGTACTAGCCCCAGCACCAGTATATGAGTGCATGAACCCCTCGGTGCTTGGTTGGTAACATTGTACTAGCCCCAGCACCAGTATATGAGTGCATGAACCCCTCGGTGCTTGGTTGGTAACACTGTACTAGCCCCAGCACCAGTATATGAGTGCATGAACCCCTCGGTGCTTGGTTGGTAACACTGTACTAGCCCCAGCACCAGTATATGAGTGCATGAACCCCTCGGTGCTTGGTTGGTAACACTGTACTAGCCCCAGCACCAGTATATAACCCCAAGGTCACATGATATACACATATACATACAGTCACACACACACACACACACACATATATACACACACACACACACACATATACACAGTCACACACACAGTCACACACACACACACACCGACACACTGTCACACATACACACACATATACCTTACCTTTGGATACCTTTGGATGTGTTCGCCGCTCTTCTAGCGGCACCAAGGAGCGCGACGCCCCTCGTTATGGGTGGTAATTTGGTGCAGTAGACTGTTTGAAGCGACAGCTCGCTCCCTTGCGAGGATGGGCTCGTCTGGCATATACACATACCCACACACACACACCCACACCCACACCCACACCCACACCCACACTATCCATGGAATGTGTGACCTGGATGTCTTGTACACCACAACCACACCCGTACTGCTGTAATGTACACCATGGTTACTACACTAGAAGACCGGGACATTTGTCTACCGAAAAATGTACAATTTAATATTGAAAGGGGGTTTAGAGGGGTGTATTTTGTTTACCTTAATGGAGGTCTAGCGAGGAAACTCAAAAATATAATAATAGATAAATATATTGAGCAACAAACCAGCACTACCCCCTTAACTACCACACCACATGATGTGTACATGTGGACGTGTGATGTTGTACACCCACACACCACGTCACCTACAGTATGTGTGTACCTATATACTGTACACTTTACAAGTCGTGTCACCGTCATTATAAAGCAAATAATTAGTAGAACCGTTACTTTCATCAGATTGATTTCGGATAAATAAAAATACCATGTAAAAAGGTGATATGCCGGGTATATAATTATATATATTTATACTGTACAATATACTTTATATATATATATATACCGGTATATATATATACTGTACAATATACTATATATATATATATATATATATATATATATATATATATATATATATATATATATATATTCTCTGACCTACAACACAACAGAACTATAACACTAGATTGAGCGGGCGTGGTTCAACCTGATCCAGGGGTCACAAAAAGGCTTACTTTATACATCTTGTTATTTCTTTCTCTTCTGGTTCCGCTGATTATCTATAAAAAGTATAATTAGTAAGTCACAATGAAGCAACTTGGTTGAGCCCGAGAACTTTCAGTCTTCTACTGTACTTCTCACTTCTTAGCTTGTTCTTCCTCTGTCCAATTACTCTTCTTTCCTATTTTACTCCAGCCATCTGGTCATTATGTTTTATAATTATCATAATTATCACCATTATCATTATCATAAGTCCATGTGTGTTCACTGATAGGCGAAGGACTGCCCTAAACTGTTCTACTCTATTCGGTCAGATGTTAGCCTGTTCTATCCCCCTCTGGCAAACTTTAAATTCTTATATTAACTAAGACATATCAGAAATGACTTCTATTAAAACTAAAACAAACTGTATCTCTGCATTAGTTTCGTAAATATGTCTTCGTAGCGCAATGGAAAAATGCACAGAATTTCGGTGTGAGCATCCTAGGTTCGAATCCCTGGACTGCCACATGTATTTGTTGATTTCATTAATTGAGTTTAGGAGTAAAGTCGGTTGGTGGAGGTAACATAATAATACCAGTATACTAATTATGACACACACACACACTCTCAGTATATATATATATATATATATATATATATATATATATATATATATATATATATATATATATATTTGCCACCTTACCAATTTAATATCATCATTCTGCCCTTCCAATGATTTCCTTGTCCCATACCTCTTACCGTTCCACCTTCCCTATCCTTTCATCCTCTCCCTCCCCCCCCCCCCCCCCCCCCCTTCCACCTATCCTTTGACCTTCAGATATCCTATGGCTTCCCACCCCTCCCTCCATATACCCCTACTTCCCCTCCCCTTCACCCTACATCTCAATAGAGTACCCCCTCCCTGCTACCGTGCCTCATTTTCTATGGGGGCTTCTCTCTTCCCCTCCCTCCCTCCCTCTTGCTTCATTCGTCTGGCTGTCTGGCTCACACACACACACGCTCTCTCTCTCACACACACACACTCTCTTTCCTCCCTCTCCCTCTCTTTTTCTCTCTCTCTCTCACACACACATACATACACACACACTATCTCTCCCACACACACCCTCTCCATCTCTCTCTTCCAAATAAAGACGTATTTTCTGGCGACTTTCGACTGTCCTCTTTGTTTCTGGCACCACCAATTCCACGCTCTCTTCCATAAGCTATCAGACACAAGCCTGGTGTTGTAGTCACTTTTTATGGACCCCTTCTCTCTCATGTTTAGAATATTAGTTTTGAAATTACAAGACGTTCGTTCCGTTAGTTTGACGATTTTGAGACCTTTCGCCTTATTTCTTTGTCAATATTAAGACCTTTCGTGCAATATAGGCGTCGATTTTTTCTAGGCGAGCGATAGCGAGCCTGTAATCTTAAAAGGAACTGGCCTTCGGCCGGAAAATTGTTCTACCGAAAAATGTACAAATTTATCTTGAGAGGGTGTCTAGGTTTTTTTTTTTTCAAGATTGATGGAGGTCTAGCGAGGAAACTCAAAAATATATATAAAATATGTATACCAAACCAGAAGCACTACCCCCTTATATAATAGTTGGTTGACATAATACAGAAAACCTGATAATCGGCAACTTTCAGACCAAAGTTGTCGGAATAATCGCTCGTGTGACACCGCTTTAACCCCTTCAGTACCGGGGACATCCTTCTCATTATAGTCTGGCTACTATTAGACGTTAGGTTAGGAACGACGTCTATCAATGAAAAGTCTATAGACTATCTCCATTAACCATTTTACCTATCATATATCCTTGCTACCATTATAGACTATCTCCATTAACCATTTTACCTATCATATATCCTTGCTACCATTATAGACTATCTCCATTAACCATTTTACCTATCATATATCCTTGCTACCATTATAGACTATCTCCATTAACCATTTTACCTATTATATATCCTTGCTACCATTATAGACTATCTCCATTAACCATTTTACCTATTATATATCCTTGCTACCATTATAGACTATCTCCATTAACCATTTTACCTATTATATATCCTTGCTACCATTATAGACTATCTCCATTAACCATTTTTACCTATTATATATCCTTGCTACCATTATAGACTATCTCCATTAACCATTTTACCTATTATATATCCTTGCTACCATTATAGACTATCTCCATTAACCATTTTACCTATCATATATCCTTGCTACCATTATAGACTATCTCCATTAACCATTTTACCTATTATATATCCTTGCTACCATTATAGACTATCTCCATTAACCCTTTTATCTATCATACATCCTTGCTAACCTTTACAAAATCGTTCAAATGTAGCCGATATCCACTAAAAACAGACGTTACCGGTACTGAAAGAGTTACCCCTACTGCTACCGGGCCTCGTTTTCTATATTGGCTTCTCTCCCCCTCTATACTGTATAGCTGAATTCCTCTGTCTGGCTATGGCGGTGGCTGACTCTTGCTGTCTGTTCTTCCACTTTTCCTTAATTGGGGTTCTGCAATCTCTACTAGAATTAAATCCTGACTTTTTTTTTGGATCGTAGGGTGTGTGTGGTCGGTGTATCTAAGTAAATCTATGTATATACTGTATGTCTGACTCTGCATGTCTGTCTAACTTTTGCCGTCTCTCTCTCTCTCTCTTACTCTGCCCACCTGTCTGACTTGTGCTCTCTCTCTCTCTCACTCACTCTCTCTATGTATTAGTCTTCCCCCCCCCCCCTTCCCTCCGTCACCCAGCACCTCCCTTTGTATTCACCCCGCACTAATAATGTAAATATCTAGGTTACTATACCCTGTTCCAAATATGTACGCCAATGCTCTTCACCACTCACCTACATAACTAAAAAAACGACTACAGTAATTGAGCAAACATTTCTACCATATATCGACAAATGTACAAATTTATCTTGAAGGGGGGTCTAGGGGATATTTTTCTAAGCTTGATGGAGGTCTAGCAAGGAAACTAAGAAATAAAGGAATACATGAATTAATAGACCAAAAACCCGGCTCCTCTCCCCTTAATTAAACTCGACAATAATTAACAGCCTTAAAATTGTATATATAATTCTGCACATAAACAATATAATTACGCTCATTACTTCAATAATTAGCCTATTCTAAATAATTATGGATCCTGAGCTTCATTATATACTCGGTACCAAGTTAACCCTTTCTGTACCGGCGACGTCTATTGAAATATTATTCTAGCTATATATATTTAGACGATCTTGTGCAGCTTAGGAAGGCGATAGGGTAGCTATAAAAAGGATTAAGGGAGTTAGTCTGTCGCCTTTCTCACGGGTAGACGTCCTTCCTAAGCTGAATAAAATCGTCTACTAGTTGCCCGAATATACTGAAGGGGACGTCACCGGTACAGAAAGGGTTAATCGCACTGGCAAATGAGAGTATTGGTTGTTTTGTTGACAGTGAGGTTAATGTTATGTTAGGCAGTTGTTTAATGAGAGTATTGGTTGTGTTGTTGACAGTGAGGTTAATGTTATGTTAGGCAGTTGTTTAATGAGAGTATTGGTTGTGTTGTTGACAGTGAGGTTAATGTTATGTTAGGCAGTTGTTTAATGAGAGTATTGGTTGTGTTGTTGACAGTGAGGTTAATGTTATGTTAGGCAGTTGTTTAATGAGAGTATTGGTTGTGTTGTTGACAGTGAGGTTAATGTTATGTTAGGCAGTTGTTTAATGAGAGTATTGGTTGTTTTGTTGACAGTGAGGTTAATGTTATGTTAGGCAGTTGTTTAATGAGATTATTGGTTGTTTTGTTGACAGTGAGGTTAATGTTATGTTAGGCAGTTGTTTAATTAAGGGGGATCACCTGGTTTTGTTCTCTCCTTTTCCCTCTTTCTCTGGGTTGTATTCATTCGGCCCCATTCAGCCTACTGTTTTGAGACGTTTACCCCCATCCAGGTGTCAATATTTTCCTGGCGAGCGGTAGCGAGCCAACATATACAGTATATATATATATTTGTTTTGACAGCTAGCTAAATTTGAAAAAAATTCGATAGAAAAATGTCTCCGGCGTAGCCGGATTTCTCCAAACAATGCTGGCTCGCTATCGCTCGCCAGGAAGAAATCGACACCTGGAGGTGGATACACATCTTAAAACAGTTGGCTGAATGGGGCCGAATGAATACAAGCCAGAGAAAAAGAGAAAAAGAGAGAAAGATAAAAAAAAGCAGGTGACCCCCCATTAATTAACTATGTATCCTGTCTAAGCAACGCCATCGTGTATTGTGTATCAGAGAGAGAGCAATGTCAACATGCGTGCTAGTACAACAGTGTCGAGATGATTGGATATAATTTATGAGTGAAGTTAATCAAAATAGAATATAAGTTTTAGGATACATTAATTATCGGAAAACAATACATATACGGATAAATAAACTAAATACATATACGGAATATACTAAATACATATACTAAATACATATACGGATAAAATAATATACTAAATACATATCTGCTTAAATTGTCGAAACTACGAAAATGCACCAATGCAATTTTTTTTTTTTTTTGTGAATGAAAGAGACAAAAAGCAAAGTAGCCTGTAACAAGTGTCTCCCCCAAAGTTGAAAGAGTTACAGAGAGCCAAATTCAAGGTACATTAGAGTCAAAATGTCTGGACACACGGAGTTTGAAGCATTTAAGTCACAGGATGAGGGCAAGACAGATCGAGGTAAATAGATAACATACAAAAACAGTTATATAGTTGTTGATAGAGTGAGAAGTGGAGCAGTAATCGATGGCGCCTACTATAGCTACAGTCACAACAAGGAGGTCACCAGCGAGATCCTTCAGTACACTATAGTCTTAAAGGCTGGGAAGGGGCACACACTCACTTTCTCTCCGTTATTGTCCATAAGGGAACGTTTAAGTTTGATCCCTAGCTCCATCAAGCTTCAAAGAAATACCCCCCCAAAAAAAAAAAAATAAATAAAAAAATAACGGCCGAAGGCCGTATGCTCCTAAATTGGAGATTTGTTATCGCTCGCCAGGAAAAATCGATACCTAAATGGCAAGACAAGTTTTAAAATTGATAAAGATGTGGAGCGAAGGTCTTAAAATTGCCAAACTAATGGGGCGAACGTCTTAAAATCTTTAAACTAATGGGGCTAAATATAAGGGGAGAATGGGGTCCAGAAAGTAAATAAATAAATAATAATACCCTTAAATGGTCACCTTGTCTCGGGTTATATTACATGGGGGGGAGGGAGAGGGGGGTCCGTCTCCCCTTAATAATGGTACATATAATAGTATTTGTCGATAAGAACAATAGCACACTGTTTTATAGCCTCTCTAAATTGTTGCTTTTCCTTTATTCGCAACATTACTTATTTAACAAGTACAGTTATTATGGTACATATAAACATTCAATGAGAGAGAGAGAGGGGGAGTGAGAGAGAGAGAGAGAGAGAGAGAGAGAGAGAGAGAGAGAGAGAGAGAGAGAGAGAGAGAGAGAGCGCGCACTACATTGAGGAAGGTCAGGGAAGAGAATTAGCTACAAGGCGTTTGAAATACTAGTCAGTACCGCAGAGACCTTGCCGTCCATTCCAAGGATATATTCTAGATGGTAAAAAGAGTGTGAGAATCCGAGTGTGCACAATATTATCCACTCATTATATTAAGGGGAGATTTACACATGAGAGATTTTTTTCTAGACCCCTTTCATGTTTAGCCCTTTGTTTTTTTATTTTAAGACGTTCGCCCCATTAGTTTGTCGATTTTAAGAACTTTCGCCCCATTTCTGTCGATTTTAAGATCTGTGCCACTTAGGTGTCGATTTTTTTCCTGGCGAGCTTGTAATTAAAGAGGAACCGGGATATATATATATATATACTGTGCGCAGCTAGATAAAGCTAGACATATACTGCATATATAGATATAGTCAAATACTGTATGGATGGATAGATAGATAGATGGATAAATAGATGGATAGACGGTAACATGCATACACATATAAAGATAGATAGATAGATAGATAATGAGTGGGCCGAGGTGACTGACCCTATACATGTGACCCTGAATCTCTCTCTCTCTCTCTCTCTCTCTCTCTCTCTCTCTCTCTCTCTCCACAATGACTCGTTTCTTCACACCTAATCAAACATACATAATACAATATTTTAATCTAAGCCCCTTGTGCACCATTGTTCATATGATTATAATGTCAAACTTGCAAAATTCCGATAATGAACCTTACAAACAGACTAATGACGATAACAATGATGACAGCTAATAAAGAGGGAGGGGATAATGAAGGTGGTAAACAATATAATGTACAGTCACACCAAAATGTTCTGTCCAACCTCCATAATCTCAACCTTAGCTACATTCTCATTATTATCATCAAATGTTTTTAGTACGACTGAACTCATATCTCTAAGCGTAAGTTTATATAAATATATTATATATATATATTATATATATATATATATATATATATTACAGTATATATATATATATTATATATAATATATATATATATATATATATATATATATATATATATATATATATATATATATATATTAACATCAATAAGGGTAGCCTACACAAAAAGATTAAAATAGTTACAATTAATGTAATGTAATATAACATATATTGTATACTGTACATACAGTATAACACATACTAGGAGGGGTACCCGGCGTTGCCCGGGTTTAAATTCTACTACCATAATCACCATCATCAATCACTACTACCACAATCATCACAATACTACTACTACCATAATCACCGGCCTCGACCTCCCTGTGCCTCATTAAACGGCGACCTCGATTTCGGCCGCTAAATGACCTCCGATTTTGGATCTGACCTCATCCGTACCCCCATTTTGGGGAGCTGCGAACAACTTTCGTTCCATACACCTTTTCAATCGGAGGCCTCCTTCTGCCCCAAACGGCATTTTGTTTTCGCATTTCGCTCCCGTATACTACACAAGTTCTGCCGAAAATTTTATTAAACAAAAGTGTCTCTGATTTCCACTAAACTCGCCTAAAACCATCTCCAAAGCCTGGGCTTTCCAGCGGTGCCCCACACTCCCACCTGGCACCAAAACTGTAGGAGTTTAGTAACAAATGTAACTGACAAATGTAACGGGTAACTGACAAACAGATAAACATTGACCTATATTTATTAAGATTACTCCGGTTATCAACCAATGTAATATTACACACGGTAAATAACAGGAAAATATATTTAAGGGGAGAATTTCCACTTGAGGGCATTTTTTTCTGGACCTATTTGTCCCTCATATTTAACCCCATTGCTTTTGAGATTTTAAGACTTTCGCCCAATTATGTTGACGTTTTTAAGAACTTTTGCCCCATTTCTACCAATTTCAAGACCTTTGGTGCCATTTAGGTGTCTATTTTTTGATGGCATTTAGGTGTCTATTTTTTTCCTCGCGAGGGATAGCGAGCCTGTAATTCAAGAGGAATCGCTACCCACAAATTTACAAATTTATCTTGAACGTGGGTCTAGACCCTAGGGGGTGTTTTTGTAATTCATAATCACAAACAATAAATTAATATAAACACATTATCATCTGCTTAACTCTGTAAATTACTCAGTTTTAAATTCTAACCACACACATACGATTTTAGCGATCAAAGATAGAGGGAAGGATGAGAGGTGCAAGGGGGAGACAGAACAGAAGAAGGAAGGATGGGGGAGGAGGAGGAAGGAGGTGGATGATAGAAAGGGATAATCAGAGGAGGAAGGAGAAACATAAGGAAGATGATACGTTGGGAGAGTAGGATAGGAGAGAGAGGAGAGTAAGAGAGAAGGGAGGAAACCAAGAGGGAGGGAGGGAAAGTGGAACGGATGGAAACAAGGAGGGAGGGGCGAGAGGAAACCGAGAGGGAAGGAGGGGTGGGTGGGAACCAGGAGAGAGAGAGAGAGAGAGAGAGAGAGAGAGAGAGAGAGAGAGAGAGAGAGAGAGAGAGAGAGAGAGAGAGAGAGAGAGAGGGGGGGGGGGGGGAGGGAATGGGGGGGGGGGGGTGAACCAGGAGTGAGTGCGTGAGGAAACAGAGGGAAGGGAGGAAACATGGAGAGGGGAGGAAACAGAGGGAAGGGAGGAAACATGGAGGGGGAGGGGAGGAAACAGGTAGTGGAGAGAGTAGGGGGAAATATGGAGGGAGGGAGGGAGGCAGGGGTGGCAACGGGGAGGGAGGGAATGGAGGAAAGAGAGAAGGGGGCATGGGAACAAGGAGGGAGGAAGGGTGGAGAAATTATTAAATGGGGGAAATGGGGAGGGAGGGGAAGAGCTAAATTAAAAGGATACTAGGTGGAGGAGAGAAGGGGGAGGAAGGGAGGGATACAAGGTGAAGGAGGGGAGGTGGGAGGGAAGGGAGGAACAACATTAAATGGATACTAGGTGGAGGAGGGGGATGGAGGGAAGGGGGGGGGGGGGGGAGGAAGTATGGGGACCCAGTAGGGGTGGTGATTGGCAAAGGACGACGCCCCCCCGTGACCGACCTCCCCTACTCCCCCCTCCCCTAACTTCCATTCACTCCCCCAACTCAACTCCCTCCTCACTCCACTTCTCTAACCCCCCCCCCCACTCCACTACTATTCACCATCTATTATCATCCCCTTTGTCTATTTCCCATTTATCCCCATCCCTCCTCTCCCATCCATTCCCTCCCCTTCCACTTGCTCCACTACTTACAACACCCTCCTTTTCTAGTACCTCCACCTATTCCCCTCTCCATCCATTCCTCTCCCCTTCCACTTGCTCCACTACATCACCCCTTTTTCTAGTCCCTCCACCTATTCCCCTCTCCATCCATTCCTCTCCCCTTCCACTTGCTCCACTACATCACCTCCCTTTTCTATCACCATCTATCCCCTCCCCTCCTCTCCCCTTCCACTCGCCCCCCTCCCCTATCTCCATCATCCCCATTCCTTCTCCCTTTCCTTCCCCCCCCCCTCCTCCCCTTCCACACCTCCACCTTGGCAACAACAACCATTCCTCCATTATTCCTCTTCCGTTCTTTCTTCCTTTTCCTCTTTGTTCATTTATATTTCCCCTCTTTATTTATCCTCCTTTTCTTTTATTTATCTATATTTCTTTAATTATCTTTATTTTCCTTTATTTACCTATATTTCTTTAATTATCTTTATTTTCCTTTATTTACCTATATTTCTTTAATTATCTTTATTTTCCTTTATTTACCTATATTTCTTTAATTATCTTTATTTTCCTTTATTTATCTATATTTCTTTAATTATCTTTATTTTCCTTTATTTATCTATATTTCTTTAATTATCTTTATTTTCCTTTATTTATCTATATTTCTTTAATTATCTTTATTTTTCCTTTATTTATCTATATTTCTTTAATTATCTTTATTTTTACCTTTATTTATCTATATTTCTTTAATTATCTTTATTTAACCTTTATTTATCTATATTTTTTTAATTATCTTTATTTACCTTTATTTATCTATATTTCTTTAATTATATTTATTTTTCCTTTATTTATATTTATGTCCCCTTTATTTATCTTGATTTATATATATTTATAATTATTTCACCTCCTTATTTATCTAAATTTTGTTATCTATATTTATCTTTATTTTTCCTTTGCTTATCTTTATTTTTCCTTTGTCAATCTATATTTCTCCTTTATTTTATCTATCTAGTTCCTTTATTTATCTTTATTACCTTTACTTCTCTTTATTTATCTGTAATTTTCCTTCCAATCATAATGTGTCCCTTTCTTCCACCCCCCACCCCCCTCTCATTTCCTCGGCTTATCTCCCCTTCCTTCATTTCCTTCCACTCCACCCTTCATTCACTTTTATTTATCCACCTTTCCTTCCACTCCACCCTTCATTCCCTATTATGTATCCACCTTTCCTTCCATTCCGCCCTTCATTCTCTTATATTTATCCACCTTTCCTTCCACTCCACCCTTCATTCCCTATTATGTATCCACCTTTCCTTCCATTCCGCCCTTCATTCTCTTATATTTATCCACATTTCCTTCCACTCCACCCTTCATTCCCTTTCTCCCTTCATTCATTCCATTTCAAATCATTCATCTACCCTCCCTCTTTCATTCCACTCCCTTCCCTCCTTCTGTCATGCCATTCGTTATCTACTCTTTCATTCTCTTCCTTCCTCGTTCATTCCCTTCCTCCCTCTTTCATTCCCTTACCTCCTTCTTTCTTTCCCTTCCTTCCTCGTTCATTCCCTTACCTCCCTCTTTCATTCCCTTCCTCCCTCTTTCATTCCCTTCCTCCCTCTTTCATTCCCTTACCTCCTTCTTTCTTTTCCTTCCCTTCCTCTTTCATTCCCTTCCTTCCTCTTCATTCCCTTACCTCCCTCTTTCATTCCCTTACCTCCCTCTTTCATTCCCTTCCTTCTTCTTTCACGCTATTCCCTCCCTTCACTTCCTCCTCTACCTCCCCCTTTTATCAGGCTTCCGCCTCTCGTATCTCCCCTTCCCTTCAAACAACACTTCATCGCTCTTCACCTGTTCATCTCTCACTCCCTCCCTCCCTCTCTCATCTTATTACTTCCTCTTCACTGCACACTCCCACACACTCTCTTTTTCTCTCTCTCTATTCGTCCTGTCTGTCTGTCTGTCTCTCTCTCTCACTCTCATTTTACACTCCCTCTTCGTTACTCATCATTGGTTTTGTATTCTATTTGCAATCTCTCCCACCTGGCTGAGAGCCTTGACACTACACCTTGACACTACACCGCTGAACACGGTGAGGCCCGTGAGGTCTTGTTCCAGTCTAGGGAGTGAGACATGCGAAGCACCCCGGCTCGAAGCAACCCCATCTTCTGAAGCTGCTCCGCCTCACCGTCTCATCCGCAGACTCGGACCCTCACTCTCAGAACGCCACCTATTGAGCAATTAACTCACTAGGCATTGCCCCCCTGTAACATATTTTGAATATGGGAATATTCATACATTGCTATTTAATCAGGGAACAATGAGGGTATTTTGTTGGTATTTCGGTGTGCTGTGGTAATGCACTGAAACTATGTACAGCACAAATTCCATCCCAATAATATCTTCCCATTGACATATTGGGATTCGAACCCGGGTCCATTGGATTACCAGCACAGTGGCAAGACCACTCTGCCACACCTCCCCTAACCTGCCTCTCCCTCCCTCTCTCTCTGTAAAGTCGAACCTCTTATACACTTTCCACTCACTTCTTGTATACTTCGGGATTTTGGTTATCATATCTTTGTTTTCCTAGGCCTACTCATCTTTCCCTATTCCTATTCTTTATTATTTTCTTTGTTCCTAGTCCTACTTATCTGTATTTATTTTTTCCCATAGTCCTACCCTTATTTCTTTGTTTCCCTAGTCCTATTCATCTTTCTCGTTTTCTGTAGTCTTCCTCATCTTTCTTCTTTAACATAGTCCTACTCATCTGTCTTTGTTTTCCTAGTCATGCTTATCTTTCGTTCATTCCCTAGTCCTTCGTATATTTCTTTATTCCCCCGTCTTATTCGTCTTTCTTTATTTTCTATTCCTACTCATCTCTCTTTCTTCTTTCCTTAGTCCTACTCATCTTGGTGGATTGTTGATATTTATTGATTCCCTAGTCCTATTTACCTTTCTTTATTCCCTAGTCCTACTCAACTTTCTCTGTTTCCCTATTCATACTCTGGACTACCTTCTCCCTTATGTTTAGCCCCATCAGTTTTGAAGTTTTAAGACATTCGCCCCATTAATGTGTCAATTTTAAGAACCTGTGTGCCCTTTACAGTAGGTGTAGATTTTTGTCTGAGGAACCGGCCTTAGGTTGTGCCAGTTTGCTGCAGAAAAATGCAAAAAAAAAAAATCGAAGGGGGATCTTGGGGATATTTGTAAAGCTTGATGGAGGTTATATCATGTAATGTATATCATGTTATACTGTATGTTCTATCATGTAATGTATATCATGTTATATGTTCTATCATGTAATGTATATCATGTTATATGTTCTATCATGTAATGTATATCATGTTATATGTTCTATCATGTAACGTATATCATGTTATATGTTCTATCATGTAATGTATTTTTTTTTTTTTTTTTTTTCTATGTGATTGAGGGAGGCAAAAGGCATAACTGCCTATATAGTTGAAAGAGTGACAGGGCCAAAATCAAGGGACGTTCTAGCCAAAATGCCTGGACACGGAGTTTGATGATTTATCATAGGAAGAGGGAAAGACTGATTCTGGGAGAGAGTTCCAGAGCTCATGTTGAGTAGAAGAAAGTTTGAGATGTAACGTTTATCATGTTGGAGAGTTGCATCAGAGTATATTCATGTATAGGACGGGTATCACGTTACGTAAAGGATGGTATGCACTGGGATAGCTCTGAGGAACATGATTATTATAGTAGCGATAGAATAGCGAGAGAGATGCAACATTGGACGGGAGTTAATGATACGAAAGTTCCTATCATGTCTAGGAGAGCAGTGTGAGAGGAACCTCCCCACACATGTGAACAATACTCAATACAAGGGCGCACTATGCCCCTGTTCAGAGCATATATCATGTTATATGTTCTATCATGTAATGTATATCATGTTATATGTTCTATCACCCCTATTGCTTCATTAAGGGGACAATTGTTATTTTTGGGGGACTAATTATTTATATATTAATTTACTTTTTAGTTTCCTCGCTAGACTTTCGTCAAGCTTAAAAAAAAACATTCCCTAGACCCCCCCCCCCCCCTCCCTTTTGAGATTAGACTGATGAACTTATGTAACTGAAATAAACTAAATGTTGACCTTATAAGCTGCCAGACCAGTGTTGAGGATAAATATTGAGTGCAAAAGCGTTCGTGTGATACCGGCTTTAGTATATACGTGGTAATGTTATAAACACTCCTACAGCACTTTTGATAGCTATTCTCTCCGATAGCTATAATGCACTGACAATATTGTATTGATACTTGCTTGATATTATAATAACAATGCATTGCTATGACTGCATATGCATAATTAAAAACAGTTGGTCGAGTCTGCTTCCACAGTAAAACAAAAAGAGTCGTCGATATACCCCCACACCAACCCTTTTGTCGTGCAGCAGAGTGAGAGAGAGAGTGTGTGAGAGAGAGAGAGAGAGAGAGAGAGAGAGAGAGGGTGTGAGAGAGAGAGGGTGTGAGAGAGAGAGGGTGTGAGAGAGTGAAAGGGTGAGAGACAGAGAGGGTGAGAGAGGGAGAGAGGGTGAGCGAGTGTGTGAGAGAGAGAGAGGGTGTGTGAGAGAGAGAGAGGGTGTGTGAGAGAGAGAGAGGGTGTGTGAGAGAGAGAGAGGGTGTGTGAGAGAGAGAGAGGGTGTGAGAGAGAGAGGGTGTGAGAGAGAGAGTGAGTGTGTGTGTGGAAAGTGTGGATGAGTGTGTGTGTGTGTGAGGAGGGGGGGGGGGGGGGAAGAGGGGTTAGTTCGGTCTAGCGGAAGAGCGTAGGCCGACACCCCCGTCAATGCCCCCCCCCCCCCCCCAACCTCCCCCTTTATGTACACTCTCCCTCCCTCCCCTCTCCTCAACCCCCCCCCCCCAGTCTCGAAAAAAAGTGGGTCTCGGGTGTGTATATTGATCTTGTCTCCAGTGTGGGGTCATCCTCGGCCACTGGGGTATACTGGTCACGGGGGGAGGGGGGGGGATCAGGTCATCAGTGCCACTCGGTGCTCTCAACAACAACAACAACAACAACACTACTCGGTTCTTCTATTCTACTCGCTCTCCTTTTAGTCCCTGGATGTGGATGTTCACCTGGCACTCACTTTCATCTTCATCCACACACACACACACACACACACACACACACACACACACACACACACACACTCAAACATATACACAATCATTGAGACACACAGTACACGTCTCTCTCTCTCTCTCTCTCTCTGTGTGCATGAAACAGGCCAAGGTTGCAAATGAATACCAGATAAATTATGTACCAGATATGGCGTGTCCACATTATTGTACGAGACTTTACATCTTATTAAAATACAAATCTCTCTCTCTCATCACGGGGGTGTATTGAGCACAGCTAAGTAGTCCTCCCTAGCTTCCTCCCTTCCTCCCCCCTACCCACGTATGCACTTGTACGCGCACACATACACACACGCACACGCATCTAGTCTCTCTCTCTCTCTCTCTATGACCCATTCTCACTCCCACCCTCACTTTCTAGGCACGGAACAATCACACGATCGTAGGTATAAGGAACAGAGGCAATATAAAAAAAATCATAAAAATATATTTAATAAGAATAAAAGAGTGAAGGAGAGAGAGAGAGAGAGAGAGAGAGAGAGAGAGAGAGAGAGAGAGAGAGAGAGAGAGAGAGAGAGAGAGAGAGAGAGAGAGAGAGAGTATAGGCTATCTCAGAACATAATGTGAAAGGCCTCTATCGGTTTCAACGACTCTCAAACAATCACGGCGCACCTGGCAATAATAAACCACTTGCGAGTTTCAGGCTATCAGGAAGTTGGAGCCGTAAACATCAATATTTAGCAGAAATATAGACGTTATGCATGTTTGTGATGGATGGAAAGATGGCTAAATTTAGTTTTATGTATTTATATGTGCAATACAGCTACATTTATGAATTTATATGTGCAATACAGCTACATTTATGTATTTATATGTGCAATACAGCTACATTTATGATTTATATGTGCAATACAGCTACATTTATGTATGTATGTGCAATACAGCTACATTTATGTATTTATATGTGCAATACAGCTACATTTATGTATTTATATGTGCAATACAGCTACATTTATGTATTTATATGTGCAATACAGCTACATTTATGTATTTTATATGTGCAATACAGCTACATTTATGTATTTATATGTGCAATACAGCTACATTTATGTATTTATATGTGCAATACAGCTACATTTATGTATTTATATGTGCAATACAGCTACATTTATGTATTTATATGTGCAATACAGCTACATTTATGTATTTATATGTGCAATACAGCTACATTTATGTATTTATATGTGCAATACAGCTACATTTCAGCTGGTAGTACTGCTAAATATCCATGTAAAAAATTGCAACTTCCTTATAGCTCGAAACTCGCAAGTGGTCAATATCTTTCTCTCCTTTTCTCTCTTTCTCTGGCTTGTATCCATTCGGCCCCATTCAGCCAACTGTTTCAAGACGTTTATCCCCATCCAGGTGTCGATTTCTTCCTGGCGAGCGATAGCGAGCCAGCATTGTATGGAGAAATCCGGCTTCACCGGAGACATTTTTCGATGTTAGCTTGCTGTCAAAACAAATATATATATATAAGCTGGCTCGCTACCGCTCGCCAGGAAAATATTGACACCTGGATGGGGGTAAACATCTTAAAACAGTAGGCTGAATGGGGCCGAATGGATACATGCCAAAGAGAGAGGGAGAGAAAGATAAAACAAAAAAGCGAGGTGGGCTCCCTTAACAAAGGTTTTAATAATCACGGTCGCACAAGTCAAGCAGCTGGAACTATTGTTATATAAGTAGGTCGTATACGGAGTCCCTAACACCGAGTATAGAGCTGCGTGCAAGATAAGCCGGTATCACACGAGAGCTTTTATAGTCCAACATTTTTCTGGCAACATTTCTGGAGTATTATGCCCTGGTATCGGAAACTAGACTGATGATAGATGAATTTAGGTCACAGACAAATATTAAATGTTTACCTCATAAGCTGTCAGACCAGTGTTGAGGATATTATGTGAGTGAAAAAGCGCTCGTGTGATACCGGCTTTTTAGGAATTCTGGGTTTGATACATAGAAATAAGAACAGTCAATCAACAGTTACATGTGACAGGCGACATGGGTGAACACAATGACATTAGTGTGAAAGAAGTGATGTGCAGTAAGTGTGTGAGGTGAGTGACATGAGCGTGGATTGGAAGTGACATGAGCGTGGATTGGAAGTGACATGAGCGTGGATTGGAAGTGACATGAGCGTGGATTGAAAGTGACATGAGCGTGGATTGAAAGTGACATGAGCGTGGATTGAAAGTGACATGAGCGTGGATTGGAAGTGACATAAGTGTGGATTGGAAGTGACATGAGCGTGGATTGAAAGTGACATGAGCGTGGATTGAAAGTGACATGAGCGTGGATTGAAAGTGACATGAGCATGGATTGAAAGTGACATGAGCGTGGATTGAAAGTGACATGAGCGTGGATTGAAAGTGACATAAGTGTGGATTGGAAGTGACATGAGCATGGATTGGAAGTGACATGTGCGTGGATTGGAAGTGACATGAGCGTGGATTGAAAGTGACATGAGCGTGGATTGAAAGTGACATGAGCGTGGATTGAAAGTGACATGAGCGTGGATTGGAAGTGACATGAGCGTGGATTGGAAGTGACATGAGCGTGGATTGAAAGTGACTTGAGCGTGGATTGAAAGTGACTTGAGCGTGGATTGAAAGTGACATGAGCGTGGATTGAAAGTGACATGAGCGTGGATTGAAAGTGACATAAGCGTGGATTGGAAGTGACATGAGCGTGGATTGGAAGTGACCTGAGCGTGGATTGGAAGTGACATGAGCGTGGATTGGAAGTGACATGAGCGTGGATTGAAAGTGACATGAGCGTGGATTGGAAGTGACATGAGCGTGGATTGGAAGTGACATGAGTCCCGTTGGTATGAGTGTGAGGTGAAGAATGAGTGAAGGCAGGTGCCATGAGTGAGTGAAAAAAGTGAGTAAATGGCACGAGTGAAACCAAATGACATGAGTGAAGAAGGAAGTGACATGAGTGAAGGCAGCTGACATGAGTGTGGGCAGAAAGGTGAGAATGTCAGGAGGTCGCCAGAATATGTAAGCCCAAGTGAGATAGATGTGTGTGTGTGTGTGTGTGTGTGTGTGTGTGTGTGTGTGTGTGTGTGTATATACTATCTACTTCAATATATCAACAATTGTGCAGTGTTTACATCCGAGGAGACCCGAAGATAATGGTGAATGTTGAGGCTAGGTGATTAAGGGGGCCCACCTCGCTTTTTTGTTTTCTCTTTCTCTCCCTCTCTCTTTGGCTTGCATCCATTCGTCCCCATTCAGCCTACTGTTTTAAGACTTTTACCCCCATCCAGATGTCAATATTTTCCTGGCGAGCGGTAGCAAGCCAGTATATATATATATTTGTTTTGACAGCAAGTTAAATTTGTAAATTTTTCGATAGAAAAATGTCTCCGGCGAAGCCGGATTTCTCAATACAATGCTGGCTCGCTATCGCTCGCCAGGAAGAAATCGACACCTGGATGGCGATAAACGTCTTAAAACAGTTGGCTGAATGGGGCAGAATGGATACAAGCCAGGGAAAGAGAGAAAAGGAGAGAAAGATAAAAAAAAGCCGGTGAGCGTGATATGTAGCAGCATCAGTGTGAATAATTAGGGGGTGAATGTGTGACGAAGAAGGTGAAGGGAGGAGTAGGGGTTAGGGGAAGGAATTGGGACGAGGATGAGGATGAGGGGAGGGAGAGGATATATGCTGAAGGGGTACAGAATGAGGGGTGGGGGATTAGGAGGGGGGGGGGGGATGGGATGAGGGGAGGGAGAGGATATAGGCTGAAGGGGTACAGAATGAGGGGTGTGGGATTATGAGAGGGGGGGGGATGGGATGAGGGGAGGGAGAGGATATAGGCTGAAGGGGTACAGAATGAGGGGTGTGGGATTATGAGAGGGGGGGGGGGATGGGATGAGGGGAGGGAGAGGATATAGGCTGAAGGGGGTAGAGAATGAGGGGTGTGTGAGCTTGTGAGTGGTGGGGCTATGTGTGAAAGTGAGGGGTAGCAGTATGAGTAATGAATAACACGGGGGAAGGCAAGGGGAGGTGGTAATGTGAGGGGGTGAAAGAGGAGTTAGGGTGATGGGGGATTGAAGGGAGGGGCGGATGGGGTGAGGGGAAGAGGAAAGGAGGAGGTGAGGTGATGGGGTGAGTGTGAGGGAGAGAGAAGGGGGGGGGGGGAGGTGTAGAGGTGTGAAGCGGGTGAAAATTGAGAGGGGAGGACGACGGGTGAGCGGATGGACAGGAATAATTACATATAGTTACATAGATACACAGACCTTGCATGTCCCTTCTAGGCAGTCTGGACTAAGTTCTAACATAAAATTTGCTACAAAGTCGAAGGTAAGGATAGCAAAGCAGAAGGCTCTCTCCCCACCCCCCACACCCTCGGACATTGAGTTGTCATGAAATTTAGATGGGAAAACAGCAAAATGAGAAGATTTCTACTAGGAAATTCAAAGTAAAGAAGGAAGTTGATAAAGTGTATAGCTTGCTACTGATGCTTAACTTATGTTTTCTTTTTTAACCTATATAAATCAAACCTCCTCGAAATAGATGTCAAAGACTCCTTTTGAATGTATCAATTGTATTACATTGTACCACTGTCTCTGGTAGTTTGGTCGAACTGGTGGTGGGTGTGAGGATGGGGAGGAAGGGAGGGGTGGTGGGTGTGAGGAAGGGAGTAATACAGATGATAGTTGTAGTTGTGAGAGGAGAGGACAATATAATGGCTCAAATGAAGGGGAGAGAGGGATAGACAGACAAAGAGGGTTATAGATAGTGATAGACAGATAGATAGATACATAGCCACATACGCTAGAAACAGATACATATATAGATAAACAAATAGATAGATAGATAGATAGATAGACCAGCTTACCCAGATAGACATATACAAAAACAAATATATATATATATATATATATATATATATACAGTATATATACTGTATATACATATATATACTGTATATATATATATAATATATATATAATTATATATATATATATATAATTATATAGATATATATATTATAGATAGATAGATAGATAGATAGACAGAGAGAGAGAGAGATGGGAAGATGACTCAACAGATGGCAGCACCTACATCTGGGCCAGCTGTCAGGTGATTCTCTCTCTCTCTCTCTCTCTCTCTCTCTCTCTCTCTCTCTCTCTCTCTCTCTCTCTGGATAGGCTATATATATACAGGGTGATTCAGGATTGTATGCATTAAATTGGAGGACGACCTCTTGGATAATTTTAAACAACAATGTTTCTATGATAAAATGTCGAATTATACATATTTTGGCTGTTACAGTACATTTACGATGTTGTATTAATTGTATTATTATGTCTACCGAAAAATGTAAAAATTTATCTTGAATGGGGGTCTAGGTTTTTTTTCTTCTAAGCTTGATGGAGGTCTAGGGAGGAAACTAAAAAAATATATGAATAAATGAATAAATAGACCAAACAAACGGCCAGTCTCCCCTTAAGAGTGACCTGCTTGTTGTTTTACGGTTTAGCTCGGCCTTTGTTTGGTTCACTCTTTTTCGTTTGCCTATTAGTTGCTCGCTTCCATTACACACATTTGGCAAGGATTTAGGATTGACTTAGACTGGATTGTATGTTGAATATTTGACTAGAGGTTTGGTGAAGATTATTACTTCTTTCTTCATTTGTCATCACACACACACACACACACACACACACACACACACACACACACAGTGTTGGAGGCCCTTAGTGATCCTTGTTCTCTGGGTCTTCTCCTGGCCGACCTATATATATGTGTTTAAGTTTGTGTTTTGTTTTTTGTTGAGTTGTGTTGTCCTTCTTCGGGCTCTGTCTCAAGTCGGCCACCCCCAGCTATGGGGTACTGTGCCTGAGTACATACATACATACATATATACATACATACATACATACATACATACACATTATGATTTGAAATTTTCTATGATGCTCTCTACATTCAGTGAAGTTCGTTAGTTAATATATTTTTTAAGGTCCTATGTTTTTCATTAAAATATGAATTTATATTAAAGTTTTACACTGAAATGATTCAACCGTCATTTGTCAGGCCACCTCAGAGGAAGAATGATGCCAGATACCAATTAATTATTTACATTATTACATTTCATTACATTTCAAGTAATCACGATTGTAATCATGATTACAAAGCTTGTAATCGTAATCGTAATCAATTACATTCAGGTCTTCTGTAATCATAATCGTAATCTTAAAATTCGGCTGTAATAGTAATCGTAATCAATTACACTGCTCATGTAATCGCCCCATCCCTGCCACACACACACCAGGTCTATGTACGTAGCTTAGACATACACGTACACTGTTTGAAACCTACACAGTTGTAGATGATGTGTGAACAATGTTAACCTCTGTGATCCGTTGTGTGCAATGCTCTCGTGTAAAACCAAGTGTGTAATTGCATAAACACAAACACAATCAGTGCTTGTATATAGAATAAGTGTGTGTGTGTGTGTGTGTGTGTGTGTGTGTGTGTGTGTGTGTGTGTGTGTGTGTGTGTGTGTGTGTGTGTGCAACTCTTAGTGTGAAGGCGAACACTAAAATGTCAATATCATCAACGTCATGCACAGGGATAGAGGGGGGGGGGGGGGGGGGGAGTGTGGAGGGAAGGGGAGGGGGGCAGGGTAGACAAGGGGTATTTGGGGGAGTGTGAAGGGGAAGGGGGGTAGGGTAGACAAGGGGGTAGGCAGGATAGGCCGGGGGGGGGGGGGGGGGGGGGGATTAGGGGAAGGGGGGTAGAGAGGGAAGAGAACTATAGGTGAGGACTGAGGGAAGGGGGATGGAGGGAGTCAGGGTAGAGGAGGGGTATACAGGATTGAGCAGGGGAGGGGGTGGAAGAACGGAATAGGGCTGTGGGAGGGGGGAGGACTAGCTGCTACCACAGATCATTCTTAAACTGTACAAAATTGTCTCAATATTGATAGAATAAACTTAAAAATACGTCGCCGGTATAGTAAGGGTAAATATTGTACAGTTGTGAACATTAATATCGGATTTTCTTTTTTTGTTTTCTTTTTTTTTTTGGGGGGGGGGGGAACTGTGATATACAATGGCGAATTACTAAGTGAAAGTGCTTAAACTAAACATACCAAATGACTAGAATTCGCTAGTTATTGCTCACGATCTTGTTTGTCATCAACAGGTGGTATTCAAGTATTTATGACCACGACTGTACATAATAAACAGTTCACATATTTTCAGTTACCATGGCACGTAGAAGTCTATGGATTCAATACCCTGATTTCACTAATATATAATACAAAACAAAAATAGCAAGGCAAGAAATCTGAGGAGTACTAGTAGTTTTAGCAAGACTTGATAAAACACTTTAAGGGGGAGGTAGTCGCTTTTTCTGGACCCCCTTCTCCATCATGTTTAGCATCTTAGTTTTGAGATTTTAAGACGTTCGTTCCATTAGTTTGACGATTTTGAGAGCTTTCGCTCCATTTCTTTGTCAATATTAAAGACCTTTCGTGACATTTTGGTATCGATATTTTCCTGACGAGCGATAGCGAGCCTGTCATTAGCGAATTATGGTAATAGTGCTTTATCTGTGCATTTCCGGTATTCCTTGAAACATATTTGTTGTCCTAGAGTGCACGAGATATGCTCTCTCTCTCTACAGTATACGTATATATATTTAGTGTGATGAACTGAACATAGGGTTTACTAAAGGTAGAAAGCAGTTAGAACGACAGTAACAAAATTGATTAGCTCATGAACAGAAAGAGATACGAATACAGTACGCGGAAATGAGAAAAGCGGCGTAACTTTATTGTTTAATTTATTGTTTACTTTATTTATTCATATAGTTTATTATATTTATACTACATACAGCACACAGCCTTATTAATCGAGTACCAAGGCCAGCACTACCAAGGCAGACAATAAGGCTGCAGGTGTTCGTCCTGAGGAACACAAAGCACACAGGTCTACAATAAGTCTTTATCAGCGTTCCTATACTAGGTTTATATTCAGCTGGCGATAAATGGAATCCTTTATTAGCTACTGTCTCGATACTTAAAGGAAACATTTGAAACTACTATGTCTTTGAATCCTATTACGACCAAGTTTATATATTCTATTAGCTACTTTCTCGATACGTAAAGGACAAATATGAAACTACTATACCTCTCCATTATAATAAGACCACACATATATTTATAAAAAAAACACATATTTCACTACACAATATATATATATATATATATATATATATATAAAACACCATATTTCACTACACAATTTTCAACATACTGAGAAATCTTGATGAAAACTTTGCAATTTACCGTCAGTTGAAAATAAACAGAGTATAGTTACTTGTAAGCTTACCCTAATTTATGTTACTAACCCATTTTTTCCAAGTAGGTAGGCCACAAACCGTGAACTGTAAACTCTGTAACTCAAAAGAGGCTAGAGCAAATGGGCTGTGAATGTCCACACCTATTCCCTGGCTGATCCTTTGTTTCCTAGGTCATCCGTAAGCGGAGATCAATCGTCTAGTGTCATTAACCCTTTGAGTACCAGCGACGTGTGTTATATTTCATTCTAGCCATTTTTAGACGATATTATGCAACTTAGGAAGGATCAGTGGTAGTTAAAAGGGTTGGTTGAGATAGTTTGAAGCCTTATTATTGCTACAGGTCTTTCCTAAGCTGACTATAATTGTCTAATCATTGCCAGAATATAATCAAAAGAATGTCACCGGTACTGAACGGGTTAAGAATAAGATAGATTACGACGGTACTGAAAGGGTTAACGCAAGCAGATGACGAGTTTTATGTTCATCTTGCTACCTCTAGACAATTTTAATAAGATTAGGAACAAGCTATCGGAATCAAACGGCAAGAGATTTCTGAATTATCGCCTAACTCTGAATGAGCCCTCCCGAAATTAAAAAAAAATCGCCTATTCCAAATACGTAAGCCAAAGCTCTTGAACCAAACGACTAGAACAATCCAGCTAATATGTCTACCATTAGGGAAGGGCCAACCAGGGAATAGATGTAGATAGGTACAGCCCATTTGCTCTAGCCCTTTTTGAATTATAGCGGTATAGGTTCACGATTTCTGGCCTACCTACTGGGAATCAGGTGCAGTGTCACATAGGGATAGCATGTCCGTGTTATAACCTGGCATTTCCCTCCCTCCCTCCCTCCCTACTCATTTCCTGTCCACTCCTAATTATTACTCAGGCTATCCCCATCCATACAGTACTAGACAATTCGTACGCGGTAGACCAAATGGAACGCGAGATCGATAAAACAACTACTCCCAGAAAATAGTGGAGTTAAATGGATATAATGTAGAGGGTGTAATGTACCACCTCCAATTAATATATATATATATATATATATATATATATATATATATATATATATATATATATATATATAATTTTTTTTTTTTTTTTTTTTTTTTTTATATATATATATAATAATGGTGTATGTGCCGAAGTAGATATAGATAATGACCTTAACTATCGTACATTTTAACAACAAACTATATAATTTTATTTAGCTCTACGGTACTAATGTGGCGGGGGGAATAATATTGGCATCGTTTTTGCGTACTCATTAGACTATGGAGTAATGATGAACTTTGCGCAAATAGATTCACGATACAGTCAATGAAATAATAATGAACTTTGCGCTAATAGATTCAGGATACAGCCATTGAAATAATAATGAACTTTGCGCTAATAGATTCAGGATACAGCCATTGAAATAATAATGAACTTTGCGCTAATAGGTTCAGGATACAGCCAATTAAATAATAATGAACTTTGCGCTAATAGATTCACGATAGTCAATGAAATAATAATGAACTTTGCACTAATAAATTCAGGATACAGTAATTTAAATATTAATGAACTTTGCGCTAATAGTTTCAGGATACAGCCAATGAAATAATAATGAACTTGGCGCTAATAGATTCAGGATACAGTATTGTTAGTTTCAAGATACAGTGAATGCAATAATGAACTTTGCACTAATAGATTCAAGATACAGCCAATGAAATAATAATAATGAACTTAGCGCTAATAGATTCAGGACACAGCCAATGAAATAATAATAATGAACTTTGCGCTAATAGATTCAGGACAATCAATGAAATAATAATGAACTTTGTGCTAATAGATTCAGAACACAGCCAACGAAATAATAATGAACTGCCACAAAAATCATGGAGTACGTTTTGTTCCGTGTGGCCGCGGATCGGATATACGCATAATGAAGGGGATAGCCAGGGGTTAAGGGGGCCCACCTCGCTTTGTTTACTCTTTCTCTCCCTCTCTCTCTGGCTTGTATCCATTCGGCCCCATTCAGCCTACTATTTTAAGACTTTTACCCCCATCCAGGTGTCAATATTTTCCTGGCGAGCGGTAGCTAGCCAGCATATATATATTTTTGTTTTGACAGCAAGGTAAATTTGTACATTTTTTCGATAGAAATTTCTCCGGCGAAGCCGGGTTTCTCCATACAATGCTGGCTCGCTATCACTCGCCAGGAATACATTGACACCTGAATGGGGATAAACGTTTTAAAACAGTTGGCTGAATGGGGCCGAATGGATACAAGCCAGGGAAAGAGAGAAAAGGAGAGAAAGATAAAAAAAAAAAAAACGGTGACCCCCCTTACAAAAATATAGGGGAGGTTTTTCATATTTTTCCCCCAGAGTACATTATTCGGGAATATTAGTTCGTGGTTACAGATTTGACAATTTTGGCTGGATTTAATATGAGAGAGTGAGTGTGAAAAAGAGAGAGAGTGAGAAAGAGTGTGTAAGAGAGAGTGTGTATGTGAAGGTGTGTAGGTGTGTGTGTGTGTGTTTGTGTGTGTGTGTGTGTTTGTGTGTGTGTGTGTGTGTGTGTGTGTGTGTGTGTGTGTGTGTCATTCAGGGTGTGCTTACGTAGGCTACAGTATGTGAATCTCTCTCTCTCTCTCTCTCTCTTTATAACTTCGGTAGTTGGTAATATTAGTCACATTATGTATGTGACTCTTGTATTCAGCTAACTATGACCTCAATAACCGTTGATGTAATGAAGAATGTGAAGTGTCCCTCATATGATTGTAATATATTTGTGGTACTATTATTGCATAATAATTAATGTAGTTCGAAATATTAGTCACATCTTGTATGTAATAATTGTATTCAGCTACCTATGATCTCAATAACCATTGATGTAAGAAAACATGAATAGTCTCCTCATATGATTGCACTAGTTTTGTAGTGCTATTATTTACCTGTCAATTAATAATTCAGTCACTTTTTTTTTTATGAGCACGTATATACAGCATATGTGGCAATCAAATGAGGAAACTATAATAACACCAGACGACGATACTGTTGTTACAGTAGAATAATGCTCTTTGAGCAGTATGTATTCCCTTACCAGTGGTTGTCCCCTTATTATTATTATTATTTTATTATTATTGAAATACCACAGGAACGAAAATTCCTGGGAGCGAAACTTCCACCCCCAACGAGATCCCTCTCTTTCTACCACCTCCCTCCACATGTTACACGTCTCGTTAATCACAGTCTTCTAATATACAAATCACATTTCCTTACCCCCTGACATTCTTGAAATACCCACTAAGTATATTCAATTAGATACCAACCATGCAGACTATAATACGTTCGTTGTGTATGGGTACGAGGCGATCTCAAGACACCTTAGCTCCCAGTGCACAACGAACCGGATCATGATTATGTCCGCCTGTATTAAATTATGTATTATGTTGATTTATACCATTGCCTATTTTGTAATAATTGTATTCAGCTAACTATGATCTCAATAATCATTGATGTAATGAAAATATGAATAGTCTCCTCATACGATTGCACTAGTTCTGTAGTGCTATTATTTACAACCTGTCAATTAATAATTCAGTCACTACAAGCTTGCTTGCTTTTTTTTTTTTTTTTTATTTTTTTTTTATGCAGACCATGTGACAATTAAATGAGGAAACTATAATAACACATCTGAATAATGCCAACCTGACTTATAAACACAAATATGAATGTAACCAGACGACGATGCTGTTGTTTCAGTGGAATAATGGCTCTTTGAGCAGTATGTATCGCCTTACTAGTGGTTGTCCCCTCACAGGATGGGGGGCGCTGCTCAATAAACTCGCCCCTCGGGGCAAAATCAAAAATCAAAATCAAATCTCTCTCTCTCTCTCTCTCTCAACACATACAACCCTTCGAAAACAACAACAACAGCTGTACCGTTGCACCACCACCTGCTATAAACTACATAGTATATTGCAGCTATAGTTACCATAGCAACACAATAAACAATCTTGGCATAATTCAACCTAACGTATTGCAGCTTAACATCCTAACCTAATATTACCTAATCTAACATAGATAACCTAATATATATGGTAACCTAACATGTTAACCTAACATGCTAACCTAACCTCACCTATTATACGGTAATCTAATATCTTAACGTAATCTAACATCCTATCTATCTATCTATCTATCTATCTATCTATCTGCTCAGGCCCAATCCCCCTTTTTCCTATTTTTATTTTCTATTTCATTATATTTTATTTGTTTTCCTTTTTTCTTGGGGGTAGCCGACTCAAGACAGAGCAAGAACAGGGAAAACACAAAAACATAAAACAACGAACACAGATAAAAACACAAATTTACACACATCTAACAACCTAACCTAACCTAACTTACGGTAACCTAACATCTGAACCTAACCTAACTTAATGTACGGTAACCTAACATATTAACGTAACCTAACATCCTAACTTAACCTCACCTATTCTACCGTAACGTAACATTCTAACGTAACTTAACAATCTACCGTGACGTAACAATCTACATCAAATTAACATTCTATCGTAACTTAACATTTTACCACAACTTAACATTCTACCGTAACTTAACATTCTACCGTAACATATCACTCTAACGTAACTTAGCATTCTACCGTAAACTAACATTCTACCGTAACCTAACATTCTACCGTATCTTAACATTCTACCGTATCTTAACATTCTACCGTAACTTAAAATTCTAACGTAACTTAACATTCTACCATAACCAAACATTCTACCGTATCTTAACATTCTACCGTAACTTAAAATTCTAACGTAACTTAACATTCTACCGTGACGTAACATTCTACCGTAACCTAACATTCTACCTCAACTTAACATTCTACCGTAACGTAAGTCTACCGTAACTTAAAATTATACAGTAACGTAACATTCTAACATAATCTAACATTCTACCGTAACCTAAAATTCTACCTTGACGTAACATTCTACCGCTAACTCACCAAACACCACCTGCTCTAAACCGCAGCGTATATAGCTACAGTTACCATGGCAACACATCGCCAGCGTCTTCAATAGTGAGAGTTATCACAAGTTTATTTTGATAAGACATGGTATTGCGCGGTATGTTTGTTTGTTTTTTTGTTTTTTTGGGGGGGGGCCGCCAGACATTACGGCCGCGTACAAATCCGGCAGCGGCTCCACTTACTTTTTGCACACTCTAAAAAAATAAAAATACGAAAAGGGTATACGTGTCCATAATAATCTTGGAGTGCTTAACCCCTTCACCACCATGACGTAATTCTCATCATATTCTGGTTACCATTAGACGATTTTCTTTAGTTTTTAATCTACCCCGAGGACTCAAACGGATAAATACGATCTCGATAAATACGATCTCAATAAACCCTCTCAATAATAGAGGTCCTTCTTAAACTGCATAAAATCGTCTAATTAGCCAGAATCAAAAGTAAAAAGGCATCATGGCCCTGAAGGGGTTAAGGGGGAGATGGGTCTTTTTTCGGGTCCCCTTTCTCCCTCATGTTTAGCTTAATTAGTTTTGATATCTTAAAGGTGGGGGAGCATGGGTTGAGGTAAACATGGAAAAATAATCACCAACCTGCATATAATTATCCTGTAAAATGCAATGTCACTGAAATAATGATTAACAGTGGTATAAAGGATTTTGCGGATCGTCTATACCGGGCCTGTGACGTCATAGTGACGTCACACCAGTATCCTCATCCTGGACTGGATGGTGGACTTACACTCTTGTGACGTCACAGGCCCGGTATAGACGATCCACAAAATCCTTTATACCATTGTTAATAATTATGTCAGTGCCATTGCATTTTGCAAGATAATTATATACAGCTTGGCGATTATCATTCCATGTTTATCCCAACCCATGCGCCCCCACCTTTAATACGTTCGTTCCATTAGTTTGGCGTTTTGAAGACCTTTCGACCCATTTTGTTGTCAATATTAAGACTTTTCGTGTCATTTAGGTGTCGATATTTTCCTGGCAAGCGATAGCGGAACTGAGGAACCGAGTTAGTGACCTGAAGAAGCTATCTGCGAAACGTTGTCAATAAAGTGCTCCTCCTCACATGGTGTTTTTTCGTTTTACTATTTTTTCTCTATCATTCCACTGATTCGAGTACCATAGTATTTTTAGGTCGATTTTGGTTTTTGCTATTTGCATTCCTGTGTATAATTTATATTAGATTGCGTACACACACACACACACACACACACACACACACACACCCACACACACACACACACACACACACACACACACACACACACACACACACACAAACAAAACAAACAAACACATACACACACAAACTTGCATTAACACCACACATTCCTATAGCGACAACGTTTCCCAAAGTGATGGGGCTAGTAGCGACATAATACAACATTAAAACTAGTCTAGGAGTTACAGGTTTACGTGAACAACATGGCGGTATAATGGGTGTGTCTATACGGTAAGGCTGACTATAGGTATAAACTATACTATACACTATACCGTGATGATGATAGTTATTACGTGGTTGCTATGGTGACAGCCACGCCTACCATGTTGCTGAACTCACCTTCCTGGCTTCTTTCATCCTTCACAACCACTACACCTTCCTACTCCTACCCCTCTACCACCACTACTCCTCCTACTCATCCACTACACCAACTCCTACCCCTACCCCTCTACCACCACCATGCATTCCTACTCCTACCCTTCTACCACTACCTTCCTACTCATATTTCTCTACCACTACCACCTACACTTTCCTTCACCACCACCTCCACCATGTCTTCTTACTCCTACTCCTTTTCCACTACCACTACACTTAATTGCGACACCACTACCACCACACCTTCCAGCAACTCCACTAAAACCACACCTACCTACTTCCACTCCACCACTACCACACCTTCTTTCAAAACATCAACTTTTTTCTACTCCTCTACCACCACCACCACCACCACACCTACTACCTCCTCCTCCACTACCACACATTTCCCCTCATCATAATATCAACTTTCTTCTACTTAACAGCACCATCACCCCCACACCTACCTACCCCTCCTCCTCCACCACACCTACCTACTCCTCCTCCACACCACCTTCCACCATCCATACCACCACATCTACCCCTCCTCCTCCACCTTCCACCACCACCACACCTACCTATTCCTTCTCCAACACACCACACCACCATCACACCAACCTACTCCTCCAACACACCACCTTCCACCACCATCACACCTACCTGCTCCTCCACACCACCACCACCACATCTACCTACTACTCCACCACAAACCACCACCATCACACCTACCTATTCCTCCTCCACCATACCATCACCACCACCACACCTACCTACTCCTACTCCACCACACCACCACCACACCTACCTACTCCTATTCCACCACATCACCACCACACCTACCTACTCCTCCTCCACCACACCATCACCACCACCACACCTACCTACTCCTACTCCACCACACCACCATCACCACCACCACACCATCACCACCACCACACCTACCTACTCCTATTCCACCACATCACCACCACCACACCACACCTACCTACTCCTCCTCCTCCACCACACCATCACCACCACCACACCTAACTACTCCTACTCCACCACACCACCACCACACCTACCTTCTCCTCCACCACAACACCCACCTACCTTCTCCTCCACCAGGGGGCGTCTTGGGAGTGTTTGTCTTTGACCTCTGGGGAAAAAAAAAAAAAAAAAAAAAAAAAAATCCATTATATAACTAAACGGATCAATCTAACTCAACTAATCCTTGCTGGTATTCCTAAATATCTGTTATCATGTACTGATTGGCCCACCGCGTACAAACTGCCGAAAACATTGGGAGCAGAAGGTAACCGAGGGATAACAGGTGTAATCCGGGATAGAGTTCTCTCTCTCTTTATCTGTCTCTATCTATCTTTACCTCTCTCTCTCTCTCTCTCTCTCTCTCTCTCTCTCTCTCTCTCTCTCTCTCTCTCTCTCTCTCTCTCTCTCTCTCTCTCCCTGTACAACTTTATGCTACACTGGTTGGCATTTAGTATTTTTTGTATTGCATCCGTTGTAAGTGTTTTATCGTGGTTACAAAATTACGTTTACTGGTTTTATTTGCCGCTCTGTTTTTGTTTTGTATTTTACTTGTTTTTCCCGGTTTGATGTTACCATTTTCTCAATTGTATTTCTTTTTTTCTTTTTAATGTTTCTTAGTTGTTTTGTGGGGTTTTTATTATTGTTTATTTATGTTATGTTTTTATGTTATGTTTTTATGTTGTTTTTATGTTGTTTTTATGTTATGTTTTTATGTTATGTTTTTATGTTATTTATGTTATGTTTTTATGTTGTTTTTATGTTATGTTTTTGTTATTTATTTTATGTTTTATGTTGTTTTTGTTGTTTTTATGTAATGTTTTTGTTATTTATGTTATGTTTTATGTTGTTTTTATGTTATGTTTTTATGTTGTTTTTATGTTATGTTTTTATGTTATGTTTTATGTTGTTTTTATGTTATTTATGTTGTTTTTATGTTGTTTTTATTTTGTTTTTATGTTATTTATGTTATGTTTTTATGTTATGTTTTTGTTGTTTTTATGTTGTTTTAATGTTATTTATGTTGTTTTTATGTTATTTATGTTATGTTGTTTTATGTTATGTTTTTATGTTATTTATGTTATGTGTTTATGTTATTTATGTTATGTTTTTATGTTATGTTTTATGTTGTTTTTGTTGTTTTTGTTATTTATGTTGTTTTTATGTTGTTTTTATGTTATTTGTTATGTTTTTATGTTATTTATGTTATGTTTTTATGTTATGTTTTTATGTTATGTTTTATGTTGTTTTTATGTTATTTATGTTATGTTTTTATGTTGTTTTATGTTATGTTTTTATGTTATTTATGTTATGTTTTTATGTTGTTTGTTATTTTTTGTTATTTATGTTGTTTTATGTTATGTTTTTGTTATGTTTTATGTTATGTTTTTATGTTGTTTTTATGTTGTTTTTGTTATTTATGTTATATTTTTATGTTATGTTTTTTTTATGTTTTTATTATTGTTTATTTATGTTATGTTTTTATGTTATGTTTTTATGTTGTTTTTATGTTATGTTTTTATGTTATTTATGTTGTTTTTATGTTGTTTTATGTTATGTTTTTATGTTGTTTGTATGTTATGTTTTTATGTTATGTTTTTATGTTATGTTTTTATGTTGTTTTTATGTTATGTTTTTATGTTGTTTTTATGTTGTTTTTATGTTATGTTTTTGTTATGTTTTTATGTTGTTTTTATGTTATGTTTTTATGTTGTTTTTATGTTGTTTTTATGTTATTTATGTTATGTTTTTGTTATGTTTTTATGTTATGTTTTTATGTTATGTTTTTTATTATTGTTTATTTATGTCATGTTTTATGTTATGTTTTTATGTTATGTTTTTATGTTATGTTTTTTATTATTGTTTATTTATGTTATGTTTTTATGTTATGTTTTTATGTTATGTTTTTATGTTATGTTTTTTATTATTGTTTATTTATATTATGTTTTATGTTATGTTTTTATGTTGTTTTTATGTTGTTTTTATGTTATGTTTTTATGTTATGTTTTTATGTTATGTTTTTTATTATTGTTTATTTATGTTATGTTTTTCTTCATATTTCCTACCTTTTATGTTCTTGTTAACCCTTTTCGATATTCTCATTGTTGTTTCTGTTTAATGTTTCTTATTTTGCATGCACGTCTTAGCTTACATTAAGGGGAGGTTTCCACTTGAGGGATTTTTTTTCGAACTTCCCTCTCCCTCATGATTAGCCCCATTGCTTTTGAGTTTTAAGATGTTCACCCCATTAGTTTGGCGATTTTAAGAACGTTCGCCCGATTTCTGTCAATTTTAAGACCTTTCGTACCCTTTAGTTGTCGATTTTTTCCTGGAGAGCGATAGCGAGCCTGTAATTTAAGAGGAACCGGACTTCGGCCGGGACATTTTTCTACCGAAAAATTTACATATTTATCTTGAAAGGGGGTCAAGGGGGTTTAATTTTAAGCTTGATAGAGGTCTAGGGAATAAATACCTCCCCTTAATGGCACAGTGGGATTACAAATGTGATAGTGTGTGATTGTGTGTTTGTTTAATATAGGCATGATAGTAGGACGTGTGGCAATACATGATTTTTGTTTTATTTCGTGGATTAGCATAAATACACAAAAATACAGATTAAAACAAGTAGGTGTACGGTGCAAATACAAGTAATATTTCCATTTTCTGTTGCAAAAAAAAAATCGCGTAATTTAAATTTCACAACCTCTCACACACACACACACACACACACACACACACACACACACACACACACACACACACGAACCAATAAATACACTTCGGAGGAAAACAAAAACATTCTCTAAATCAAACAAAGAGGGCTCCAGTTAATGAATCACCAAGTATAAGAATAATTCCCCCCCCCCCCGAACAAACAAAGACCAAGTAACAAAGAAGAGGAATATTAGCAAATAGTGGAGTCAAGTGGATGAATCGTAGGTCTGGCAAGGCGGTGGAGGGGGGGGGGGGGGCAGGAGGTCACGGGCGTCTATAGGGAGAATCGTATAAAATGTATAAAAAAGGCCATACTTGATCCCTTCCTACATAACTAGTACTAGTTTTTAGCAATTCACTAGGAGATTAACCTGATCAACCTTTCTTATAGCTACAATCCATCGTATTATAAACGCTATACACATACACAGACCTAAAACGCTAGAATCAGAGGTTAGCACCAGCAAGGGGGAGGAGATATGTCGGCTATAGAAAACGGGGATGGCAAAACGCTCCCGACAGAAGGCCTTGAGTAAGTGAAGGCGCCCAAGTCACGTACCGCACCCGCAGACACACACGGACACACACACACACACACGAATGTATATGTGACAGCCTGACCTTTGACCTTTAGCCCCTAGTGATCAATACCTCACCATGCATACACACATTGCCAGTATGAGGTGTGAATAATTGGGAGAGAGAAAGAGGAGGAAGGAGTTTTAGGGGTGGTGGATCTGCTGCCTCACAAACAAACAAATGAACGGTGATGGTGGGATGAGCTTAGTATCTCTCTCTCTCTCTCTCTCTCTCTCTCTCTCTCTCTCTCTCTCTCTCTCTCTCTCTCTCTCTCTCTCTCTCTCTCTCTCTCTCTCTCTCTCTCTCTCTCTCTCTCTCTCTGCAGTCTATCTTTGTAACTATATGTAACTATATATTTCTATGTAACTAACTCTAGCTCTCACGTTCATACTCTCACTCTCTCTCACACTCTCACAATTAATTAAATAAAACACAAATAATATTATTAATAATAAATATATAAATAGCCATATAATAAATAAATAAACCTCCCATTAAATTGATCCCCACCAATCATATGACACGATTCCCTATAGTGTGTGTGTAGTTTTTTTTTTTTTTTTTCTGACGGTTAACTACCATATCCCTTTAATAACTACCATATCCCTTTAATAACTACCATATCCCTTTAATAACTACCATATCCCTTTTAATAATTTGTTTATAACGAAGATATGGCAGCGAAGTGAGTTATGGGTAGCGCCAACGTACTTGATAATAATTTTGATCCCTGACCTATCTGTAACTCAAAAGGGCCTAGCCTAGAGCAAACTGGCTGTAAATATCCACACCTATTTCCTGGTGGACTCTTCCCAAATGATAGAAACGTCAGCCTGATTGCTTGAATTCATTTCGAGTTATATAAGAAGTTAAGGGGTCAAGATTATTGTCAAGTTAAGGGGTCAAGATTATTGTCAAGTTAAGGGGTCAAGATTATTGTCAAGTTAAGGGGTCAAGATTATTGTCAAGTTAAGGGGTCAAGATTATTGTCAAGTTAAGGGGTCAAGATTATTGTCAAGTTAAGGGGTCAAGATTATTGTCAAGTTAAGGGGTCAAGATTATTGTCAAGTTAAGGGGTCAAGATTATTGTCAAGTTAAGGGGTCAAGATTATTGTCAAGTTAAGGGGTCAAGATTATTGTCAAGTTCGTTGGCGCTGAATAAAATAATCTAATAGTTGCCAGAATATAATGAAAAGGACGTCATCGGTACAGAAAGGGTTAATATGGAATATAATCCCGGTAATAGTTCGGAAAACCGGTACCAATTATATTATGGTACTGAATTATATTATAGCACTGACGAATTATATTATAGCACTGACGAATTATATTATAGCACTGACGAATTATATTATAGCACTGACGAATTATATTATAGCACTGACGAATTATATTATAGCACTGACGAATTATATTATAGCACTGACGAATTATATTATAGCACTGACGAATTATATTATAGCACTGACGAATTATATTATAGCACTGACGAATTATATTATAGCACTGAGGAATTATATTATACTGACGAATTATATTATAGCACTGACGAATTATATTATAGCACTGACGAATTATATTATAGCACTGACGAATTGACGAATTATATTATAGCACTGACGAATTATATATAGCACTGACAATTATATTATAGCACTGACGAATTATATTATAGCACTGACGTATATTATTATAGCACTGACGAATTATATTATAGCACTGACGAATTATATTATAGCACTGACGAATTATATTATAGCACTGACGAATTATATTATAGCACTGACGAATGCACTGACGAATTATTATAGCACTGACGAATTATATTATAGCACTGACGAATTATATTATAGCACTGACGAATTATATTATAGCACTGACGAATTATATTATAGCACTGACGAATTATATTATAGCACTGACGAATTATATTATAGCACTGACGAATTATATTATAGCACTGACGAATTATATTATAGCACTGACGAATTTAAGGGGGCTGACCTGTTTTTGTTCTGTCCTTTTTTATCTTTCTCTGGCTTGTATCCATTTGGCCCCATTCAGCCTACTGTTTTAAGACGTTTATCCCCATCCAGGTGTAATTTTTTTACTGGTGAGCGGTAGCGAGCCAGCATATTTTATATTTTTGCTTGACAGCAGGCTAAATTTGTAAATTTTTCGATAGAAAAATTTCTCCGGCGAAGCCGAATTTCTTCATATAATGCTGGCTCGCTATCGCTCGCCAGGAAGAAATTGACACCTAGATGGGATAAAAGTCTTAAAATAGTTGGCTGAATGGGGCCGAATGGATACAAGCCAGAGAAAGAGAGAAAAGGAGAGAATAACAAAAAGCAGGTGACCCCCCTTAAGGGGAGATGAGTCGTTTTACTGGTCTCCCATCTTCCTCATGCTTAGTTCCAATACTTCTTATGTTCTTTACACCAACCAACTTTACTTCTAAACTCAATTAATGAAGTCAACAAATCCATGTGGCAGTCCGGGGATTCAAACCCAGGACGCTCACACCAAAAATCAGTGCACTACGCCACGAAGACAGTTATTTTCAGATTTAACGACGTTCTATCAATTAGTTTGGCGATTTTAAGACGTTTCCCCCCATTTCTTTATCAATATTAAGACTTTTCGTGTCATTTAGGTGTCGATTTTTTCCTGGCGAGCGATAGCGAGCCTGCAATTTAAAAGGGACCGACCTTGGGCCGGGACATTTTTCTATCGAAAAATGTACAAAATAATCTAGAAGGGGGATCTAATGGATCTTTTTTTTAAAGTTTGATGGAGGTCTAGGGAGTAAACGGGAAAAAAAAAAAATAATAATAATAATATTAAAAAAAAACAAAAAAACAAAAAAACAAAAAAATAATAATAATAATAGCCTAATATAAAAAAAAAAATAATAATAATAATAATAATAATAATAATAATATAATATATGAAATAATCGACCATAAAAAAAAAATATCCTTCCCACTTAATTTACTGTAAATGCCATAGGCCTAATATGTCTAGAGCAAGCATCATAATCATGGTGGTAACTTTTAATAGGGACTAATAGTTTTGATTACTTGGGCCTACACAGTCATAATCATTACATGGATGGTAATATGGGGGTTGCTAGGTCAAATATAATATAGACTACATAAACCTGGTCTCCTACACCGAATATTGTGAAAGGAGGGATGGGCGTATTTTTATCGTTTTTTTTTTTTTTTTTTTTTTTTTTTTTTTTTTTTTTTTTTTTTACAGTATCTGTTTTTTTTTTTTTAGTTTTCTCCCTGGACCTCCATCAAGCTTAAGTAAAAAATAAAATAAACAAAATCAAGACCCTCCAAGATTAAATTATACATTTTTTCGATACAAAAATGTCATGGCCAAAAGCTAGTTCCTCTTATATTACAGGCTTGCTATCGCTCGCCAGGAAAAATAGACACCCATATGACACGAAAAGTTTTAATATTGACAACAAAATGGGACGACACGTCTTAAAATCGCCAAAATAATGAGCCGAACGTCATTTAAATCTGAAAACTAATGAGGCTAAAGATGAGGAAGAAAGGGACCAGAAACACTACCCAATTCCCCATAAAAGGGGTTATCACAATGGGCTCTCTTTTTTAATATTAAGCATTTTTTGTTTTCAGTCTGCTCCCTAGATCTCTAACAGCCATAGACCGCTCTCCAGATCAATTCATATATTTTATCGGCATTAACCCCTTCTGTACCGGTGACGTCTTCTCAATTATATTCTAGCTATATTTAGATGCTTTTGTGCAATTTAAGAAGGATCTGTGGTGGTAAAAAGGGTTAAGTGAGATAGTTCGAAGCCTGTTAATTGCTGGAGGCCCTTTTTAAACTGAATAAAATCGTCTAATAGTAGCCAGAATCAAATTAACAAGACGTCGCCGGTACAGAAGGGGTTAAATGACATGCTGTCCCTTACAAGTTCGGATGACGCACTTCTGTTCTGATTTCTGGCTATTAGTAGACGATTTTATTCAGATTAGGAAGAACACATGGAAGTCAAAGGTTAATTAAGACGGTCTTTATCCCCTTTTCCTTCCCACAGATCCTTCTCAAGCTACGGTATATAAAATCGTCTAATGATGGCCAGATTGAACTGTCAAAACACATCATGATCCTCAGAGGGTTAACTACCGGCGACAGCTTTATAACTTTACTATGGCTACTATTAGACGATTTTAATTAGTTTAAAAATGTAAAAATATATCTTGAAGGAGGGTCTAGGGGGCGTTTTTTACAGCGTGATGGAGGTCTAGGGAGGAAACTAAAAAATAATAAAAATATATAACAGTCAAGTATCCCTGATCACGACTGTACCGGTACATTAAGATGACAAATGCAGGTACAATCAGGGAACAGGTAAGAACAACAGCAATAATAACAATAATAATAATAATAATAATGATAATAATGATAATCTCAGTTCATTCATTAACCCCTTCTGTATCGACGACGTCTATTTCATTTTATTCTCGCTATATCTAGACGATTTTGTGCAGTTTAAGAAGGATCTGTGGTAGTCAACAGGGTTAAGTGAGAGAGTTCGAAGCCTTTTTATTGATGGAAGCCCTTTTGAAATTGAATACCATCGTCTCATAGCAGCCAGAATACAGTTTAATAGACGTGGCCGGTACAGAAAGGGTTACGCACTATTTATCTCCCCCCTCGAGGAGATTCGATAGCGCTATGAACTCTTATGTAATGCCCAAGGCCATTACCCATCTCCCTTGCTCAAGGGGAGACGGTATCCGCCGGCTGTATCTCAGATAAACATTTCACCGAGATGAACAAGGATCGAACCTGAGTCTGCGGAGTAGCAAACCAGCTAAACTAAACCAGTGCCGTTCTAAACAGGGTCCAGGGTATATATAGACCTTGATTCTAAAGACCTCACCTCACCTGAATTGGCAGTGGTTAAGGGTAGATGGGCTCATACTTAGCCCCATTAGTTTGGCGATGTCAAGATCTTTCGACCCATTTTTTTTTTTTTTTTCATTTAGGTGTCGATGAACCGGCCGTCGGCCGGGACATTTTTCTATCGAAAAATGTACGAATTTATCTGGAAGGAGGGTCTTCGGGAAGTTGTTTTAAGCTTGATGGAGGTCTAGGGAGGAAACTTAAAAACATATAAAAGATATATAAATAAATACGTACTGGTCGATATGATCTACTGGGTCAATTGTCTGGTCACCTCTGTATATGTGGGCGTGACCTTTGACCTTAACCTCTGTATACGTGTGGGCGTGACCTTTGACCTTAACCTCTGTATATGTGTGGGCGTGACCTTTAACCTCTGTATACGTGTGGGCGTGACCTTTGACCTTAACCTCTGTATTTTTGTTCAGAGAGTCGGGTGCATCTTGGTCGCCGTGCATGTCTGTCTATCGGTCTGTCTGCCTGCCTGTCTGTCTCTGTCTGTATGTCTGCCTGCCTGCCTGTCTCTGTCTGTATGTCTGCATGTATGTATGTATGTATGTATGTATGTATGTATGTATGTATGTATGTATGTATTCTAACACTTCTGGATGGGCAGTTCGGCTTCAACATCAGGTGTTTTCATTGTCGAGAGAATAGGCTTCGGTGAGAGCCAATTAGTGCATGAATAAATACATAAATTTCGTTATACACCAGTGTACAATATATATATATATATATATATATATATATATATATATATATATATATATATATATATATATATATACAATTAAACAAATATGGTAGCGGTATACATAGATAAACCGATATACATAACGGCAGTGTAATATGGTACCATTGTTTCCCTATTTCAATATCAAAATAGGAATATTCACATTTTTCACTGAGAGAAGAGGCGAAAATAAATGTTCATGTGATACTTAATGTCCAATTAACACATACAGCCTTTGAACCACATTATCTCTCTCTCTCTCTCTCAAACTCACACACACATTATATAACACACATACCCGGTATATATACACACACACACACACACACACACACACACACACACACACACACACACACACACACACACACAGCCCGTAGCCTAGTAGGTAGAGCTCTCGTCTCACACACGAGGGGTCGGGGGTTCAATCCCCGGCCGGGCGGAGACAAATTGGGCTTGTCTCCTTTCATGTGTTAGCCTCAGTTCACCTAGCTGTAAATAGGTACCTGGAATAAGTGGACGACGTTGTGACGTCCCATCTGGGGTTGGCAAAAATGGTACAAGGCGAGATGGGTATCATATGGTTCACCTAAGCTGATGGCTACCTAAGCCTTCGGGCGACAGGGTACCGTCTATAGTGAGAATGGTACCATACAGATCCACCCTAAGCCTTCGTTTCCGATGTCGCCAATTGGCTAAAAATACAGACTACACACACATCCACAGCCATTCCAACGATACATATAACACCTACACATATAGGAGGCGGGAAATAACGAGCATGCTCACTCCCGCAATACAACTAGAGTAAGAATACAACTAGAGTAAGTACACACACACACACACACACACACACACAACATTCCCACCCAAACCCCACCCTAGCACACACCTACCAAAACAGAGGTGCCCCAAGTGTAAGGGAATAACAACAATAAACACCTGTCCAAGCTACACCACACACCTGTCTAGCCCGGCCCCTTAAAGAGTGGCACGGGTGAAGAGGGCTGGTTAAAGGGGAGATGGGTCGGTTTTATAGACCCCCTTCTCCCTCATGTTTATCCCCATTAGTTTTCAGATCTTAAGTGTTTACCGGTACCCCATTAGTTTAAAGATTTTAAGACCTTTCACCCCATTTATTTGTCAATATTAAGACCTTTCGTGCTATTTAGGTGTCGATTTTTTTGTTCTGGCGAACGATAGTGTGCCTATAATTATGGAAGAACTGGCTTTTGCCCTGAAAAATTTTCTTTCGAAAAATTTACAAATTAATCTAGAAGGGAGATCTAATGAATGTTTTTTTAAGTTTGATGGAGGTACAGGAGGAAACTAAATCAATATAAAGATACATAAATGATGAAATAAATAGACCCCTTAAAGTGTGGCCAGGATAAAGATGGATGGGCAGCTTAGGAAGGATCTGTGGTAGTCAAAAAGGTTAGTTGAGATAGTTTGAAGCCTATATTATTGCTAGAGGTCCTTCCTAAGCTATCTAAAATAGTCAAATAGTTGCCAGAATATGATGAAAAGGACGTCCCTGGTACTGAAAGGGTTAAAGGGGAACACGAGGGATGACAACCGGTTTGAGGGTTTGGTGAGGGTATTATTGTGTTAAGGTATATATTATGGGAGGGAGAGAGGGTGAGGATGTGTGTGTGTGTGTGTGTGTGTGTGTGTGTGTGTGTGTGTGTGTGTGTGTGTGTGTGTGTGTGTGTGTGTGTGTGTGTGTGTGAGTGAGTGAGTGAGTGAGTGAGTGAGTGAGTGAGTGAGTGAGTGAGAGAGAGAGAGAGAGAGAGAGAGAGAGAGTGTGAGTGAGAGAGAGAGAGTAGGAGTAAAAACGAGTGAGAGTTGGAATGGCAATGAAAGATTAAGAGAGTGAGCGTGAAAGTGAGAGAGAAAAAACAATACACACTCACCAATATATATACACACACAATAGGTTAAAAGTGTTAAATATAATACAAAATCACGGTGCAAACTGCCTATACACAAAATTAGTAAAACACTGAACTGCTACATCAATACACGTCATACAAGCTCAAATTAACACACACACACACACACACACACACACACACACACACACACACACACACACACACACACACTAAATACACATACCGGTACGACACACACACACACACATTTTTTTTTCAACATATAAAAAAAAAAATAGAAGGTCCCACCCCTTTCCCATTCTTAAGTAAGCCATTTTAGATTTACAGAAGAGTGACCATTACTTGCATTACTGCATGTCCACAAACATTTACAGAAGAGTGACCATTACTTGCATTACTGCATGTCCACAAACATTTCAGTAATGTAAGCATGTTTCCTTTTTTTTTTTTTTTTTTTTTTTTTTGTCAGTTACAAAGTGGTGTACAATCTATCTTATTCTAGTTATATTGTAGTTTATCTTATTGTACCAGTACCTCCCTACAATCAACCTAGTTGTTCCCCAACACACACACACACACACACACACACACACACACACACACACACACCCTCCACGTAACGAGGGCTCATAATTATCAGAGTAATTAATTGATAACCTAACTTTAAAACTTCATTAATAATCAATCCCGCGCGGCACAGTTTAAGGGGGATGGCGTATTTATTTGCTCATTTATATATATTGTTATATTTTTTGTTGTTTTTTTGCTTAATTTCCTCCCTAGGCCTCCATCAAGCTTTAAAAAAAACAAAAAAACAAGACCCTCCTTCAAATTAAATTTGTACATTTTTCGGTAGAAAAGTTTCCCGACCTTTCGGCCGGTTCCTCTTAAAATTACAGGCTCGCTATCGCTCGCCTGGAATTTGTTTACACCTAAATGGCACGAAAGGTCTTACAATTGAAAACTAAATGGGACGAAAGCTGTTAAAATCGCCAAACTAATGGGCTGAATGTCTTAAAATCTCAAAACAAATGGGGCTAAACTCGAGGAAAAAGGGGGTCCAGAAAAACGAACCATCCCACCTTAAGGGTGTGATGAACACAACACAAAGAAACACTAACTATGGACTACTACTACTACTACCACTACTATTACTACCACTCAGCCTGTGCATCCCCTCTTTGGACCCTAAACCAGGTCAGAACAGTCATCAAAGCGTCCGACTTGGTAGTCATTCAGCTACTTACTATTCCGGGGTCAGCACTCAGACTCATCATCGTGGATTACTACTACTACATTGGTTTTTATTTAATATTGTTCATACATTTTATTTTACAAGCATCAGATATTACTATTCAACACCATGCAACTTCAATCCAGTCTCCTTCCTATGCGACCCTCTGCCACTGCTGCCTCGTAGTCCACTTCTGCCACCGTCGCTGGTTGTGGTGCAGACAGTCTTGTTCCCCGCAGGCATAGTAGTGCTGATCTGAGCAACGAGAAAGATAGACGGCACCTCATCCAGGCTACAACGTGGCTCCTGGGCTGTTTCTTCTTCTCTGCGATGATCTCTGCAAGCCTTGAATAGAAGCACTGGGCCCTAGGTCCCATCCCTCCAGATGTGGTGAAGACTAGTGGGGTAAAGCTGCCATGTTCGATATTTAAGATCCTTTCCCCATATGCCCTGACCTTCTCTTGTTCATTCCTCTTGTGTGCAGCCTCCAGAGACAGCCCGCTGTAGCTATGGGCCATTGGGTCGAATATTCTTACGTCAAAGAATGCTCGCTGTGCTCTTGTCCAAAAACTTCTTGCACTAACGTCCACTCGTGCTTCGTTGGATGTGTTGGCCGTCCTGTGCTACTCTACTACCACTACCACTACTACTACTACTACTACTACTACCACTACTACTACTACTACTACCACTACTACTACCACTACTACTACTACTACTACTACCACTACTACTACTACTACCACTACTACTACTACTACTACTACTACTACTACTACCACTACTACTACTACTACTTTTTTTTTAGACAATTTTGTTTAAACCACTCAGCCTGTGCATCCCCTCTTTGGACCCTAGACCAGGTCAGAATAGTCATCTACTACTACTACTACTACTACTACTACTACTACTACTACTACTACTACTACTACTACTACTACTACTACCACTACTACTACTACCACTACTACTACTACTACTACTACTACTACCACTACTACTACTACTACCACTACTACTACTACTAATTGCTTGTTCTCTTATTATAGTATTATATATCCTCATGTATAAATTTAACTTCAAGCTATTTCTTAAACTTTATAAGTAATAATATAATCTAAGAATACATATATAGAATACATATATAGAATACATATATAGAATACATAGCATATATAGTTACTATTACCGGTACTCTAATTTGGAAGTTTATGTGTACTGTCCACCTGCTTCCTCAATATATGTAATTGATTACGAAATATAATTGATTGATTAATTGGCTACTACCGTACTACTACTACTACAACTACTACAACTACTACTACTACTACTACTATACTAGTACTACAACCAATTCTACAGCTTATAATAATAGTAATACAATAACAATCTATTCAGCCCTACGTAAGCCGGTTTACACGAGATATATACGGTACCGGTAATATAGAAATATATCCATTTTCTTTGCAATAAAAATTTGCCTTCAGAATTTAAAAAAAAAAAAAAAAAAAAAAATTATAACATTTTACCCTCAATCTAAATTATAATATTCCTGGTGTGATATTGTCTGTATGTAGGTTATTTTAGTTAAAGTAACAAAGTAAATATTGTAAGCCAATTATATCCTTGGCACAACATGGATAAACATAAACGGTACCATACGGTACTTTTTAGTATAAGTTAACTGTGCAATTATGCGGTGGTAGTATTTGGAGGGGTTAAGGGGGGGGGGGGGGGGATTCATTTATGTACCTTTTTATTTATTTTTTATTTTATTTTATTTTTAAATTTCCTCCCTAGAGCTCTATCAAGCTTTAAAAATCAACTACTAAACCCCCCTTCTAGATAAATGTGTACATTTTTCGGTAGGAAAAGGCCGGTTCCTCTTAAAATTACAGGCTCGCTATTGCTCATCAGGAATAAAATGACACCTAAATGACACGAAAAGTTTTAATATTGACAACAAGAATGGGGCGAATGGTCTTAAAATCGCCAAATTAACGAGGTGAACGTCATAAAATCTGAAAACTAATGGGGCTAAACACGAGGAAGAAGGGGGACCAGAAAACCGACCCATCTCCCCTTAACGTACTCTCTATCTCTATTATAAAGGGCGAGATAGTCGTCATATGAAGATGAATAATTATGCATTCCCTTAAATTACTGGCATCATATGTTTTTTTTGTTTTTTTTTTTTTTTTTATAGAGACAATGAACGGAGGAAGGAAAACACAGATAAAACAAAAAGGTCCATGTGCCTAAAGGCATCCTCCATTCATAAAATGTTTGTAACAACTGGATTTAAACTTTTGTAGATTGTAAGTTTGTGGAAAGCAACTCGAGGGAAGTGAATTCCAAAGAGTAGTAGTTCTAGGGATAAATGAATTTTGATAAGCAGAAGTTCTGCATTGTGGAGGAGAAAGTGTAAATTAATTTGGTTTATTAGGCGTAGGGATGTGGCGACCCCATCGCCTGTCACTGTTGTGGCGCAGATAGCCCCTGGAGGTTGGGACTGGGAATCCAACCTCCAGAATTTACTGCCACTAAGGGATCAGCAAGCCTTTTCTTGCTGATCCTCCCTCAGGGTGTCAAACCGGAGCAATATTGTTTGAAGACTTGAGTGACTATAGGCTACAGAAGGAATACAAGAAAATTAACATGAAATAGCATTGTTTTTGGCCATTTTAACCCTTCCACAGACATAATTTGAACTATAAACCATAATTTTACCTTTACATATAAAATAATAAAGACTAAGAATAATGGACTCAGTTTTCGTTTGACGGGATTGGCTAATGACTGACTGATTGGTTCGTAATTCATACGGTATGTAAGGAATTGGATGAATCGAAAAATAAAAAATAAAATAAAAATAAGTGTTCACATTTAAATAAGATATACAAAAGTATCTTCCTCTCTCTCCCTCATTCACTCTTACCTATGTATCTATCAAAGCATCTATTTCTCTCTCTATCTATTAAATCATCTACCCCTCTATCTATCTACTGTAGGTACCAATATACATTCATTCTGACTAGGCTACATACCTCGTTCTTCCAATGTATCTCACACTCACTCTGTCTCTCTCAACTCTTGTATTAAGGGGGTAGTGGTTATTTCTTGTCTATTAATTAATATATGTATTAATTTACAGTAACCTCGCTAGACCTCCACCAAGCTTTAAAAACAACCCTAGACCCACCCTTCAAGATAAATTTGTACAGTTTTCGGTAGAACAATGTCCTCTTCCTAAAATTACAAGCTCGCTATTGCTCGCCAGGAAAAATTCGACACCTAAATGACACGAAAGATCTACGTGCCGTATTGACAAAGAAATGGGTCGAAAGGTCCTAAAATTGCCAAACTAATGGAACGAACGTCTTAAAATCTCAAAGTTAATGGGAGTAAACATGAAGGATAAAAAGCAACTACCTCCCCCTTAACATGAGTGCGACATATCGAGCAATATTGAAGGTTGTGATAATATAGTCGAGTTACTCCTTCAAGGGTGGTGGTGGTAGCCTACTTCACACACCTAGCATGTCTACACCCTATACGTCTAACTCTCTCTCTCTCTCTCTCTCTCTCTCTCTCTCTCTCTCTCTCTCTCTCTCTCTCTCTCTCTCTCTCTCGACATCTCTCTCTCTCCTCTCTCTCTCTCTCTCTCTCTCTCTCATCTCTTCTCTCTCTCTCCTCTCTCTCTCCTCTCTCTCTATCTCTCTCTCTCCTCTCTCTCTCTCTCTCTCTCTCTCTCCTCTCTCTTCCTCATCTGTTCCCTCTCTCCTCTCTTTTTTGTGTTTTGTATTTTATTTTCTTTCTTCGTGTTCTCAATCTTCAAATCTCGTCTCTCTCTCGCCCGTCTTTCTCTCTCTCTCTCTGCTCTGTCTCTCTCTCTCTCTCCTCTCGTCATCTCTCTCTCTCTCTCTCTCTCTCATGGGGGTGTATTCAATATAGCCTTCTATCTATCATGACAGAATCAATCCTCTTTTTTTTATCTCTTATCGATGAACCCAATATTTATGTCCTCTTAGCAATAAGATCCAATAGCCTAATTCCAATGCAATACACAATTAGCAACACAATCAATGGGCCAATGTCCAATACACAATCAATGGGCCTATGTCCAATACACAATCAATGGGCCAATGTCCAATACACAATCAATGGGCCTATGTCCAATACACAATCAATGGGCCAATGTCCAATACACAATCAATGGGCCAATGTCCAATACACAATCAATTTCCAATCACAATCAATGTCCAATACACAATCAATGGGCCTATGTCCAATACACAATCAATGGGCCTATGTCCAATACACAATCATAAAATGTACTGTACTATCTCGACGTAGAAAGGTACTATGTAATATATTTCCAGCGTAGTTTTACGTATTATGCATAGACTCCTTTAAAGATGTAATTATTATTAAAAAGATTATACCGTATATATTATTATAACCAAAGACAGTTATATTAACCCTATCACGCACAGTACGCGATGTGCGCCCTTTCTGGGATACTTAAAAGCCTCTGTGACCATCAGGGGTGTTTAGAAACCTTTAGTTTAGTTACTTCAACCTCTGCAGTTGTCTTTTGAGTGAGCTGTGGGCAGAAAACAAATTTTGAAGAGGTAATTATGAGATTGAGAACTTTATTTCTGAATGCTAAACGGCAACTCCCGAGTCCACAGGAAAGCGAGAGGGTTAAGGGGAGATTTCCACTTGAGGGATTTTTTACTTGACCCCTTTCTCCCTCATGTCTATCCCCATTGCTTTTGAGATTTTAAGACGTTTGCCCCATTAGTTTGGTGATTTTTAAGAATATCCGCCCCATTCTGTCAATTTTAAGACCTTTCGTGCCATTTAGGTGTCGATTTTATCCTGGCGAGCGATAGCGAGCCTGTAATTTAAGAGTAATCGGCCTTCGGCCAGGACATTTTTCTACCGAAAAATGTACAAATTTATCTTGAAAGGGGGTCAAGGGGGTGACATTTTAAGATTGCTGGAGGAGTAGGAAACAAACTAGAAACCTCCCCTTAAGTTTAACATAGTGATAATACAGGGTGATAATACGTTACACTGTATTTAAGGTTAAACTCTTTCAGTATAATTATATTCAAAGAAACTTTTGCATAGTCTACCGGTATTATTGTGACTGACAATTGCAAATGTCATGCAGCAGCTTTGGTAAACACTCTGTGAATCAAAGGGTCCAATATACTATATACCATATATATACCGTATATCAATTACCCCTATCATTTCCTAATTTCCTTCCTAAGCTAAATTTAAGGGGAGATTTCCACTTGAGGTATTTTTTTCTGGACCCCTTTCTCTCTCATGTTTAACCCCATTGCTTTTGAGGTTTTAAGACGTTCGCCCTAGTAGTTTTGATATTTTAAGACATTTTGCCCCATTTCTGTCAATTGTAAGACCTTTCGTGCCACTAAGGTGTCGATTTTTTCCTGGCGAGCGATAGCGAGCCTGTAATTTAAGAGCAACCGGCCTCCGGCCGGGACATTTTTCTACCGAAAAATGTACAAATTTATCTTGAAAGGGGGTCTAGGGGGTGTAATTTTAAGCTTGATGAAAACGTAGGGAACAAACTAAGTACCTCCCCTTAATGGCCTAAAAGTGGGCCAAATATAATGCTGAATGGCGTCCTTGAGTACCCTGCTGAGTGGGTTAAGGGGGGATCAACCCGTTTTTCTGGCCTCCCTTTTTTCCTCATGTTTAACCCCATTAGTTTTCAGATATTAAGAAGTTTGCCTCATTAGTTTGTCGATTATAAGACCTCTCGCCCCATTTCTTTGTTATAATATTTAGATCTTTCGTGCTATTTAGGTGTCGATTTCATCCTGGCGAACGATAGTGAGCCTGTAATTTTGGAAAACCCGGCCTTTGGCCGGTACATTTATCTACCGAAAAATTTACAAATTTATCTTGAAGGGAGGTCTAGGGAGTGCTTTTCTAAGTTTGATGGAAGTCTAGCGAGGAAACTAAAAAATATATAAATAAGTGAATTAATAGGCCAAAAAAAACAAAAAAAAACAGCCACTGTCCCCTTAAAAGTCAAGTGAGCCTGAAAGAGAGCACATCCTACCCCCCCCCCACCCCGCTATATATACTTGCCAACAGACCCAGACCTTGAGCCTAATATACATAACCCGTTTATCAGGTCTCAGGATCACCTATACCCTTGGACCCTGCTACAGTAGCCACTAATAACTTCTCAGTATGTGATTATTACCAGCTAAAAAAAAAAAAAAAAAAAAAAAAAAAAAAAAAAAAAAGGAACGAACATACGAACGATGATATAGAGTAAAGTAGGAGAGTGGAGTAATTTGGATAGAGGAAGAATAAGTTGAGAAATGAGAAGTACAGTCAAATATAAAAAGTACTTGGGAGTCCAACTTATGCCATTATTATGTGAATCAAACTGATGAGGTCTCGTTTTCAAGATTTATATTTGTAGTATAGAAAGCGTTTTCCAATAGCTATCAGGAGCAAGTTTTAGTTACTCTATTATTTATTATAATTATAATGTAGTAATTATTTATTACTGCTTTTAATTAATTGCTTACTCATTTATCTATATTTATCCTGTATTGCTTTGAAGCTAATTCACGTTGTATGTGTGTGTGTGTGTGTGTGTGTGTGTGTGTGTGTGTGTGTTTTAAGGGGGGATGGGCGTATTTATTTGCTCATTTATGTATATTTTTATCATCTGTTTTTAGTTTCTTCCCTAGACCTCCATCAAGCTTATTCCCCCCCCCCCCCCCCCCCCCCCCTAGACCCTCCAAGATAAATTTGTACATTTTTCGATAGAAACATTTCCCGGCCAAAGTCCGGTTCCTCTTGCATCACAGGCTCGTTATAGCTAGCTAGGAAAAAATCGACACCTAAATGACACGAAGTCTTAATATTGACAAAGAAATGGGATGAAAGGTCTTAAAATCGGCAAACCAATGGCCGAACGTTTTAAAATCTGAAAACTAATAGGGCTAATTATGAGGGAGAAAGGGGTCCAGAAAAACGACCCAATCTCCCCTTAAGCTCAATTGGTATAGCATTTCCACAACTAAGGTAGCAGTATTTCACACAAAAAAAAAAACCCACATAGGGTGAATACATTACCCAAGTTTGGCAATATAGGAAGGTGCGAATTTTTCAATCATTTTCCCCACAAACTGTCTGCATGCCTCCTCTTTGTACGCCATATACCGGTACTAGAGGTGAATGACGAGACATTTGATGTACCGGTACCGTACCAGTAGTCCATAGGCAGGGAAGGACGCTGCTAAGTGTTGTTTTCGGTCGTGTGTGTGTGTGTGTGTGTGTGTGTGTGTGTGTGTGTGTGTGTGTGTGTGTGTGTGTGTGGCGGCGCCACAACGGCGTGGACCACGGAACAATAGCTGTCCGCCCCCAACTACAACCACAGGAACCACCACAGGTGTGTGTGTGTATGTGTGGCGGTGCCACAACGGTGTGGACCACGGGGCGATAGCTGTCAGCCCTCAACTACAACCACAGGAACCACAACCACAGGTGTGTGTGTGTGTTTTCCTAAAATATTTCGAAGATGGATCAATAAAAATCGGCGAGATTTGCTTCAAACTCCGTGTGTCCAGGCATTTTGGCTCGAACGCCTCTTGATTTAGGCCGTCACTCTTTCAATTCTGGGGGAGATACTCGTCACAGGCAGTTCTGCCTTTGTCTTCCTCACTCACATAGAAACCAAAAAAAGTTAGGTGTTGATTTTGTTCATGGCAAGCGATAGCCAGCTTTTACTTTAAGAGGAACCGGCCTTCGGCCGGCACATGTATCTACAAAAAAAATCTCTAAGGGGAGTCTTCGGGGCGTTTGATTTGTTTATCTTGATACAAGGATAACAAGGTCTATGGAGCAAATAAGAACAAATATAAGAACAACTATAAGAAGCAACCGTTATAATGTTCTTTGTTATGATCTGTTCCAATACTGTACTATCGAAGGGTAGAGCTATACATGGCAATGATGGTTTCCGGAGGGCTGTGGTGACGTCACAGTTATATGTGGGGCCATTGGTGACGTTACAGTTATATGTGGGGGCCATTTATAAGAGTAGGGGTTTCGTCTTAACGCTAGCTAATCTGACGTTTGAGGCTATATTGTTTACTCTAGTTGTATTTGTGGGAGTGAGCATGCGCATTAATTTTCGCCTCCAAGGACATATTTGTCACAATCTCGGACACCTTTCTCTCTAATGAGCAGCTTAATCACTAGGCACTGCCCCCATAGCATATTTTGAATAGAGGAATATTCATACAATGCTAATTTATAGGAAACCGCGAGGGTATTATTATGAGATAGTGTCGGTGGGTTTATAGGAAACCAAGAGGGTATTATTATGAGATAGTGTCGGTGGGTTTATAGGAAACAGCGAGGGTATTATTATGAGATAGTGTCGGTGGGTTTATAGGAAACAGCGAGGGTATTATTATGAGATAATGTGGGTGGGTTTATAGGAAACAGCGAGGGTATTATTATGAGATAGTGTCGGTGGGTTTATAGGAAACAGCGAGGGTATTATTATGAGATAGTGTCGGTGGGTTTATAGGAAACCAAGAGGGTATTATTATGAGATAGTGTGGGTGGGTTTATAGGAAACAGCGAGGGTATTATTATGAGATAGTGTGGGTGGGTTTATAGTAAACAGCGAGGGTATTATTATGAGATAATGTGGGTGGGTTTATAGGAAACAGCGAGGGTATTATTATGAGATAGTGTCGGTGGGTTTATAGGAAACAGCGAGGGTATTATTATGAGATAGTGTCGGTGGGTTTATAGGAAACAGCGAGTGTATTATTATGAGATAGTGTGGGTGGGTTTATAGGAAACAGCGAGGGTATTATTATGAGATAGTGTCGGTGGGTTTATAGGAAACAGCGAGGGTATTATTATGAGATAGTGTGGGTGGGTTTATAGGAAACAGCGAGGGTATTATTATGAGATAGTGTGGGTGGGTTTATAGTAAACAGCGAGGGTATTATTATGAGATAATGTGGGTGGGTTTATAGGAAACAGCGAGGGTATTATTATGAGATAGTGTCGGTGGGTTTATAGGAAACAGCGAGGGTATTATTATGAGATAGTGTCGGTGGGTTTATAGGAAACAGCGAGTGTATTATTATGAGATAGTGTGGGTGGGTTTATAGGAAACAGCGAGGGTATTATTATGAGATAGTGTCGGTGGGTTTATAGGAAACAGCGAGGGTATTATTATGAGATAGTGTGGGTGGGTTTATAGGAAACAGCGAGGGTATTATTATGAGATAGTGTCGGTGGGTTTATAGGAAACAGCGAGGGTATTATTATGAGATAGTGTCGGTGGGTTTATAGGAAACAGCGAGGGTATTATTATGAGATAGTGTGGGTGGGTTTATAGGAAACAGCGAGGGTATTATTATGAGATAGTGTGGGTGGGTTTATAGGAAACAGCGAGGGTATTATTATGAGATAGTGTGGGTGGGTTTATAGGAAACAGCGAGGGTATTATTATGAGATAGTGTCGGTGGGTTTATAGGAAACAGCGAGGGTATTATTATGAGATAGTGTCAGTGGGTTTATAGGAAACAGCGAGGGTATTATGAGATAGTGTGGGTGGGTTTATAGGAAACAGCGAGGGTATTATTATGAGATAGTGTCGGTGGGTTTATAGGAAACAGCGAGGGTATTATTATGAGATTGTGTGGGTGGGTTTATAGGAAACAGCGAGGGTATTATTATGAGATAGTGTGGGTGGGTTTATAGGAAACAGCGAGGGTATTATTATGAGATAGTGTGGGTGGGTTTATAGGAAACAGCGAGGGTATTATTATGAGATAGTGTCGGTGGGTTTATAGGAAACAGCGAGGGTATTATTATGTGATAGTGTCGGTGGGTTTATAGGAAACAGCGAGGGTATTATTATGAGATAGTGTGGGTGGGTTTATAGGAAACAGCGAGGGTATTATTATGAGATAGTGTCGGTGGGTTTATAGGAAACAGCGAGGGTTTTATTATGAGATAGTGTCGGTGGGTTTATAGGAAACAGCGAGGGTATTATTATGAGATAGTGTCGGTGGGTTTATAGGAAACAGCGAGGGTATTATTATGAGATAGTGTCGGTGGGTTTATAGGAAACAGCGAGGGTATTATTATGAGATAGTGTCGGTGGGTTTATAGGAAACAGCGAGGGTATTATTATGAGATAGTGTCGGTGGGTTTATAGGAAACAGCGAGGGTATTATTATGAGATAGTGTGGGTGGGTTTATAGGAAACAGCAAGGGTATTATGAGATAGTGTCGGTGGGTTTATAGGAAACAGCGAGGGTATTATTATGAGATAGTGTCGGTGGGTTTATAGGAAACAGCGAGGGTATTATTATGAGATAGTGTCGGTGGGTTTATAGGAAACAGCGAGGGTATTATTATGAGATAGTGTCAGTGGGTTTATAAGAAACCTTACCTTAGATACCTTTAGATACCTTTAGATGTGTTCGCCACTCTTCTAGCGGCACCAAGGAGCGCGACGCCCCTCGTTATGGGTGGTGATTTGGTGCAGTAGACTGTTTGAAGCGACAGCTCGCTCCCTTGCGAGGATGGGCTCGTCTGGCACTTTTTGCAGTTCGACATCTAGGGCTCTCTTGAAGTTGTCTAACGAGATGTCCCTCATGTCTCTTACTCGCCGTGGGAGTTTGTTGAAGAGACGTGAGCCTCTGTGTGATAACCAGCCCTCTCGCAGAGAGCCCATAGCACCCCTGTTATTCATCCGGGGGATTTCGCATTCCCAGCCTCTCCTATCACTGAATTTCATGACTATCGGAGTATGTAGGTTTGGTACTAAACCCTCTGCGATTTTCCACGTGTATATTATTAGGTAACGTTCTCTTCTACGTTCCAGTGAGTACAGATTCAGTGCTCTTAAACGCTCCCAATAGTGTAGATGTTTTATCGAACTTATATGCGAAGTGAAATTTCTTTGTACACTCTCTACGTCATTTATTTCACCTGCTTTGTATGGGGATGTTAATACGCTACAGTATTCAAGCCGCGGTAGCACTAGAGATTTGAAGAGCGTTATCATAGGCAATTCACCGCGTGTTTTAAAAGTACGCAGAATCCAACCCGTTAGACGTTTCGCAGCCGCCACTTTGACTTGGTTATGTAATTTGAAACCCATATTTTCAGACATTAATACCCCAAGGTCTTTCACACTGTCTTTCCGTTCTATTATGTGGTTAGATTCTGTTAAGTAATTTGTAATTTCTTTTACACCATTATTATCTCCGTACCGTATTAATTGGAATTTTTCCTCATTGAATTGCATGTTGTTTTCCCTGGTCCACTGGAACACTACATTCATGTCTTCCTGCAGTCGGCCCGTGTCCTCTTGTGTGTTTACTATCTTGCTAATTTTGTGTCATCAGCAAAAGACGACACCGTACTGTGTCTGGTGTTGGTATCTATGTCGCAAATTAGTATGAGGAACAGAAGGGGCGCTAGCACTGTTCCTTGGGGCACTGAGCTTTTGACATCCGAAGGCTCAGAAGTGACTTGGTTTACTGCTACCGATTGTTTTCGGTTTACGAGGAAATTGTATATCCACCGTCCGATTTTCCCAGTTATACCTTTTGCTTTCAGTTTGTGGGCTATTATACCATGGTCACATTTATCAAATGCCTTAGCAAAATCGGTGTAAATGACATCCACGTTTTTCTTTTCTTCTAGCGCTTTAAGAATTTTGTCATAGTGTTCCAAAAGTTGTGAGACACATGATCTTCCCGCTCTGAACCCATGTTGACCGGTGTTGTGTAGTTCATTTGTCTCCGTGAATGTTGAAATTTTGCTTCGCAGGACTCGCTCGAAAACTTTAATGATGTGAGAGGTTAGAGCTACCGGGCGGTAGTTTTTTGGTAGTGCTTTACTCCCTCCTTTATGCAGTGGGGCAATTATTGCGTTTTTCAAGCTATCTGGTATGTCACCAGTGTCTAGACTCCTTCTCCACATTATAGCCAGGGGTTTAGAGAGGTTTTCCTTACATTTTTTCATTAGGATCGAATTCCATGAGTCCGGGCCTGGTGCCAAGTGGAATGGCATGTTGGAAATGGCCTCTTCTATGTCTTTTGGACCGAAATCAATATCCAGCATCTGAGGGGTTTCCGTGGGGGAGGTTTCCATGAAAAATATATTTTGGTCTCTGATGACTTTTGTTTCATCAGGCTCACTGAATGCCATTTCATACTGCCTGCTTAAGAGTTCGCTCATTTCCTTTTTGTCCCCTGTGAAAGAGCCGTCCCCTTTGCACAGTGGGCCGATGTTTGATGTTGCAGCAGCGAGGGTATTATTATGAGATAGTGTCGGTAGGTTTATAGGAAACAGCGATGGTATTATTATGAGATAGTGTCGGTGGGTTTATAGGAAACAGCGAGGGTATTATTATGAGATAGTGTGGGTGGGTTTATAGGAAACAGCGAGGGTATTATTATGAGATAGTGTGGGTGGGTTTATAGGAAACAGCGAGGGTATTATTATGAGATAGTGTCGGTGGGTTTATAGGAAACAGCGAGGGTATTATTATGAGATAGTGTGGGTGGGTTTATAGGAAACAGCGAGGGTATTATTATGAGATAGTGTGGGTGGGTTTATAGGAAACAGCGAGGGTATTATTATGAGATAGTGTGGGTGGGTTTATAGGAAACAGCGAGGGTATTATTATGAGATAGTGTGGGTGGGTTTATAGGAAACAGCGAGGGTATTATTATGAGATAGTGTCGGTGGGTTTATAGGAAACAGCGAGGGTATTATTATGAGATAGTGTCGGTGGGTTTTGTGATGATGCACTGATATTAAGGGGGGATGGTTAACTTTTTGGCCGATTTTTGCATGTACCGGAATTCGTTATTTTTCTAGTTTCCTGCCTAGACCTCCATCAAATTTAAAAAAAGACATCCATTAGATCCCCTTTCTGGATTCATTTGTACATTTTTCGGTTGAAAAATGTCCCAGCCGAAGGCCGATTCTTCCTACGTTACAGGCTCACTATCGTTCGCCAGGGAAAAAACCGACACCTAAATAGCACGAAAGGTCTAAATGTTTGACGAAGAAATGGGGCGAAAGGTCTTAAAATCGACTAACTAATGGGGCAAACATCTTAACATCTGAAAACTAATGGGGCTTAACACGAGGAAGAAAGTGGTCCAGAAAACCGGCCCATGACCCCTTAAAAGTACCGGTACAGCACAAGTTCCACCCCAATAATATACAGTAGCCTATAACGGTATTTGCTCCGATCAGGAATGCATACAATATATAGTTACGGTCAAACGAAAGCAGTCCATTATTTGTAGTCTTTATTATTGTGTATGTCAAGATATAATTAGGGTTTATAGTTCCAATTATATCTTTGGAAGGAATACAATGGTAGTAAAATGTTCATGTTCATGTTCCTGTATTCCTTCTCATAATCTATCAATTCTTCGAACAAAATTGCTACGGTTTGACACCCTGTAAATTGCTACGGTTTGACACCCTGTAAATTGCTACGGTTTGACACCCTGTAAATTGCTACGGTTTGACACCCTGTAAATTGCTACGGTTTGACACCCTGTAAATTGCTACGGTTTGACACCCTGTAAATTAACTACTTACTGTTACGGTATGACAATAATGCAATTTGAAGAGTTGTCAAGTATCAAGATGACGTAATTTAAACATTGGTCGAAAAATAAATCTCCCCCCCCCCCCTTCTTTCTATTCTCTGCCATCCCTTTCTTTTACTTTCCTTTAAATTTCGAGGTTCTGCCATCTCTACTAGAATCAAGTCCTGATTATTTGAACAAAAAATAACCTCGCTTAGATCGTAACGTCTGTGTACTGTATACTGTATATGTAAATTATGCAAATTTCTCTCTCTCTCTCTCTCTACTGCAGTGCTGTAATGTGAAGCTAAGGTGGGGGGGGGGGGAGGGAGGGGGTTAGTGATACAGGTTACCGAGTCAATAAAAGGCACAATCTTAACCCCTTCTGTACCGGCGACGTCTTTTAAATATTATTCTAGCTATATTTAGAGGATTGTGTGCAGTCAAAGAAGGATCTGTGGTAGTGAATAGGGTTAAGTGAGATAGTTCGAAGCCTGTTAATCGCTGAAGGCCCTAAATAAACCGAGTAAAATCGTCTAGCCTAATAGTCGCCAGAATGAAGGTAAAAGAATGGCACCGGGTTAATATTAGACCCTTGAAACACACCACCAATACCCAATAACACTACTGCAACTTCAATGTTCTTCAGGGTGCAAATATATTGAGGCAGATTCATTTGTGGTTCACATTTTGTACTGGTTTAATTAATATTTCGGTATCATGTTTATTATTGAATGTATTGCAAAACAAGTCTTTGGGTCAATTATGGTGGTACAGTATAAACATAAATAGGAGGCCCGCGATTTTAAATGGCTGCCTGTACCTGTGTGGGTTTATGAGAGAAAGAGAGAGAGTATGTAATCCTATATTGATAAACATGAGTGTGTTTCTATGTATAGTTATATGGCACCAACACAAAGAACCGCTACCGGTACACTATTTACGTGCTAGTACACATATAGTTATATGGAACCAACACAAAGAACCGCTACCGGTACACTATTTACGTGCTAGTATACACATATAGTTATATGGAACCAACACAAAGAACCGCTACCGGTACACTATTTACGTGCTAGTACACACATATAGTTATATGGAACCAACACAAAGAACCGCTACCGGTACACTATTTACGTGCTAGTACACACATATAGTTATATGGAACCAACACAAAGAACCGCTACCGGTACACTATTTACGTGTTAGTATACACATATAGTTATATGGAACCAACACAAAGAACCGCTACCGGTACACTATTTACGTGCTAGTACACACATATAGTTAAGGGGAGGTGTTTAGTTTGGTCCCTAGATATCCTTCAAGCTTAAGATTACACCCCCTTGAGCCCCTTTCAAGATAAATTTGTACATTTTTCGGTAGAAAAATGTCCCGGCTGAAAGCCGGTTCCTCTTAAATTACAGGCTCGCTATCGCTCGCCAGGATAAAATCGACACCTAAATGGCACGAAAGGTCTTAAAATTGACAGAAATGGGTTAAAAGTTCATAAAATCGTCAAAATAATGGGGCAAACGTCTTAAAATCAGACACAATGAGGCCAAACATGAGGGAGAAAGGAGTCCAGAAAAAAGTCCCTCAAGTGTAAATCTCCCCTTAATATAATGATTACGTTATACCCAAATATATAAGTATGCCTAAGTATAAATGTATACACCCGGTATACTGTATATATCGTGTATATATATATATATATAAGGTTGTTCAGGTATGATTATATACATATTATCTATGATTTACGTATAGTATGTGCACATATACTTTTATAATAATGCATGAACAATCTAGCTAAGGATATCATGTGTGTATAAGCGTGTACGGTATATTCCGTCTTGATATGGAATACGGTCGTCCAATCTTTGCAGGAGGTTAATTTACTAAGGTAATGTATAATCAGTGCCAGGCAAAATAGTTATGACTACCGTATAATTATAAGTATGTATATATAATTAATTAACTAAGGTAAATTCAGTACCAGGTAGCGTATTTATGACAATATAGTATATGTATGTATACATACATGTATGAATGCATGTATATATCGGTATGTATGTAGCCTTTGCCTGGACGACCTAACTTAACCCTTTCAAGATCCAACACGCATTTCTTTTTCCGGCTATTATTTACCGATTAGGCCTATATTATGATTCGTGAGGGTTAAGGGGAGGTTTTTAGTTGATTCCCTAGACTTCCATCAAGCTTAAAATTACTCTCTCTTGACCCCCTTTCAAGATAAATTTGTACATTTTTCGGTAGAAAAATTTCCCGGCCGAAGGCCGGTTCCCCTTAAATTACAGGCTCGCTATCGCTCGCCAGGAAAAAATCGACACCTAAATGGCACGAATGGTTTTAAAATTGACAGAAATGGGGCGAGGGTTCTTAAAATCGCCAAACTAATGGGGCAAGCGTCTTTAAATCTCACAAGCAATGGGGCTAAACATGAGGGAGAAAGAGGTTGAGAAAAAAATCCTCCAGGTGGAAATCTCCCCTTAAGTGAGATAGTCTTCACCTCATAATCCCCACAGATCCTTCTTAAATTGTATATAATCGTCTAATGATAGCCATAATAAACCGTCAACAGGCGTCACAATCTGCAAAGGGTTAAAAGACCATTACCTACATGTGTATTTGTTGTGCCATAGACGTGTAGGGTAAAGCCGGTATCACACCAGAACCTTTATAGTCAACATTCGATGATAAAACATTTTTCTGGCAATATTTCTGGAATATTTTGCTATGGTATCGGAAACTGGACTCTTGGTAGATGAATTTAGGGAACCGAAATATTTTAAATGTTGACCTCATAAGCTGCCAGACCAGTGTTGAGGATAAATGTTGAGTGAAAAAGCGCTTGTGTGATACCGGGGTAAATGATGTGTGGGTGTACAGACCTACAGCATAACCTACACGTTAATATTAATGTGGTGCATCAGGCGAGTGGGGTAGTGGTGGAGTGGATTCTATAACTAGTGTGTGAAGGGGGGGGGGGGGGGGGGCTGTGTGTGTGTGTCAGAGGAGTGGAGTAGTGGTGGGTGGTTTATATAACTAGGGGATTCTCTGTGTGTAGGAGTGTTCATGTTCACAGGTGTTCTTTGTTCATGTCAAGTGCTGCGTGTGTGTGTGTTCATGTTCACAGGTGTTCTTTGTTCAGGTTAAGTGGTTTTTGCGTTACCGTAGTGTGTGTGTGTGTGTGTGTGTGTTACGGACATTTAAAGAGGTGTGGGGGTCTGAGGGAGAAAGGAAGGGGAGGGGGGAAGAAGGAAGGGGACAGGAGGAGAGAGAGGAGTGAAGGATGGGAAGGCGAGGGGGAGAAGGAAGGAATGGGAGTGGGGGAGGGAAGAGGGGGAGTGAAGGAGGAAGGAAGGGGAGTGAAGGAGGAAGGAAGGGGAGTGAAGGAGGAAGGAAGGGGAGTGAAGGAGGAAGGAGTGGGAGTGAAAGAGGGAGTCGGAGTGAGGGAGGAAGGCAGGGGAGTGAGTAATTGAGGAAGGAATGGGTGTGAGGGAGGGAAGGGGAGAGAGGAAGACAGAAAGGGGAGGGAGGAAGGAAGGAAGGAAGGAAGGAAGGGAGGGGGGGAGGGAGGGAGGGGGGGGGAGGGAGGGAGGAAGGCAGGGGAGGGAGGGAGGAAGAAAGGAAGGGGAGGGTGGGAGGAAGGAAAGGGATGGAGGGAAGAAAGCAGGAGAGGGAGGGAGGAAGGCAGGGGAGATAGGCAGGGGAGGAAGGGAGAAAGGAAGGGGAAGGAAAAGGAGGAAGGAAGGCAGGGGAGGGAGGGAGGGAGGGAGGAAGGAAGGAAGGTGATGGATGGATGGAGAGAGAAAGGAAAGGGTGTATGGGAGGGAGGAAGGAAAGTGAGGGAGGAAGGAAGGTGAGGGGGGAAGAAAGGGAATTGGGGAGGTAAGAGAGGAGTAAAGAGAAATAAGAACAAACCAGTGTGACGTGGAGATGGGGAGTGAGAGGGGAGGGAGTGTGCACCCCCCCCCCCCCCCCCCTCCTCCTCCCTCTCCCTCTCACTCTCTCTCTCTCTCTCATACATAACGGTACTGCACATGCGCATAGACTACGACCTCGGATCCAGTCAAAGTACCACCTCCCCCCCCTGGGAAACAAACAAAATGTCTACGACAACAACGAAATCCACAACAAAAGCTCTGTTAGATTACTTTAGGCCAGTTGTAATAGTCAAGGTTAGATTAGAAAAGGTACGGAAGGTAAGGTTGTTAAATTAGAAAGGTTAGGATACATTAGGCTACTGGTATGCAACTTGACATTAGGGTTGAATATAGTAGATTCATTTTGCTCTGTATATGTTGTGATAGGTTACGGTGGGTTGTGTTGTATTACGTCAAATTTTTATATTTATGTATTTGTACTTTTATATTGTATTGTATTTATTTATTTGTGTATTTATGTATTTCAGCTATTGGTAAATTGAATCCCTTACCAAATTATTTTCGATACTTAATGGAAAAATGCGATAGTACCAGTACTATGACTCGGGCTCATATTAATGGCAAGTGTTCACATTTAAGAGGATATTGGTTATTGTTGGGGGTCTATTTATTGATAGATTCATTTACTTTTTAGTTTCCTCCCTAGACCCGCATCAAACTTAAAACAAAACTATTAGATCCCCCTTCGAGATTAATTTATAAATTTTTAGGTACAACAAATTTCACGGCCGAAGGCCGGTTCCTCCACAATTACAGGCTCGCTTTCGCTCTCCAGGAAAAAATTGACACCTACAGTACAGGGCACGAAAGGTCTTAATATTGACAATACATGGGGAAAAAGGTCTTAAAATGGACAAACTAATGGGGCAAACGTCTTAAAATCTCAAAACTAATGGGGATAAGCATAAGGACGAAAGGGGACCAGAAAAACATCTCATTTAACATAATTCACTACAAAATAAATTTAATAACAGTAATCAAGATGGAGACATGGAAATTTACCGTCAGCTGGAAAAACACTAGGCTATAGTATACGGTACTCTCTCTCTCTCTTGCCATGTCTTCCCAGTCTAACTACAATATTGACTTTATTTGATGTTTCTGTTTTTTTCTCTTCTTCTTCCACCTGCCCTGCCCTGCCCTTCTCTCTCTCTCTCTCTCTCTCTCTTTATCTCATACCATCTCCATTTTCCTCACTTTCAACACCAACCGCTCGCTAAAAATAACCCAATTCTTCTTTTTTTCTCTCTCTCTCTCTCTCCAGTCTCCACCAACGTATCCCGCTCTCTTTCTCTTTCCACCAACATATCCCTCCCCCTCCCTTCCTCTCTTTCTTTCTCCTTAATATTAACTTCTCTTAATCTCCACACTCTCCATTTTTTTCTTTTAATCTTATTACTATCTAAATTCGTTTCCACTAGCTTATTATGTACTATACCGGTACCTCCTTTCATGAGATGGGTTGGGTGTGAGAGGGATCTGCCTTGTATGGGCCAATCGGCTTTCTGCAAACTCCCATTTTCTTATGGTATATTTTTATGTTCATCAACGGGATATTTTTTTATACATTGATATTATGTTTTGTGTTTCTTGGGATGCAATTGTTCACATATAATTATTTGTTTTTTCGTTCTTCTTTCTCCACGTTATTTTGAAATTCATTAACAATTATTTATTACCAGCTAGCATATGCCTACTTCTTATTTAATCTATTACCAGCTAGCATATGCCTACTTCTTATTTAATCTATTACCAGCTAGCATATGCCTACTTCTTATTTAATCTATTACCAGCTAGCATATGCCTACTTCTTATTTAATCTATTACCAGCTAGCATATGCCTACTTCTTATTTAATCTTACATGTTTGGTATTGTTCCTTACCGGTACCTTGTTTACGGTTGGTACCGTAGTCATTTCTACCCATTTTTGCTACTGTACGTGTTCTTTTATTCAACATGTATTGTTACTTGCCTTGCTCTGAGGCTTGTTTACGATTGGTACCGGTAGTCATTTCTAGACATTTTTTCTAACCATATACGTTGTTGTGTTTTATCCAACATATCATGTCTTCTATCTTTCTGCCATAAATGCCTTTTAACCGGTTACAGGAGAATTCGCCCCGAAACCAAATCGCCCCGCTCTTGGACAACGAGTTCGCCCTGTTTATACCCCCCACCACCCCTGGAGTATATCACTTATTTCCATCCCTCCCCCAACCCCTGAGGTTTTCTGTAGTAAACACTGATGCAAAGAAGGAATTGAGGACATTACTAATTGTGCATGTTTGTTTGTAAGTAGCAAATGGAAGGAATGTGTAAGAGAGTATGGGTCTGTGGGTTCAAGGATTGTGTGGGTGAGAATGAAAGTAGGAATACAAACGTGGGTGATTGTATGCGTGTATGCCCCGACAGAGGATATACCGGTACTTGAAAGAAAGAAAGAGGAGTTCTGGATGAATGTGGAGGCGTGCCTGGAGAAGTTTGACAAGAACGAAATAATATTTCTGATTGGGGATATGAATGGTAAGGTGGGTGATAGGAAAGTTGAGGGAGTGGTGGGAGGTACCATCAGAGGTGAATGGGAATGGTAGTGAACTTGTGGACGTATGTGTGGGGAGGAGGCTGTGGATAGCCAACATCTTCCGACACAGAATGATCCACAGGTGCACGTGGAAACGGATGTTGACGATGAAGGATAAGACAGTGGTGGAACGAAAGTCATTGATTGATTATGTATGTGTGGATGAACGAATGAAGAAATCTGTGATGGATGCTAGGGTGTATAGGGGTATTGGAGGGGGTCTGTCTGATCAATATGTAGTGGTTGCTAAGGTTAGGATACAAAAGAAGTGGGTGAGGAGAGCTGGAGGGAGGCGAGAGGAGGGTGGAATGGTGAGGAGGGTGGAGAGGTTGCAGGAGGAGGAGGTCAGGGAGGAGTACAGGAGAGCAGTGGAAAGACGACTAGGTGGGTTCGACCTGGAAGTTATGGAGGAAGTGGAGGAGATGAGCAAGGTGTTTAAGGATGAGATCTGTGCAGCATGTGAGGAGGTGTGTGGAGTGAGGAGAAGAGGGAGGGGAGTGAAAGGTACAACATGGTGGACAGAAGAGGTAAGAATAGCTGTGGAAGAAAAGAAGAAAGCATATAGAGAGTGGTTGGGTAGTAAGAGGGAATGAAGATTCTGAGAGACAGAAACGAGCGAGGTACGTGGAGAGTAAGAGGGTGGTGAAGAGAGTAGTGAAGGAAAGTAAGAGAAGAGTAGATGAGGAATTTAGAAGGAATCTGAGTGTAAAATGGAGGGAGTGTAAGAAACTGTTCTGGAAAGAAGTCAAGAAAGTTAGGGAAGGTAGCAAGGGAAACAGTAAGGGTGTGAAAGATAAGAATGGGAGAATGCTAGCCGAGAAGCAAGAGAGAGTCGAAAGATGGAGGGAGTACTTCAGTGAGTTGCTAAATGTAAGGAATGAAGAGCCAGCAAACATAGATGGATATGGTATGGGAGGGAGAAGAAGAGAAGTAGTGGAGGAGGAGGTGGGGATCAGGAGGTCAGAAGTGTGGGAAGCCATGAAAAGAGTGAAGTTGGGGAAAGCACCAGGAACAGATGGAGTGTGTGGGGAAATGTTGAGGTATGGTGGTGAGATAGTGATAGAATGGGTATGGAAAATGTGCAAACTAGCATGGGAGAAGGGGAGTGCACCCGATGACTGGAAGACTGGCATAATAGTCCCCCTATATAAGGGCAAAGGGGAAAGAGGAGTGTGTGGTAACCACCGAGGAATATATCTTCTAAGCGTAGTAGGGAAGGTATACAGTAGGGTAGTGATTGAGAGAGTGAGAATGGAGAAATGGATAGGCGACGAGCAGGGAGGTTTTTAGGAAGGGAAGAGGATGTGTAGATCAGATTTTTACCCTGAATTGTGTTGTGGAGAAGTATCTGGAGAAGAAACAAAAGGTGTATGTTGCCTTTATGGACTTGGAGAAGGCCTATGACAGAGTGGATAGAGAAGGTTTGTGGAAAGTACTTAGAATATACGGAGTAGAGGGCACGTTGCTGAAAGCAGTGAAGAGCATGTATGAGGGTGCAAAGGCGGCAGTACGTGTGGAGAGTGAGCAGAGCGAGTTCTTTGACCTGAATGTTGGTTTGAAACAGGGGTGTGTGATGTCCCCGTGGTTGTTTACTGTATATATGGATGGAGTCATGAAAGAAATACTATCAAGAGCAGTGGATGTTGGTGTATCGCTGAAAAGGGAGGGAATTGAGTGGAAGCTACCTATACTGCTGTTTGGGGATGATACAGTTCTGATGAGTGATAATGAATGGGAGTTGCAGGGTCTGGTAAATGAGTTTGGAACAGTGTGCGAAAAATGGAATTTGAAGGTAAATGCGGGGAAGAGCAAGGTTATGGTCTTCGAAAGGGGTGAAGTCACAGAGTGTGAGGTGAAGCTGAACGGTCAGGCTATGGAGATCGTCAACTCTTTTAAGTATCTGGGCAGTGTGTTGAGTAAAGATGGGACTATGGATGAAGAAGTGCAGGAGAGGGTACAACAGGGGAAGAGGGTTGTAGGAACGCTAAAAGCAGTAACAAGAAATAGGGTGGTCAGTATGGAAGTGAAGAAGTCCTTGCATGACAGTGTGGTAATCCCGACACTGACTTACGGAAGCGAAGCATGGACGTTGGTTGAGAGACTCAGACCAAGAGTGAGAGCAGTGGAAATGAATTACTTAAGGAGTGCGTGCGGAGTTACATGGAGGGATAGACAGACTAATGAGGAAGTAAGAAGGAGGTGTGGTGTGGAGGTAGATGTGCTGGAAGTGTGAAAAGGAACAACTTGAGATGGTTCGGCCATATGGAACGTATGGAAAGCGAGAGAATGACTAAGAGGGTGTACGAGAGCGAGGTGGAGGGACAGAGAGGGAGAGGTAGACCGAATGAGAGGTGGAAGGATGGAATGAGGAAGTACATGAACGAAGGCGGTGCTGGTTGGGGGGAGGGGCGTCGACTGACTGGGGACAGAGGTGCATGGGGGCGGTTCGTTCGTGGCCACCCCTTCGGGGATCACGGCGTCAGGCAATAGATAGATAGATAGACTAATTTGTACTCATTTGTTAGGTTAGGTTAGAGAGATGAATAGAGGGGGAATTCTTCAGTACCCCTTTAGAGGGACATTAACGGGCGAATTCGCGGCGGGGCGACTTCTCAAAGCGGGGCGAACTCGTTTCTGGCCGAATTCTCCAGCATTCTTTTAATCCATCCCTTCTAAACTGCCAAGGTGGTACCCGGTAATTGTTTACCTGTCTCTCTCCCTCTCTTTCAATTTCTATATAGGCTATCCAATACTCCCTAGGGCTATCCCATTCTTTTCTCTCTCTTCGCTTTCACCCCCCCCCCCCCCCTCTCTCTCTCTCCTTCCTTAGGCTATACCATACGTTGAAGCACTCTACAAGCAAACATCTTCACATTGTTTTCACCTAGAGTAAATTCCCAAATTGAACTCTAAAGCCTCAGTCACGTTAGCTATCCCTTGTAACTGATTTTCTGTTTCTACCCCCCCCCCCCCTCTCTCTCTCTCTCTCTCTCGTTCCATCCACCATTTTCTCACCCCCTATCCCTTCTAGCTATCCCTGTGGCGGCCATCTTAGACAATCACAATCTTGATCCTTGCCTCAGTATCCCCGCCCTCCCCCACATCCCCCCTCTCTCCTTCTATCTTACTTTCTCTCTCTCTTTGACTTCTTTCGCAACACCCTACTCTTCCCATCTCTACTATGCTCGCTCTCGCATTCGCTCTCGCTCTCAATTAATGTTGCTTTAACTTTTCTCTATTGCTGATATTCATACTTTAATTAAGATCAAAGTCCTGACCCCCATCTTAAGACCATAATACCTGTGTGGTTAGTGTAGGCTATCTGTATCTACACAACTCTAATGTAAATGGGCGTGGTAATATTTCGTTGTCCTGTCCTTAAACTACTTATTGTTGATTTCTTAAGAAGTAACGACCGTATTCTTCCACATGTGAAATGTGTTGTTTATCCCATGTCGAACGTAACTGAAGAACTGAACGATGAATTATGAACCTTTTCAATCAGATAACTGCAATTTGTGTATTATTGTAGCTACCTCAGGACGATGTTAATAAGAACTTAAGAACATAAGAAAATGGGAGTCTGCAGAAAGCCGATTGGCCTAAGCAAGGCAGATCCCTGTCCCACACAACCCCAGTTCAATTACAAAGCCCAATTATAGGCTCAACACTCTAATACCCTGAGGATCATCTTACCAAAACGGTTAGAGATTAACCGTTCAAGTAAGGAACGATCTGTCATGAGTTATATTAATTGCTAGAAGTCGTTAACTCTCAAATGTCTAGGTATTTCGTATGCTGAATAGCCTAACATTGTATCTGACAGTAGTAGACTTGAAGATTATAGAATACAGAAATTGTCATCCGACTGAACGGGTTAGATTTTATATCTCCTATACCCGTGAAAAAGGGCACCAGTTCCTTGCAGGCTAGTCTGTGTTCCTGTGTGAGGTTAGTACCGGTGATGTATTATAGAAACCAGTATATTTTCATGACCAGTCTCGCATACATCGTTATTGTCATTCTTGTTCTAAGAAATATTACATAGTCACAATAATAATAATAATAATAATAATAGTTCTTAAAGCTAGCGCATGCTAAGCTAGCTAAGGATAGCTCAATAAGGCCGATTAGCTTCCTCGAAAAAATCTAGACCTGTTGTTTTCCTTCCCAATGTATATACCGGTAATACGAATATGCATCCTTTTGATCCTCTACTATGTATATTAATTCCATCTTGACCAAGTAACTCGCTTCCTCTCATGCCCCCCCCCCCCCCCCCCCCCCAAAAAAAAAAAAAAAATATATATATATATATATATATATATATATATATATATATATATATATATATAAAATAATAATAATAATAATAATAATAATAATAATAAATACATAAATAAATAAATAAATACAAAATTAATATTGTTGAACCGATACATGCGTTGGAAAAATTACAATACCTAACTACAAATGAAACCAGTGGTATAGTCGAGGTGGTAGGTTACCGTATGTGGTATGGCAAGCAGCACGAGGTATTCGAACCCGCACACCGACCGGGGTCATCACCTAGACAAAGAACTCTTGAAACCCATACGGACCGAGCATGGGCGGAGCTGTCTCTATTTGACCACGTTCGCACCAAAATATAACACTTTTATTATGAAACATAACTAGGCCTATCCTACCCTAACACACCATAACCTTCCCTAACCTACATGTGGTCACCTCTGGATAGATTGGTCCTGTAATAGTCTTTGGGATTGTAAAACTGGCTAAAATGGACGGAATGAGATGGGCTCGTTGAGATCAAGGTCCATAGTAGCTATAATCCTTGGTTGAGATAGCACTTCCCCAAACAATTTCAATGTTCGGTAATTATATATATATATATATACCGGTATATAATTTTTTTTTTTTTTTTTTTTAATCGTTATTTTGTGTTAGCCTATATAAATTTATATTTAAACCCCTAAAAAAAAAAATATATATATATATATTTTGTTCATTGTTGTGTTGCTTGGCAGAGATGATCAGGTAGCAAGATGTCTGTCTACAACTGTGGGGTGTCTCTCTCTCGCACCCTTGTAGTCTTCTATTCCAACAATTTTCCCCCACCCCCTGAGAGCCGGCGCCCCCTTTCCCATTTAGTTCATCTTTCCTCCTCACTTTCACTTCCTCTGGCCGTTACTTTCCTCAGCTCAAATTTCGTCCGCAACGTTATTTGAAAGTGCTTGTAAAGTTTGTTTTAGCCTATATCATTAAATTATTACATCATAGCTTCTCTCTCTCTCTCTCTATATATATATATATATATATATATATATATATATATATATATATATAAAGAGAGAGAGAGAGAGAGAGACCGTCCATCGCATTCCTTATTCTAGCTTGTATGCATACATTCTAACTCTTACCTTTAATATTCTCACTATCTATCTCCTGTCTGTTTAAAATTGTTTCTCGTGGCCTTTCTTGCTATTTCTATATTTATAAAATCGATACAACCAGTATTGACCAGACAGTCATAACAACTTGGTCGATGATGTAGCTATAGCATACCTATTCTTAATACAATCAAAATGTATACAGCAAATATACAGGTAATAGTAACATAGATTACATATTTGTTTAAACCTAGATACTAATTATTAATCACATTCCATACAATCTCTATAAAACTAGCTCCGGAATGGCCACCCATTAAAACCTATATATAATAAAAAACACGCACAAGGAAAACAAATATGGCCGCTCCTATGACCACATCGCAAGTGAAAAACTATACACAAAACGTAAACAAACACAATATAAATATCAAGGAATCTCATAAAAAAAACCCTACTCCGTGACATAATACTGTAAAACTAACCGCCCGGAGTGATTTATGTGACGTGTAGAGTTAAAGGGACGGAGCCATGGGTAATATGAAGGTAAGGAGGAAGACGAGTCACTTGGGTTAAATGCGAACACTCCCTGTTGGTGAGAGCTGTAGGGGAAGGGGGGGGGGGGGGTAGGGGGTGACCTGCTTGCAGTTAGAAAATGGGTGGTGTAGGGGGTGTACTATTTACCGTGGGAAAGAAATATAAAAGATACAGAGAAACACTCAGAAGAAAGCTAGGGGAAGGGAGAGGCGACGGGAGGGAGAGACAGGGAGTGGAGGGGAGAGGGTGTGGAGGAGAGGTGGAGAGACCTTGGCCGCGGTGGGGGTGGTGTATATATGTGTCATGCTTCTTACTGCTCTGCTATGCTCTCTACAACGCAAAATATCGCGTATCCAACATCCCTCTACCATGAACAAAATCCCCCATAGGTAGACAGGAGCCGGGGATACAGGTTTGGTTAGATTTGTTAGCGGGGTTGAGGGAAGGGAGGCGGTGAGGGAGTCAAAACAAGGGCTGTCATAGGGAGTACGGTGAATGAGCCCGAATACTGCAGGCCTGCCAACCGCACCTCACCCCAAATATAACACTTGCACCTCAACAGCATATTTCATGCTCCAAACCACTCCATACCTATATACCTTCACTTTCCTATAGTCTTTGAATTATTTCAATGGGTCAAACTCGGGAATCAAGGAAAAATACCACCCGAATAGGAAAACAAATGACGAACAAAAAATTGGTTCCCGTCCCAGGACTCGTCCGGATGCGTGGCCGCCACCCGAGCCAGCACGGAGAAACCCTCTCTCTGTTTTGCCACTTACCTGACATGGTAGAAGGTGTTGCGGGGAATTTTCACTACAGGTGTCTTGATTTTACACATCACAGCGCAATACGGGTGGAACAACGGGTAGAAGAAGTGGGGGAAGAGGTAAAATCTTTAGAGCAGGGAGTGTGGGAGGCAGAACTCGGCGACAGACCTACTGCTGGCCACCGCCATCGGGCAGCGAGAATGGCTTGAGTTTCACTTCGTTTTCAGAGTTATACCACACTTTTAAGCACACCAAGAGCACAGGAATCACAATACATTACACCTGCTACAACTTTCTGGGCGAAATATCACTGGTACGAGTACGAGGGCCGAGAACATAGGACAACTGTGGGTTGCGATGGGCTCCCCGGCGGCCTGAGCATAGAGCAACGAGGCTTACACAGATTCCGACGTGCTACTCTTTAACGCGGGGTCGGCTAGTCAGCGACGCTCGCCAGGCTCCCACACGCACACACGCACTCGCACACGCAAATTGTCCTGGCAAGTCCACGGGTGAACACCTAAGACCAAGAATGTCAACCTTATTTCACCAGGAAAGAAATAATAACGGAGAAAAGACCGAAATAAAGAATACTTAAAGTCAGCGGGGCTTAAGCGCGGCCTTGGAACAGCTGTTGCGATATGCGGGATGAACAGAGCGATATGTGCTTTTTCCTAGCCTGCTGGCGGATGTCACACAAGCCGCCATGACTCCCCTGCCCCCACGACGTCAGCGCCACCTCAGCACCTTCCGCCACCACCACCACCATCACAACCTCCCTGACATCAACCCCCCCCCCCCCCCTTCTCCCCCATCATCATCATCATCATCACCACTACCACCCTCTCTACCACCTGCACACCACACTCAAGTCACGCACATCATGCACACACTCACATACTTCATGCATGCACACTTTAGCACCATTCCTATACACGTTATTTGCATACAATACTCGTCATACATGCACACGCACTCTTCATGCAAAGTTTGAGTCATGCACGCAAACACATAGTCACGCGTAACATCACCCGAGCTTTAGGACGATACATTTTATTCAATATATATATAAAGAGAGAGAGAGAGAGAGATTCTACGCACACCTCATACCATGCACTCATAAATGGAGTCACTTATACAGTATAAGGGCCATATGCAGTATAAGGGCCATATACAGTATAAGGGCCATATGCAGTATAAGGGTCATATGCAGTATAAGGGCCATATACAGTATAAGGGCCATATACAGTATAAGGGCCATATGCAGTATAAGGGCCATATACAGTATAAAGGCCATATACAGTATAAAGGCCATATACAGTATAAGGGCCATATACAGTATAAGGGCCATATGCAGTATAAGGGCCATATACAGTATAAGGGCCATATGCAGTATAAGGGTAATATGCAGTATAAGGGCCATATACAGTATAAGGGCCATATGCAGTATAAGGGCCATATGCAGTATAAGGGCCATATACAGTATAAGGGCCATAATTATGCTTTCAATAGTTTATTCAGGTACATTGGGGTTTGTATTTGATATTAATGTTAAAGAACGGGGTGTTACTTATACAATATAGCCTACTGCACACACCGTATATACACACTTGTTCCATTACATACTAGAGGCACATGCTCTGCCACGCCCTCTTTAAATATTAGTTACGTAACTAAATATTCTAATACTCAAATAGGATCTTCAACATCCATGGCATTTACATACCGATTTTATATAAACACTAAAATATACACAAACACACACATAAAGGAATACGGAAATTTGCAGGGTAATGGACCAAAGCAGGGCAGATCCCTTTCACGCCGAGACCAATCCATCCATATGAATATATTGCACACAATCACATTCTCTCTCTCTCTCTCTCTCACACACACACACACACACACACACACTGTTAGCACAATGTCATGGTTATGCGTCACATGTAGCCATTCTAAAGGCGTGTACACAATCGTATACTTTAAACTATCCTGAAAGTTTACCTACTTAAAAAAAAAAAAAAAAAAAAAAAGGAAAAGGGTGTGTGTGTGGGGGGGGGGGGGGGCCTGAGTAAATAGATATATAGTTATAAGATATCGCGAACTTTTAAAACCTTCTCCGTAGATATATGACCATTAGTATTGATTCATGCATGTACAGCAATTTCCCCTTGATTATATTATCTCTTAATATACTATATGTATAATTAAGTTAAACTCTGAACATGTTTTATACACATGTTCACACAAGCGAATTTTTCAAAGACAAGTAGACTATGAGGGAATGTTTATATATATATATATATATATATATATATATATATATATATATATATATATATATATATATATATACAGTGTAGTACATAGTAACACAATTTTACAAGGCAAATATTTGTACTGCACAACCGTTTTCTTTGCTGGCGTGATCTAAGCACATACTTCTATAAATACACGAAGAGACTTGTCCTTGAACAGTCTCACCCATCAACCTTGATAACATATTGGTCAAAATGGTATCACATTTGAGGATTTCATGGAATTTTTCGCACTCGTTCGTACACGGGAAACTAAATATCATTACTCGTTTGGGTTGTTTACCTTTTATTTATGCATGGACATTACTGATATGTTTATGTTATTATTTCTGATCAGCCTGGTGGTTATTAGAATATACGATAAAGGTTGCGCAGTTGCTTGAAAGAGTATTTACTTCAACCCTTCCTCTATATTATCTATGTATGAACAAAATTACTTACTATACCCTGTTCCAAATAAGTAGTTCAAAACTCTTGAACATTGACCTCTATAACTCACAAACGACTAGAGTAATCGAGCTAATATTTCTACCATTTGGGAAGGGTCAGCCAGGGAACTGTTGTGGACATGTACAGCCCATTTGCTCCAGCCCTTTTTTAGTTACAGAGGTTAGGGTTCACAATTACTGGCATACCTATTCGGAACAAGGTATCGTGTAGTGTTGTTTCTTTACAGTGAGAAACCGATTGAAATTTATATGGAAGGATATTTATGTAGTCGGGGTTAAAAGTATTGTAGCATTTTCACGAATCCATCTTCAGTTATAACCCATGCAGTATCAGGGACGTCCTTTTCATCATATTCTGGCAACTATTATACGATTATAGTCGGCTTAGGAAGGACCTCGAGCAATAATATGACTTTAAACTATATCCACCAACCCTTTTAACCACCATACATCTTTCTTAAGCTGCATAATATCGTCTAAATATAGATATAATATTATATAACACACGTCGCTGGTACTCAAAGGGTTAAGAGGAAGTTTGTTTAGTTTGTTTTGTTTTCTGGACCCCCCTTCTCCCTCATGTTTAGCCCTATTAGTTTTGACGTCTACCCATTATAAGGCTACAGACTATCTTCATTAATCCTTTTAGCTGCCATACATCCTTCCTAAGCTTCATAAAATTGTCTAAATGTAGCTGACATTTAATAAATAATACGTCGCTGGTACAGAATGGGTTAAAAAAACAGACTATGATTGTTCACTATTGCAAACATTACCTTAATTAACCCTCTCGAGATCCAAGACGCATTTCTTTTCTGTTTTCTGGTAATTATTAGACGATTTTATTAAGATTAGGAAGGGTATATGGAAGTCAGAGGGTTGATTGAGATAGCCTTTACCCTTTTGATACCCGCAGATCCTTCCTAAGCTGCATAAAACCGTCTAATGATAGCCAAAATAAACTGCTAAAACGCGTCAAAGATTCAAGGGGTTAAAAAGTAGCTATTTGTCGTGTTGTCAATATACCTATCCCCCTATGACAATGGACTGTTAAGGTGTTCTGTTTAGATTTAATCTACAGGGGTAATCCTAGATATTCTAAACTTGTCTTATTTGGAGGATGTTAAGGATTTACTTTAGCCTACCTTTATCTTGTATCGTCCCAGTTTTGGTTTGTTTAGTTTGCAAGTTTTACATTTTAATTTGATTGTTTCTAGTCGACTTTCTAAACAACAAATCAAAACAAAACCATTGATCTTGATTTAGATAATGCCTTCTCAACCACTATACTCTGTTTATTTTCATCTGACGGTAAATTGAATCCCTTAGCAGCTAATATCTCGATATTTAATGGCCAAATATGAAACTAATATGTCTCTGCATTCTAATAAGACCAAGTTTATATAATTAGCACCATATTTCACTACACAATCTTCAAAATAACACTGAAGAAAAATCTTGAAAATGTGATGAACGCAGCTAGACAATTTTAATAGGGCTCTGGACTATCGGGTTATCAGCCCAAAATAGAAAACCGGACAGCCCGTCACTTTGTACTCTTCTACTCCTTTCCTACACTTGTTAAGGGGAGGTTTCTAGTTTGTTTCCTATTCCTCCAGCAATCTTAAAATTTCACCCCCTTGACCCCATTTTAAGATAAATTTGTAAATTTTTCGGTGGAAAAATGTCCCGGCCGAAGGCCGATTACTCTTAAATTACAGGCTCGCTATCGCTCGCCAGGATAAAATCGACACCTAAATGGCACGAAAGGTCTTAAAATTGACAGAATGGGGCGGAAATTCTTAAAAATCACCAAACTAATGGGGCAAACGTCTTAAAATCTCAAAAGCAATGGGGCTAAACATGAGGGAGAAAGGGGTCAAGAAAAAAGTCCCTCAAGTGGACATCTCCCGTTAACCCCTTCTGTACCGGGGACGTCTTTTTCTTTTTATGCTAGCAATATATATACGATGTTGTGCAGTTTAAGAAAGGTCTGTGGTAGTAAACAGGGTGAAGTGAGGCAGTTCGAAGCCTTATTATGGCTAGAGGCCTTTCCTAAGCTGAATAAAATCGTCTAATAGTTGCCAGAATATGATATAAGAGACGTCCCTGGTACTGTAGGGGTTAAGGAGAGATCTCCACTTGAGGGATTTTTTTCTTGACCCCTTTCTCCCTCATGTTTAACCCCATTGCTTTTGATATTATAAAACGTTCGCCCCATTAGTTTAGCGATTTTAAGAACTTTCACCCCATATTAAGACCTTTCGTGCCATTCAGGTGTTGATTTTATCCTGGCGAGCGATAGCGAGCCTGTAATTTAAGAGGAACCGGCCTTTGGCCGGGACATTTTTCTACCGAAAAATGTACAAATTTATCTTGAAAGGGACTCAAGGGGGTGTAATTTTAAGCTTGATGGTGGTATAGGGAACAAACTAAATACCTCCCCTTAAGAACATGATTGCTCTCTGTCGACTAACCCCCTCTCCTCTGTCGACTAACCCCCTCTCCTCTGTCGACTAACCCCCTCTCCTCTGTCGACTAACCCCCTCTCCTCTGTCGACTAACCCCCTCTCCTCTGTCGACTAACCCCCTCTCCTCTGTCGACTAACCCCCTCTCCTCTGTCGACTAACCCCCTCTCCTCTGTCGACTAACACCCCTCTCCTCTGTCGACTAACCCCCTCTCCTCTGTCGACTAACCCCCTCTCCTCTGTCGACTAACCCCCTCTCCTCTGTCGACTAACCCCCTCTCCTCTTCCCTTACTACCTTTTAAATCAAGGTAACCCACCCAGTCATCTTAATTAAGGGGGGGGGGCGTATTTATTAAGGGGGGAGGGCGTATTTATGAAGGGGGAGGGGCGTATTTATTAAGGGGGGAGGGGCGTATTTATTAAGGGGGGAGGGGCGTATTTATTTCCTCATTTATGTATCTTTTTATAATTTATTTATTTTCCTCCCTAGACCGCCATCAAGCTTTAAGGGGGGTGACCTGTTTTTGTTCTGTCCTTTTCTGTCTTTCTCTGGCTTGTATCCATTTGGCCCCATTCAGCCTACTGTTTTAAGATGTTTATCCCCATCCAGGTGTCAATTTTTTACTGGTGAGCGGTAGCGAGCCAGCATATGTTTTAGTTTTGTTTGACAGCAGGCTAAATTTGTACATTTTTCGATAGAAAAATTTCTCCGGCGAAGCCGGATTTCTTCATATAATGCTGGCTCGCTATCGCTCGCTAGGAAGAAATCGACACCTAGATGGGGATAAACGTCTTAAAATAGTTGGCTGAATGGGGCCGAATGGATACAAGCCAGAGAAAGAGAGAAAAGGACAGAAATAACAAAAAACAGGTCACCCCCCTTAAAACAAACAAAAACAAGACCCTCCTTCAAGATAAATGTGAACATTTTTCGATAACAAATAACAGTCTGTTATGGGTAGGTTACTTGACCCCACCGCCCACAGCTCTATACCCCATTCACACGTTTTTATCCAGCTTGGGAAGGACGTCGACTAATGAAAAGGCTACCGATGATCTCCATTAAACCTTGGACCTACCACACTGTCCACACATGCTTCCTAAGCTTCATAAAATCGTGTAAATGTAGCTGGCCTCCGCACAAAATGACGTGAGTGGTACCGAAAGGGGGCGTACTTGTGATGAGGCTTCCCGACTACAACATCCGGGGGTGGCTGTGGTGAACCTGTGTTGACAGAAAGGGAGTCATTGGGGGCCGAGCAGCGGTAATAATCTGTACGAGCTGATTAACCCTTTCAGTACCAGCGACGTGTGTTATGTTTTAATTTAGCTATATTTAGACGATAAATTATGCAGCTTAGGAAGGATCTCTGGTAGTTGAAAGGATTGTTTGAGCTAGTTTGAAGCCTTATTATTGCTAGAGGTCCTTCCTAAGTTGCATAAAATCGTCCAATAATGTCCAGGTAGTGAACCGATGGCGTCTTTGGTGGCATGTATTTCAGCTACGTCTAGACGATTTTATAAAGCTTAGAGGAAGGATTTATGGTAGCCAAAAAAGGATTCATCGAGATAGTCTGTCGGCTTTTAAAAAGGGTAGACGTCCTTCCTAAGTTGAAGAAAATCGTCTTCCAGCAGCCAAAATAAAGTGAAAGGGACGTCGCTGGTACAGAAGGGGTTAAGGGGGGGAAGGTTATTTTTCGGTCTATTTATTTATTTATTCATATATTTTTTTAGCTTCCTCCCTAGACCTCCATCAAGCTTTAAAAAACACCCCCTAGATCCCCCCTTCAAGATACATTTGTCAATTTTCAGTTCCTCATATAATTACAGGCTCACTATCGCTCGCCAGGAAAAAAATCGACACCTAAATGGCACAAAAGGTCTTACCATTGACATCGAAATGGGGCGAAAGGTCTTAAAATCGCTAAACTAATAGGGCGAACGTCTTAAAATGTCAAAACTAATTAGGCTAAGCATGAGGGAGAAGGGGGTCCAATAAAGCTACCTCCCCCCCTTAAGCTGAAAGGCAGGTTGGTTTGATCATATCCAGCTATTTTCGTCTGCAAAGTGCAATAAATCACTATCAATATTCTCGATCAGGTGTGCTATTTTTGGAGTCAATGTTTTTCTTCTTCTCACACAAGACGACATTAAGGGGCGTTTTTCCGGTCCCCCTTCTTCCTCATGTTTAGCCCCATTAGTTTTCAGGCTATAAGACGTTCAGCCCCATTAGTTTGGCAAATTTAAGACCTTCCGCCCCATTTGTTGTCAATATTAGGACATTTCGTGCCATGTAGGTGTCGATGTTTTTCCTGGTGTGTGTGTGTGTGTGTGTGTGTGTGTGAATGTACAGTTTATTATTCCGTAGTAAAACAAGATGGATGAATATATGAGGAGTTAGTTTTTAAAGAAAGGAAACTTGACTTGGGGGGGAAATATGATGAGCCCAATGCCAGAGGGAGATGTGAAGAGTGTCAGGGAATACAAGAGAGAGAGAGAGAGAGTGTGTGTGAGTGTGGCGACAAAAGAAGAGTGGCGACTTACTTATAGAGAGAGAGAGAGAGAGAGAGAGAGAGAGAGAGAGAGAGAGAGAAGGCGCCCTCATCCAACTTCATCTATGGGGAGAATCTACACATTGTTTTACAGTATCCGCCATTGTATAGACCCGGTCTGGAACCTTTCAGTATACGTTGTTATTTAAGGGCAGATGGTCCACTTTTTGGGCGATTTTTGCATGTGTTCATTATTTTTCTAGTTTCCTCCCCAGACCTCCATCAAATTTAAAAAAAACATCCATTAGATCCCCCTTCTAGATTAATTTGTACATTTTTCGGTAGAAAATTTTTACGGCCGAAGGCCGATTCTTCCAACATTACAGGCTCACTATCGTTCGCCAGGGAATAAAAACGACACCTAAATTGCACGAAAGATCTAAATATTGACGAAGAAATGGGGCGAAAGGTCTTAAAATCGACTAACTAATGGGGCAAACATCTTAACATCTGAAAACTAATGGGGCTAAACATGAGGGAGAAAGTGGTCCAGAAAACCGGCCCATCCCCCCTTAAGTTATTTTCATGTGGTTTTGGCTGACATTCCATGGTTTTATCCAGCTTAGGAAGGACTTTTGGATATAATCTGTCCCACTTTCTCAACTAGCGGTTTCACTAACACAGGTGACAGAATATAATTGAATTGTCGTTGTACTGAAAGGGTTAAGGGGGCCCACCTCGGTTTTGTTCTCTCTCTGGGTTGTATCCATTCGGTCCCTTTCAGCCTACTGTTTTAAGACGTCTATCCCCATCTAGGTGTTGATTTTTTCCTGGCGAGCGAAAGCGAGCCAGCATATTTAAAAAAAAACAAAAACACACATTTGACAGCAAGTTAAATTTGTACATTTTTCGAAAGAAAAATTTCTCCGGCGAAGCCGGATTTCTCCATAAAATGCTGGCTCGCTATTGCTCGCCAGGAAGAAATCGACACCTGGATGGAAATAAATGTCTTAAAACAGTAGACTGAATGGGGCCGAATGGATACAAGCCAGAGAAAGAGAGAAAAGGAGAGAAAAAATGCAGGTCACCCCCCTTAATTGGCCACTTGCGAGTTTCGGTCTATAAGGAAGTTGGAGCTTTAGGTATCATATTTAGCAGCATTGTAAACGTTATGCGGGTATGTGGTGGCCAAAAAGATGGCTACATTGGGTTTTATGTCTCTCTATAGGCAATGCAATCAGATATTAGCCGGTAATTATGCTAAGTATCGATGCAAAACACTCCAACTTCCATATAGCCCGAAACTCGCAACTGGTCAATGTTTATCGTATAATAATGTGTTCTAGCAACCTCGTGTAAGCATAAAGGACTAGTAGAGGAAGGCGATGCACGATACTACAGTCCGTTCATTATAGGGGGGGCAGAAAACCTAACCCCAAACCTCTGTAACTCAAAAAGGGCTAGAGCAAATGGGCTGTAGACTTCCACCCCTATTCCTTGACTGACTCTTCCCAAATGTTAGACATATTACCTCGATTACTCTAGTCCTTTTTGAGTTACAGAGGTTAGAGGTTACGCTCTCTGCCCAACCTAGAATGGACAGACTATAATTATAACATGTCCATCCACCTAATAGATTCATACAAAAATATATAACAATTATAATCTGTTTATTTTCAACTGACGGTAAATTGCAAAGTTCCCATCAAGATTTCTCCGATATCTTGAAGATCTTGTAGTGCAATATGGTGCTAATTATATATACTGTATACTTGGTCTAAATATGAAGCAGAGACATGGTAGTTTCTTATTTTGCCGTTAGTGATCGATCAATCAGTTGTTAACCCGTACAGCACCAGGGACGTCCTCTTCATTATTGTCTGGCTACTATTAGACGATTTTATTCAGCTTAAGGGGAGATTTCCACTTGAGGGATTTTTTTCTTTACCCCTTTCTCCCTCATGTTTAGCCCCATTGCTTTTGAGATTTTAAGACGTTCGCCCCATTAGTTTGGAACTTTCACACCATTTATGTCACTTTTAAGACCTTTAGTGCCATTTAGGTGTCGATTTTTTCCTGGCGAGCGATAGCGACCCTGCAATTTAAGAGGAACCGGCCTTTGGCCGGGCCATTTTTCTACCGAAAAATGTACAAATTTATCTTGAAAGTGGGTCAAGGGGGTGTAATTTCAAGCTTGATGGAAGTCTAGGAAACACACTAAAAACCTCCCCTTAAGAAGGACGTCTACCCATTCCAAAAGACTACAGACTATCTCAATGAATCCTCAGAGCCACCCTATATCCTTCCGAAGCTTCACCACATCGTCTAACTGTAGCTAAAACCAAACACCAGAGACGTCGCTGGTACAGAAGGGGTTAAGGAATTCAACTGACCGTCAGATGAATTGAAACCGAGTATAGTTGTGAATGGTTGTTTGATTGTGTATAGCGGTGGAAAGGTACTCTGAGGCAGTTAATAAAAAGGTGTCCTGGTGCTGAAGGGGTTAATATAAAGGTGTCCTGGTGCTGAAGGGGTTAATGTAAAGGTGTCCTGGTGCTGAAGGGGTTAATATAAAGGTGTCCTGGTGCTGAAGGGGTTAATATAAAGGTGTCCTGGTGCTGAAGGGGTTAATATAAAGGTGTCCTGGTGCTGAAGGGGTTAATACAAAGGTGTCCTGGTGCTGAAGGGGTTAATACAAAGGTGTCCTGGTGCTGAAGGGGTTAATATAAAGGTGTCCTGGTGCTGAAGGGGTTAATATAAAGGTGTCCTGGTGCTGAAGGGGTTAATACAAAGGTGTCCTGGTGCTGAAGGGGTTAATACAAAGGTGTCCTGGTGCTGAAGGGGTTAATATAAAGGTGTCCTGGTGCTGAAGGGGTTAATATAAAGGTGTCCTGGTGCTGAAGGGGTTAATATAAAGGTGTCCTGGTGCTGAAGGGGTTAATACAAAGGTGTCCTGGTGCTGAAGGGGTTAATATAAAGGTGTCCTGGTGCTGAAGGGGTTAATATAAAGGTGTCCTGGTGCTGAAGGGGTTAATACAAAGGTGTCCTGGTGCTGAAGGGGTTAATACAAAGGTGTCCTGGTGCTGAAGGGGTTAATAAAAAGGTGTCCTGGTGCTGAAGGGGTTAATATAAAGGTGTCCTGGTGCTGAAGGGGTTAATAAAAAGGTGTCCTGGTGCTGAAGGGGTTAATAAAGGTGTCCTGGTGCTGAAGGGGTTAATATAAAGGTGTCCTGGTGCTGAAGGGGTTAATACAAAGGTGTCCTGGTGCTGAAGGGGTTAATACAAAGGTGCCCTGGTGCTGAAGGGGTTAATATAAAGGTGTCCTGGTGCTGAAGGGGTTAATATAAAGGTGTCCTGGTGCTGAAGGGGTTAATATAAAGGTGTCCTGGTGCTGAAGGGGTTAATATAAAGGTGTCCTGGTGCTGAAGGGGTTAATACAAAGGTGTCCTGGTGCTGAAGGGGTTAATACAAAGGTGCCCTGGTGCTGAAGGGGTTAATATAAAGGTGTCCTGGTGCTGAAGGGGTTAATAAAGGTGTCCTGGTGCTGAAGGGGTTAATACAAAGGTGTCCTGGTGCTGAAGGGGTTAATATAAAGGTGTCCTGGTGCTGAAGGGGTTAATACAAAGGTGTCCTGGTGCTGAAGGGGTTAATAAAGGTGTCCTGGTGCTGAAGGGGTTAATACAAAGGTGTCCTGGTGCTGAAGGGGTTAATACAAAGGTGTCCTGGTGCTGAAGGGGTTAATATAAAGGTGTCCTGGTGCTGAAGGGGTTAATACAAAGGTGTCCTGGTGCTGAAGGGGTTAATATAAAGGTGTCCTGGTGCTGAAGGGGTTAATACAAAGGTGTTCTGGTGCTGAAGGGGTTAATATAAAGGTGTCCTGGTGTTGAACGGTTTAACATAAAGGTGTCCTGGTGCTGAAGGGGTTAATATAAAGGTGTCCTGGTGCTGAAGGGGTTAATATAAAGGTGTCCTGGTGCTGAAGGGGTTAATATAAAGGTGTCCTGGTGCTGAAGGGGTAATATAAAGGTGTCCTGGTGCTGAAGGGGTTAATATAAAGGTGTCCTGGTGCTGAAGGGGTTAATATAAAGGTGTCCTGGTGCTGAAGGGGTTAATATAAAGGTGTCCTGGTGCTGAAGGGGTTAATATAAAGGTGTCCTGGTGCTGAAGGGGTTAATATAAAGGTGCCCTGGTGCTGAAGGGGTTAATTATGAGCTGACTATTTTATGGTCTACTTTCAGTTTAAGAGGAGATGGGCCGGGGTTTGTTTTGTTTGGTCTATTAATACAATTATTCTTTATAGGATAATAGAGTCAGCTAGCGACAGGGAATGTCTTCAAAATGATCTCGATCACTTGCACGAGTGGTCCATAAATTGGCAGATGAGTTTCAATATAGACAAATGTAAGGTATTAAGGATTGGAAATCGTAATTTAGATGCTAAATACAAACTAGACAATGTAGAATTGGATAACTCAGAGTGTGAGAAGGATCTGGGGGTGCTCATTAGTAATGATCTGAAACCCAGAAAACAGAAGGATCTGGGGGTGCTCATTAGTAATGATCTGAAACCCAGAAAACAGAAGGATCTGGGGGTGCTCATTAGTAATGATCTGAAACCCAGAAAACAGTGTATAAATGTCCCGGCCGAAGGCCGTTTCTTCTTAACATATCAGGCTCGCTATCGCTCACCAGGAAATAATCGACACCTAAATGGCACGAAAGGTCTTAAAATTGACAACGAAATGGGGCAAAATGTGTTAAAATAGCCAAACTAATGGGCCGAACGTCTTATAATCTCAAACCAAATGGGGCTAAACATGAGGGAGCAAGGGGACCAGAAAACCAGCCCAAGTCCCCTTAAGTGTCATAAGAACATAAGAACATAAGAAAATGGGAGTCTGCAGAAAGCCGATTGGCCTAAGCAAGGCAGATCCCTGTCCCATGCAGATGTGTCGATGTGTCGATGCAGATGAACTCCAAAATGTTGCCAGAACCTACGGCGATGGAAAATGATCAGAAATAGAGTTCGCACGTATGAGTAAATGTACATAATGTTCTTCATCGGCAAAAAGAAGTGATCATGTACAGTCGCGCTAATAAGTCATGTCCCAGTTGTCATTACGTTTGGCTCGCTCTGTGCTGTATTAATGTCTGTCAGGTGTTGAATAGGGTGGGTAAGTGTAGGATCATGTTTGTATATTTCACTCGCTATGAAGAAATGAATCTTAGATATTGCTGATACCAATTATTGATCAAAACATACTTGGTGCCGAGACATCACTTATTGGCGCCACTGTACTTGTCATTTATAAACGTGTCATTGTGTACTCCAAACATGAGGGAGAAGGGGGTCCAGAAAAAACGACTACCCCCCCCCCCTTAAAAGTTATGACTAAACAAGGGTACATCGCTGGAAGGATATCACAGCATCCCAGGGTAAACAATATGGCCGTCGTAACATCCAAGTTGGTGGTGGTGTGTGTTCTTTATGTTAGGCCTATATGTGATCCTCATTACCTCTCTCTCTCTCTCTCTCTCTCTGTAGTTTCTTCATCTCTGTAACTCTATGTAACTCTATATATTCTATGTAACTAACTCTAGCTCTCACTTGCACACACACACACACACACACACACACTCTCTCTCTCACTCACTCACACTCTCACTGTAGTCTGTTCATCTTTGTAACTCTATATATTCTATGTAACTACCTCTAGCTCTCACTCACTCTCACTGTCTTACACACACACATATACACACTCTCTCTCTCTCTCACTCACTCACACTCTCTCGCTCTCTCTCTCTGTAGTATGCGCATCTTTGTAACTCTATGTAACTATATATTCTATGTAACTACCTCTAGCTCTCACTCACTCTCACTTATACACACATTCTCTCTCTCTGTCTGACTCACACACACACTCTCTCTCGGTCTCTGGTGGTGGTGTATAATATAGAGATCCCGTAGTGAGGGAGAGCGGCCAACTCCTTCTTAGGGTGCCATTAGGGTGCCTTAAGGGGAGATGGTGGCCCGTTTTATGGACCCTCTTCTCCCTCGTGTTTAGCCCCATTAGTTTTGAGATGTTAAGACGTTCGGCCCATTAGTTTGTCTATAATAAAATCTTTCGTCCCATTTCTATATCAATATCAAGACTTTTCGTGCCATTTAGGTGTCGATTTTTTCCTGGCGAGCGATAGCGAGCCTGTAATTTTAAGAGAATCCGGCTTCGGCCGGAACATTTTTCTAGCGAAAAACGTACTAATTTGTATTGAAGGGGGTCTAGGGGGTGTTTTTTTTAAGCTTGATAAAGGTCTAGCGAGGAAACTAAGAAACAAATGAATATATTAATAAATAGACACCCCAAAATAACCACTGCCCCTTAACCTATTCTGTACCTTTTATCATAATCTAGCAACTATTAGACGACTTTATTCAGCTTAGGAAGGATCTGTGGTGGTTAAAAAGGATTAAATGAGATAGTCTGTAGCCTTTTAATTGCTAGAGGCCCTTCCTAAGCTGAATACAATAATGTAATTGTTACCAGAATATAACTAAAAGGACGTCACTGGTACAAAAGTGGCTACGAATGGATATCCAGCCATTTAGTTCTGCTAAGACATTTCATAAATTATATTGTATAACTTACTCAAGGAAAGTATTCAAAATGTCGACACTATCCCATTCTGCTAAGACATTGCATATATTGTATAACTTACTCAAGGAAAGTATTCAAAAGTCGACACTATCCCATTCTCCGTTTACAGAAGTGTCGTTATAGGGGGATTTTTTTTTTTTTTTTTTTTTTTTTAAGGGGACTACTGTGAGATCAAAGAGGACTCGACCTGGTAGAAGGAGCTTTATATGGTGGAGACTTGAGCTGGGCTTCTATTACACCGCCCTCCCACTTTCACACTCTCTCTCTCTCTCTCTCTCTCTCTCTCTCTCTCTTCAGACTGTTTCATCGTGCGTGTAAGAGAGTTACAAGGAATTACAAGGGATAGTTAGTATCTCAGATACTTTGCGGTCCATTCCGAGGAGATACTCGAAGTAGAAAGAGAGAGACTGTTTAGTGCACTACATTCGTTACAAAGTGTGCAAACTACTACCTACTCTCTTCCTGAACTGCTCTACTGAAGATTTATTTACAACTTCGGAGGGAAGTTTGTTCCAGGTAGAACAGATCTTATATGTGAAAAAATTTCCACAAATACTAGTGCTAAACCTTTTCAATTATAATTTCCAGCCATGGTTGTGTGATGTATTCATATTGAGACTAAACGTTTTTCTATAATCCACATTGTCAAACCCATTACAGTAAGTATGAAAGAGAGTGAGAGTGAGTGTGTGTGTGTGTGTGAGAGAGAGAGAATGCGCATCTTAATACTTAATGTTCATGCAATTCTTCATTTGGTCCATAGATATACAGATTTGTTAAAATATAAAATTGTAACATGACCTAGCAGCTCTTTGATGAACACGTCCATCTTTTATGAGCTAAAGTAGGTATATACTGTATATACACTTATAATATTACTAACACAAATCATACTTAAACACTGAAATTGAACAGATTGGTTTGAATAAGAATACTATTATTTTAATCTAGTTACCCTGAGAGAGAGAGAGAGAGAGAGAGAGAGAGAGAGAGAGAGAGAGAGAGAGAGAGAGAGAGAGAGAGAGAGAGAGATATGGGGGGGGGGGTAATAATACTAACAACAACAACAACAAGCTAATACAGTACAGGCTTTATAACACACCTTATCAGACAGACCAGGTAACTACTACACTACAGATAAGATAGCCAGGCAGGGACCCTTCATCACCAATTCCCCCACACATCCCACCACCTCCACTATTATAAGGGGAGGCAGACCGTTTTTCTGGACCCCCTTCTCTCTAATGTTTAGCCTCACTAGTTTTGAGATTATAAGACGTTCGGCCCATTAGTTTGGCGATTTTAACACCTTTCGCCCCATTTCGTTGTCAATTTTAAGACTTTTCGTGTCATTTAGGTGTCGATTATTTTCTGGCGAGCGAAAGCGAGCCTGCAATTTTAAGAGGAACCGGCCTTCGGCCGGGACATTTTTCTACCGAAAAATGTACACATTTATCTTGAAGGGGGGTCTAGGGGGTGTTTTTCTAAGTTTGATGGAGGTCTAGGGAGGAAACTAAAAAAATATATGAATAAATGAATTAATAGACCAAACATACGGCCAGTCTCCCCTTAATACTAATACTTATTCCACATGATTGACAGCATTTCACAGATCAACTATAAGATAAGACTAAAACTCGACTCGAGTTTGTCAGGTGAAACAATTTTGGAATCTATCCTGAGTAAGTGTAGAGCACGTATAAAATACCTGTATAGACAGGTGGGATGCTTGCCAGCGGCGACCAAAAAGACCCTTTGCCAAGCGCTTGTTCAATGTCATTTTGACTATTCTGTGTCATCCTGGTACTCTGCATCGTCTAAATCAGCTCAGCACAAACTTCAGGTCACTCAAAATAAAATGGTTAGGTTCATGCTGAACCTAGGACCCAGATCACATGTTGGCCAGGAACAACTTCAGTCACTAGGTATGCTCAATGTCTCTGACAGGGCCAAACAAATCAGGCTCACTAATGCCTTCAAAATTTTCTATGACAGAGCTCCAGATTATCTAAAGAATGATTTTGTTAAAGCAAATGAGAGGAGTGGACATAATACAAGAAACAGGATGTTTAATTTTAAGGTCCCGAGAATCCAAGGACAGGGTAAGCAAACATTCTTCTTCACTGCCATCAAAGACTGGAACGACCTACCCCAGTCAGTCCGTGAAAAGAGAACACTGTATTCCTTCAGACGTAGCCTGAAGGAACACCTGAACCGGACAGCTGCGAGAAGGGAGCACCAAGCTTATGTCTACTACTAAATACGACATAAGAGATAGGCAAACCAAACTGAAATGATTACTAATTACGGATTACTGATATTTACCATAGGATGTAAGGTATCTTAAAATAACCCCCTAGAAATACTTTCTCTAAAGTATCTATTTCTTTTATCCTCCCTTTTCCCCAGCTAACCTAATCCCACAAGGACCCCAATGGAAATACGCCTAACGGCCTTATTGGGCTATCCTTAGTTGGAATTATGCAAGGCTGGTACATGTCATATTTGTAACATACTATGTGGTACCAACTCTGTAAATTGCTAACTGAATAAATATTATTGTTATTATTATTATTATTATAAGAGTGAATCCATATGTTAGCTAACAGACTTTTTTTTTTCTTTTTTTTTAGGTAGAATAATGACAACAAATAATTTATCAATAATTATTAATAACATGATAATCAAATAATCCTTTTGATATTGTAGCTTTAAATATATAATGCAAAGCTTATAGTTACGTCGCTTAGACAGAGTGCCCTTCTAGTTGCCAGGCTATCGTTATGGCTGACGTGTTATAATCTCTCCTGCTGAATGTAAACAAACTGGAGGCGACACTGATAAGAACGGTGGTAATAATAACAACGGCTGGTATTGTATTTCCTCCACAAATAAATTAAGGGGGGGTCACCGGCTTTGTTTTTTATCTTTCTCTTCTTTTCTTTCTTTCTCTGGCTTGTATCCATTCGGCCCCATTCAGCCAACTGTTTTAAGACGTTTATCCCCATCTAGGTGTCGATTTCTTCCTAGCGAGCGATAGCGAGCCAGTATTGTATGGAGAAATCCGGCTTCGCTGGAGAAATTTTTCTATCGAAAAATGTACAAATTTAGCTTGCTGTCAAAACAAAAAAATATGTACAGTATGTTGGCTCGCTGCCGCTCGCTAGGAAAATATTGACACCTGGATGGGGGTAAACGTCTTAAAACAGTAGGCTGAATAGGGCCGAATGGATACAAGCCAGATAAGGAGAGAAAGGGGGAGAACAAAAGCAGGTGACCCCCCTTAACCCATACTGTACAGGTGGCGTCCTTTGTATTATATTCTGGCAACTAGTAGACGATTATATTCAGCTTAGGAAACACGTGAGCCAATTAAAATGCTACAAACTATCTTAATTAATCCTTTTTACTACTACACATCCTTCTTCAGCTGCACAACATCGTATAGATATAGCTTGAATAGATTATAAAATACGTCGCTGGTACAGAAGGGGTTAATATAATTATACAATGATTATAATATTATATAAATGTAAATATACAAAATGAAACAGATAAAGTCATACCGATACACATGAACATACACATACACTCAAAAACACACATACACATATTTACACAAGTACACACACACACACACACACACACACACACACACATTGCGTTAGTTTATACATACATAAATACTTTAGCGGTACACTTTAATTAAACTCATTCTAACTCGATCTCTTTCTATCTATCTATCTATCTATCCGGAGGGAGCGGAGGGTTGGGAGAGAGCCTTCTACTTTACTGTCCTATTATTCCACTATAAGCTGTCCCTGTCTAGTAGTATTAAGGTCGGACCACCTAGTGGGGACGGCAAGGTCAGTGTGGTCTGAGTATCTGTGTAACTCTCTCTCTCTCACACACACACAGTCACACACAAATAGGCCTACATACATTTTTAACTAACAGTGAATTATGAACTAACTGACTAATTTCAATGATGTCAATAGGCTTAAGGATTAGTTCAACTTACATGAAGTCAGTCAATACCTGCAACGTATAAAACCTTTACCATTTAACCTGTGAATTCTATAACCCGTGAACCCTTTAACCTGCTAACCCTTTAACTTGTGAACCCTTTAACCGGTGAATTGTATAACCTGTGAACCCTTTAATCTGTGAAACCTACAACCTATAAAACCTACAACCTATAAAACCTACAACCTATAAAACCTACAACCTATAAAACCTACAACCTATAAAACCTACAACCTATAAAACCTACAACCTATAAAACCTACAACCAATAAAACCTACAATCTATAAAACCTACAACCTATAAAACCTACAACCTATAAAACCTACAACCTATAAAACCTACAACCTATAAAACCTACAACCTATAAAACCTACAACCTATAAAACCTACAACCTATAAAACCTACAACCTATAAAACCTACAACCAATAAAACCTACAACCTATAAAACCTACAACCAATAAAACCTTTCAACCTATAAAACCTACAAACTATACAACCTGCAACCTATAAAACCTACAACCTATAAAACCTACAACCTATAAAACCTATAACCTATAAAACCTACAACCTATAAAACCTACAACCTATAAAACCTGCAACCTATAAAACCTACAACCTATAAAACCTACAACCTATAAAACCTATAACCTATAAAACCTACAACCTATAAAACCTACAACCTATAAAACCTGCAACCTATAAAACCTACAACCTATAAAACCTACAACCTATAAAACCTACAACCAATAAAACCTACAACCTATAAAACCTACAACCAATAAAACCTTTCAACCTATAAAACCTACAAACTATACAACCTGCAACCTATAAAACCTACAACCTATAAAACCTACAACCTATAAAACCTATAACCTATAAAACCTACAACCTATAAAACCTACAACCTATAAAACCTGCAACCTATAAAACCTACAACCTATAAAACCTACAACCTATAAAACCTATAACCTATAAAACCTACAACCTATAAAACCTACAACCTATAAAACCTGCAACCTATAAAACCTACAACCTATAAAACCTACAACCTATAAAACCTACAACCAATAAAACCTACAACCTATAAAACCTACAACCAATAAAACCTACAACCAATAAAACCTACAACCTATAAAACCTACAACCTATAAAACCTACAACCTATAAAACCTACAACCTATAAAACCTACAACCAATAAAACCTACAACCTATAAAACCTACAACCAATAAAACCTACAACCTATAAAACCTACAAACTATAAAACCTGCAACCTATAAAACCTACAACCTATAAAACCTACAACCTATACAACCTATAACCTATAAAACCTACAACCTATAAAACCTACAACCTATAAAACCTGCAACCTATAAAACCTACAACCTATAAAACCTACAACCTATAAAACCTACAACCTATAAAACCTACAACCTATAATACCTACAACCAATAAAACCTACAACCTATAAAACCTACAACCAATAAAACCTACAACCAATAAAACCTACAACCAATAAAACCTACAACCAATAAAACCTACAACCTATAAAACCTACAACCTATAAAACCTACAACCAATAAAACCTACAACCTATAAAACCTACAACCTATAAAACCTACAACCTATAAAACCTACAACCTATAAAACCTACAACCTATAAAACCTACAACCAATAAAACCTACAACCTATAAAACCTACAACCTATAAAACCTACAACCTATAAAACCTACAACCAATAAAACCTGCAACCTATAAAACCTACAACCTATAAAACCTACAAACTATAAAACCTACAACCTATAAAACCTACAACCTATAAAACCTACAACCTATAAAACCTGCAACCTATAAAACCTACAACCTATAAAACCTACAACCAATAAAACCTACAACCTATAAAACCTACAAAGAATATCACCTGTTACCTGTGATAATTAGTGATCCCGAGTAATAGTATTGACGTCATAAAGTTATAGAGTTCCCTGTGATAAACACAAAGAAAAGATAAGGATATATACAGTATACCGTGTAAGCAACCTGGCTATAATCTGCTATGGGGATTGGGGGTAGTACTCGCTTTTTATTGAGCCCCTTCTCCCTCGTGTTTAGCATATTAGTTTTGAGGTTTTAAGACGTTCGTTCAGTTAGTTTCGCGATTTTGAGACCTTTCGCCTCATTTTCTGTTAACAATATTAAGACTTTTCGAGTCCTTTAGGTGTCGATTTTTTCATGGCGAGCGAAAGCGAGCCTCACATTTTTAGAAGGAAACGGCCTTCGGCCGAGACATTTTTCTACAGGTAAATGTACACATTTATCTTGAAAGGGGGTCTAGGGGGTGTTTTCTAAGCTTGATGGAGGTCTAGCGAGGAAACTAAAAAATAAATAAATAAATAAATATATAGAGCAGCCACCAAGAACTACCCCCTTAAGGTGCGGTGCAACATTGATGAGTGTGCGGGCAGGTGAGTCGAGTGTTAATATATAGAGCAGCCACCCAGCACTACCCCCTTAAGGTGCGGTGCAACATTGATGAGTGTGCGGGCAGGTGAGTCGAGTGTTAATATATAGAGCAGCCACCCAGCACTACCCCCTTAAGGTGCGGTGCAACATTGATGAGTGTGCGGCAGGTGAGTCGAGTGTTAATATATAGAGCAGCCACCCAGCACTACCCCCTTAAGGTGCGGTGCAACATTGATGAGTGTGCGGGCAGGTGAGTCGAGTGTTAATATATAGAGCAGCCACCCAGCACTACCCCCTTAAGGTGCGGTGCAACATTGATGAGTGTGCGGGCAGGTGAGTCGAGTGTTAATATATAGAGCAGCCACCCAGCACTACCCCCTTAAGGTGCGGTGCAACATTGATGAGTGTGCGGGCAGGTGAGTCGAGTGTTAATATATAGAGCAGCCACCCAGCACTACCCCCTTAACGAGTATTGTGATGAGTGCATTATGTGGACTATAGGAATTATGTATATACTGAATATGATAAAGACACACTTTAGTATATTTAGGAAAGATAACTATTTATTTATCCATTTTATTATTATTAATTTACTTTAGTTTCCTCCCTAGACCTCCGTCAAACATAACATATAATATATTATAACACAATACACAAATATCTCTATGACACCCATTCCAGATAAATTTGTACATTATTTAATATATAAATGTCCTGGCCTAAGACCTGTTCCATAGATACACATACTGCACAGACATTGAGGTTCCTACTAGGCAGTCCGGACTTAATGCTAAACTATAATTTGCTACAAAGAGGAAGGCAAGGATAGCAAAGCAGAAGGCTCTCTCCTCACCCACCACTCCCTTTGGTCGGTATGAAATTTAGCTGTGGAAACAAGTCTCTTCCCCGGCAGAATGAGAACAATTTCTACTGGGAAATTCATAGTAAAGCACGAAGTTAATAAATATTATATACTACTGATGCTGAGAGAGAGAGAGAGAGAGAGAGAGAGAGAGAGAGAGAGAGAGAGAGAGAGAGAGAGAGAGAGAGAGAGAGAGAGAGAGAGAGAGAGAAAGGAGGTGTATAACTGCCCTCCTCTTTTCCATGGTTGACCCCCCCCCCCCCACCGCCTCTATTCCAAACACCTCTCATGCCCTTTTCCTTCCTCTCTCTCTCTCTCTCTCTCTCTCTCTCTCTCTCTCTCTCTCTCTCTCTCTCTCTCTCTCAGAAAAAGAAACCTAAGGGGCTAGTGGCGTTTTTTTTTTGGTCTATCAATTCATATATTAAATTATCTTCTAGTTTCCTCGCTAGACCTCCCTCAAACTTAGAAGAACACCCCCTAGACACCCCCTCAAGATGAATTTGTACACTATTCAATAGAAAAATGTCCCGGCCGCTTCCTCGTATAAATACAGGCTGGCTATCGCTCGCCAGGAAAAAATCGAGACCTAAATGGCACGATCAGTCTTAAAATTGACAACGAAATGGAGCTAAAGGTGTTAAAATCGCCAAACAACTGGGCCGAACGTCGTAAAATGTCAAAACTAATGGGGATAAACACGAGGGAGAAAGGGGTCCAGAAAAACGGCCCATCTCTCCTTAATAGGTGGATAATAATATTGAAGGTGACTCATTGTCATTTGAACTGGAAAGTATATCCATGAATTATATCGCTATGGCTTTGATATATGAATTATATCGCTATGGCTTTGATGTATGAATTATATCGCTATGGCTTTGATATATGAATTATATCGCTATGGCTTTGATATATGAATTATATCGCTATGGCTTTGATGTATGAATTATATCGCTATGGCTTTGATATATGAATTATATCGCTATGGCTTTGATATATGAATTATATCGCTATGGCTTTGATGTATGAATTATATCGCTATGGCTTTGATATATGAATTATATCGCTATGGCTTTGATGTATAAATTATATCGCTATGGCTTTGATGTATGAATTATATCGCTATGGCTTTGATGTATGAATTATATCGCTATGGCTTTGATGTATGAATTATATCGCTATGGCTTTGATGTATGAATTATATCGCTATGGCTTTGATATATGAATTATATCGCTATGGCTTTGATATATGAATTATATCGCTATGGCTTTGATATATGAATTATATCGCTATGGCTTTGATGTATGAATTATATCGCTATGGCTTTGATGTATGAATTATATCGCTATGGCTTTGATATATGAATTATATCGCTATGGCTTTGATATATGAATTATATCGCTATGGCTTTGATATATGAATTATATCGCTATGGCTTTGATATATGAATTATATTGCTATGGCTTTGATATATGAATTATATCGCTATGGCTTTGATATAGGAATTATATCGCTATGGCTTTGATATATGAATTATATCGCTATGGCTTTGATATATGAATTATATCGCTATGGCTTTCACATATGGATTCTTGATCATTCCTTTTAACTGGCTCTTGCCCTCTCTCTATCTCTAACATATGCTCACATACACACACTCTCTCTCTCTCTCTCTCAATTCTAAATAAAATGCAAACGAAAGTAAATAACTGTGTGCGAAAGGATAGAGAGAGAGAGAGAGAGAGAGAGAGAGAGAGCGAGAGCAAGAGAGAGAGCGTGGCTGCAGGCGGTCATGGGGTATAACGCTTACAGCCTTTCTGCCTGGCAGTGCATCCCAGGCCAACCGCTCTCCTCAGGCAAAGACCCACCCCTATTGTAAACAAACCCACAAAAACCCAATTGATCCCATTACATCAAACCCAAGCGGCCAATATTTCACCCGATTAAAAGATTTAGATCAATATAATTATCACCTCTGAACAATATTAATCGATGGAAATATGCTTAGAAAAACGGTGCATTTCCCTCTATTTGGTCCACGACGCATGCGCAGTTCGACAGGGGTAATTTGAGCCAGGGGAAGGAACAGCCTGCTATCCTGCTGCCTCCCTGCTGTTCTATCAGTGTTGTCTGCTCATCTCCTGCTTTGAGCAGATTCCAAAATGTCTGCCTTAAGGAGAGATGGGCTGGTTTTCTGGCCCCCCTTCTCCCTCATGTTTAGCCCCATTAGCTTTCAGATTTTCAGATGTTTGCCCCATTAGTTTGTCGATTATAAGACCTTTCGCCCCATTTCTTTGTCAATATTAACACCTTTCGTGCTATTTAGGCGTCGATTTATTTTCCTGCGAACAGTAGTGAGCCTTTAGTTTTGGAAGAACCACCCGCGAGGAAACTAAAAAATAATTTAATATATGAACTAATAGACCAAAAACATGTCCACACTATTTTGAACTGGTATCGGCAACTGGCCTCTAGATTATCATTATTATTATTATTATTATTATTATTATTATTATTATTATTATTATACAAATCATCCCAAAGCTGGTAGATCCGAGTTTTGGGACTAAGAGCTAGTGTAAATCCTCCATATAGGGTAGCTAAGGCTGGGATTTAAGGGGGGTGACCTGCTTTTTGTTATTTCTGTCCTTTTCTCTCTTTCTCTGGCTTGTATCCATTCGGCCCCATTCAGCCAACTATTTTAAGACGTTTATCCCCATCTAGGTGTCGATTTCTTCCTGGCGAGCGATAGCGAGCCAGCATTATATGAAGAAATCCGGCTTCGCCGGAGACATTTTTCTATCGAAAAATGTACACATTTAGCCTGCTGTCAAACAAAAATAAAAAATATGCTGGCTCGCTACCGCTCACCAGTAAAAATATGACAGCTGGATGGGGATAAACGTCTAAAAACAGTAGGCTGAATGGGGCCAAATGGATACAAGCCAGAGAAAGATAGAAAAGGACAGAACAAAAACAGGTGACCCCCCTTAAGGGAGGATGGTTCACTTTTTGGTTGATTTATTTATTCACTATTGTTCTAGTTCCCTCCCTAGACCTCTATCAAACTAGTTCCCTCCCTAGACCTCTATCAAACTTATTGTTCTAGTTCCCTCCCTAGACCTCTATCAAACTTATTGTTCTAGTTCCCTCCCTAGACCTCTATCAAACTTATTGTTCTAGTTCCCTCCCTAGACCTCTATCAAACTAGTTCCCTCCCTAGACCTCTATCAAACTTATTGTTCTAGTTCCCTCCCTAGACCTCTATCAAACTTATTGTTCTAGTTCCCTCCCTAGACCTCTATCAAACTTAAAACAACATCCATTAGATCCACCTTGTAGATTAATTTGTAAATTTTTTCGGTAGAAAGAAGTCCCGGCCCTCAAACTTAGAAAAACACCCCCCCTAGACAAGATAAATGTGTACATTATTCGGTAGAAAGTTGTGGATCCGAGGTGGTCAGAAATAGCCCTCGTGCATATCCATCTTAACCCCTTCAGTATCGAGGACATCCTTTTTGTTATATTGTGGTAATGATAAGACGATTATATTCAGCTTAGGAAGGCCGTCTAACTATTAAAAGGAGATGGGCTGCATTTTTGGTCTATTAATTCATTTATTCATATATAATTTTAGTTTCCTCCCTAGACATCCACCAACCTGTAAATAACACCACCCAGACCCCCCCCCCCCCCTTTAAGATAAATGTGTACATTTTTCGATAGAAAAATGTCCCGACCGAAGGCCGGTTAACTTAAAATTACAGGTTCGCTATCGCTCACCAGGAAAAAGTCGACACCTAAATGGCACGAAAGGTCTTAATGTTGACAAAGAACTAGGTCTTAAAATCCCCAAACTAATGGGCCGAACGTCTTAAAATCTAAAATCCAATGGGGGCTAAACACGAGGGAGAAGGGGGCCATAAAACCAGCCCATCCCCCCTTAACCCCTTCAGTATCGGTGACATCCTTTATTACTATAGTCTGGTAATGATAACACGATTTTATTCAGCTTAGGAAGGCCGTCTACCCATGAAAATGCTACTAACTATCCCAATTAATCCCTTTACTTTTATTTTTTATTTTTTATTTTTTATTTTTTTAACCATATATTTATCCCAAGCTTCATAAAATCGTCTAAATGTAGCTGAAATACAATGAAAATGACGTCACCGGTACGCCAAGGGTTAACCCTAGCCACCAGTTGTCGACTAATAGTTCTTCGGTTTAACCCACTCAGTACCGGGGATATCCCATGAAGTATGTTCTGCCAACTATTTGACGATTTTATTAAGCTTAAGAAGGACATCCACCAATTAAAAGGCTACTTAATATCCCAATCAATCCTTTTAGCTACTACATATCTTTCCTAAGCTTCATAAAATCGTCTAAATGCAGCTGAAATAAAGCAAAAAGACGTCACCGGTAATGAAGGGGTTAAGGGGGGTCACCTGCTTTTCTTTCTATTTCTCTCCTTTTCTCTCTTTCTCTGGCTTGTATCCAGACGGCCCCATTCAGCCAACTGTTTTAAGACGTTTATCCCCATCCAACTGTCGATTTCTTCCTGGTGAGCGATAGCGAGCCAGTATTGTACGGAGAAATCCGGCTTCGCCGGAGAAATTTTGCTATCGAAAAATTTACAAATTTAGCTTGCTGTCAAAACAAAAAATATATATGCTGGGTCGCTATTGCTCGCCAGGAAAATATTGACACCTGAATGGGGGTAAACGTCTTAAAACAGTTGGCTAAATGGGGCCGAATGGATACAAGCCAAAGAGAGAGGGAGAGAAAGAGATAAAAAGCGAGGGGGCCCCCTCAACTATCCCCAGGCGATTTACTTGGATTTGGAGGGACCTCTAGGAATCAAACTCCTGAATTTTTTTTTTTAATCTGAGTAAACCCGTTAGGTAGTATATGTTTAATATCAAAATAATATTCAATTATCACTTGCATAATATAAATGGAAATGAGTTACTTGAGAAGTGCGTGCAGAGTTACATGGAGGGATAGACAGACGAATGAGGAAGTAAGAAGGAGGTGTGGTGTGGAGGTAGATGTGCTGGAAAGTGTGAAAAGGAACAACTTGAGATGGTTCGGCCATATGGAACGTATGGGAAGCGAGAGAATAACTAAGAAGGTGTACGAGAGCGAGGTGGAAGGACAGAGAGGGAGAGGTAGACCGAAAGAGAGGTGGAAGGATGGAGTGAGGAAGTATATGGATGAAGGCGGTGCTGGTTGGGAGTAGAGGCGTCGACTGACTGGGGACAGTGGTGCATGGGGGCGGTTCGATCGTGGCCACTACTTCGGGGATCACAGCGTCAGGCAATAGATAGATAGATAGATAGATAGATAGATAGATAGATAATATAAATGCCAACTAATATTATCTAACAAAAATGGTTCTTATTACGATTGTTTTTTTTGTAATGATAAAAGATAATTGATGTTAATTGCCCACATAATTCCTTCGCTTTCTTATAATTATACAGTACATAGTTTATAATTTGGACATACCTGATATGAGAGCTAAGACACCTCATGTCTTGAAATAGGTAGATATATAAATATAGATAGACAAATTGATATATATATATATATATATATATATATATATATATATATATATATATATATATATTTTCAAAAGGAAAAGGGTAGCCAAAACAAGGAAGATCCCCATCTTCATATTTATTGCAATATTTCGGACTCTGCGTCCATCATCAGGTCCGAAATATTGCAATAAATATGAAGATGGGGATCTTCCTTGTTTTGGCTACCCTTTTCCTTTTGAAAATACGTTATCCCGGAGGACAACTCACTGAAATCATCATTAACAAATATATATATATATATATATATATATATATATGAGAGAGAGAGAGAGAGAGAGAGAGAGACCCAAATTACACAGCGGCAGAAAAAGGGGGGCAGAAAAAGAGACCAGAGTATGAGTGTGTGGGGGGGGGGAGAGGGGGGGGGGGAAGCAGGAAGGGGGGAGGGGAGGGCGGGGGATAGCAAGCAAGCAGGGAGGGCAAAAGGTCTTCAGGAAAGATGGTAGGCAGGGAGTTACAAAGAAGAGTTAGTATCTCAAAAGCCTTGCGCATCATTCCAAGGAGATATTGTAATTGGAATCACTAATAAATGCAAACATATAGTTTGCATAGCATATTGTAAAGAATTGGAAATATTATCTACTATGCTTACCTTATACCAGAGCTGAATTGTCACTGAATTATTATTTGAGTCTCGGGTAGATATTTGATTGAGGTAAAGTAGATCATATGCACTGCTAAGAATTGTCCGGTGTTTTCATTGATCTGAGGACAGGACCGAATACCTGACTCTCTGCAATCCTCGGTGGTTTACCAATATTAAGTGCGGTAGCTGTAATGCAACCTATATTGGCCAAACAAAGCGCCATCTATCAACCAGGATTGCTGAGCATAGGGGTAGGTCGTTTAGGACGGGTTTGCCACTCTCAAAACCGTCTTATTCGGCTCTTCGGGACCACTCTGAAGCAGCAGACCATTTCTTTAACTCAGAAAATGTCTCCATTCTACACACAGCCACTGCCGATGTTACACGTCATCTAGCTGAGTCCCTTTTAACTCCGTATCATAAACCGACTCTGGGTACTCAAGACTCCTCCATTCCACTACTATGTTATTAATGGTATGTTATGCTTTTTGTATTTTTGTTTTCTCTCTTAGTTTGCATGTATTTTTACGTCAATTAGTTAGGATTATTAGGGTTTGTTTCAGTATTAGTTACTAAAGCTATTGTGTATGATATCAAATGTAAACCTTAGATATTAATAGTTTGTTTTTACTTCATTATAGGCTTGAAAATTACTCTCTGTATGGGGTCGAAACGTTGCCCAATAAAGATGTTCGTCACAGCGTTGGTTTTGCTGCTCATTATTCGCTTACGCTTTCCTAAGGCCAGAGTATTGCTGATATATATATATATATATATATATATATATATATATACCGGGTATATATATATATATATATATATATATCTGCCCCTAATGTTCTCAGTAGGTTATAGAAGGATTCCCCACAACACTTCATGGTCAACCTAAGGATAATACTACTACTACTTATTACACCCGATAGCATTCTCCCACAGATTAGCATATGAATGGGGTAAGTGAGAGCACGAGAGCAGTAGTAAATAATTGTATTCACTATTCAATACACGCCCTAACGCTATTGGGAACGTGTGTGTGTGTGTGTGTGTGATGCAGTGACCCCAAGGATAATGAAACCCAACACCTCCAAGCCTTTGTTTGTAGTTTCAAGACATCATAGGAGAATGTGGTATATCAGTTGATGGGGAAGAGGCGAGTACATATATAACAGAGTGCTCAGTATAGATAGAATATCTTTAAAGGCTACAGGTTTACGTTTAGGGGTGTGTGGAGCATTATAGAGGTATTTGGGGGAGCGGGAAAGGTGTGGGTGCATCAAGGAATGTGTGTAGCATTGTAGAAACGTCTGAAGGCATAGGCAGGGTGTAGAGGCATTAAGAGAGGTGTAGAGCATTGCATAGAGGTTTTAAAGCATGCATGGGTTATGGGGTATTGAGAATAGTGTGGGCTTTGTATATAGGTCTGATGGCATGGGGAATGTGTTGCAACATTTAGGGAGGCGTGGAACTTGTTGATAAGCCTAGAGGCATGGATGCAGGTTTAGAGGCATTGGGGAGGTGTGGATCTGTGATGATCGGCCTGGAGGCATCGGGGTATTGAGGAATTTGGGTAGGCGTGAAGCTTTGTTGAGAGGTCTGGAGGCGTGGGGAAGATGTGGACCATTTAAAGGAGGTTCAGAAGCATGGACAAGGTGAAGAAGTATTGAGTCAGATGTGGAACTTATAGATAAGTGTTGAAGCATGCATGGAGAAGCTGTGAAGGCATTGAGGCAGATGTGTGAAAACCTAAGAGGATGCGAGGGGTGTGATTGGGATCGCACTGTCATGGAGGAAGGGGGGAGGGGGGGCGGGGGAGTGAAGGGCATGCCAGAAATAGGAGGGAGATGTTGAAGCATGGGGGGGGGGGAGGTGTTAGCGCTGCCACTTACCACTTTACTCGAGTTTTACCTCGCATTAGCGAACACGGAGACACAAATCAAACTACAGTATAATATACGTGTTTTGCATGCGCTTATGTGTTTTATATAGATATGGGGTACTATTATAAACATTTATGTAGTCTTTGAGGTTTTGCTGGAGGTGTATAAACAGGAACAATCTGTGATGGCATGGTAGACAACTTGGGAAAAGCCTGGTTGCCCAAGAACTGAAGTACTGACTTGCGAAAAGAAGTGCACGAATGCTTAGGAGACAAAAAGAACCTCTACTTCGAAATCTTCTATTTGTGAGGCAATTGTATTTAAAACATAAAGGACCACTGGCATCAGATTTCAATCACATTTTTTTTACAAACGAATTAAGTACAATTTGATAAGTGAATAAATAAAACTTAGCTATTTTATATTGTTTACGTTCCTCAATAAAAACACGTGAATGCTTTAAGGGGGGATGTTAACTTTTTGGTCGATTTTTTTTTTTTTTTTTCAGTTATTTATTTTGTCTAGTTACCTCCCTAGACCTCCATCAAACTTTAAAAAAAAAACATTAAATCCCCCTTCTAGATTAATTTGTAAATTTTTCGGTAGATAAATGTTCGGTTCTTCCAAAGGCCGGTTCTTCCAAAATTACAGTCTCACTATCGTTTGCCAGGAAAAAAAATCGACACTTAAATAGCACGACAGGTCTTAATATTGACAAGGAAATGGGGCAGAAGGTCTTAAAATAGACAAAATAATGGGACAAACATCTTAAAATCTGAAAACTAATGGGGCTAAACATGAGGGAGAAGGGGATCTAGACAAACGACCCATCTCCCCTCAAGCAGTGGCAACTCGATAATCTATAACATTCCACTTACACGCCAAATGCCAGGAATCGTATAAATACAGTAAGTCTAATGACCCGAAAAGAAAAACAAAATAATAACAATAAAAACAAAAATATATAATAATAGTAGTAATGGATTGGAAAGTCGGTGTCTTGGTGGTCATATGAATTTGTTTGTGGAGCTAAGGTATCAAATGTCCATGTTGTGTTTTGCTGAGCATAATATTGCTTCTATCATCATTGGGGATCCATCGGTGATATCATATTGGTATTATTGCCATCTCGAGTACACACATGTCGTTAGTTTTAATGTACCAACATATACATAGTTAGGGGGGTAGTGCTAGGTGGGTAGTGCTCGGGTTTTGGTGTGTATATATAGTTATTTAATCAGTTTTGTGTTTCCTCGCTAGACCTCCATCAAACTGAGAAAAAAAAAAAAAACCCTAGACCCCCTTTCAAGTTAAATGTGTGTATTTTTCGGTAGAAAAATGTCCTGGCCGAAGGCCGATTCCTTCTAAAATTTCAGGCTCTCTATCGCTCGCCAGGAAAAAATCGACATCTACATGGCACGAAAGGTGTTAATATTGACAAAGAATTGGGGCGTAAAGTTTTAAAATCGCCAAACTAACGGAACGAACGTCTTAAAATTTCAAAATTAATATGCTAAACATGAGGGAGAAGGGGGTCTAGAAAAAGTGACTACCTCCCCCTTAACCTTAAGATATATACAGTATATATATACAGTATACTACAAACTTACAATTTAATAGTATTGCATTCACTAAGTCAGTTAGTTGGTGTCAGTGGACCTTTAACCTTTTGCAGATACGATGACGCATTTCTTCTGTTTTCTAGCTATTATTAGACGATTTTATGAAGATTAGGCAGGGTTAATTGCGATAGCCTTTACCTTTATGATTAACACAGGTCCTTCCTAAGCTATATAAAATCATCAACTGATAGCCGGAATGATATGTGGAAACGTGTCACGCTCCTCAAGGGGTTAATGAAGGTAAGAGGTAAAGAGAGGGCGTGGAGGCAGGGTGGTGGAGGGTGGTGGTGGAGGGGTAGGAGGGAGGTGGTGGTGGAGGGAGGTTGTGGAGGGGTAGGAGGGAGGTGGTGGAGGGGTAGGAGAGGTGGTGGAGGGGTAGGAGGAAGGTGGTGGAGGGGTAGGAGGGAGGTGGTGGTGGAGGGAGGTTGTGGAGGGGTAGGAGGGAGGTGGTGGAGGGGTAGGAGAGAGGGGTGGGAGGGAGGTGGGGAGGGAGGAGGTGTAGGAGGGAGGTGGTGGAGGGGGTGTGGAGAGGGGTGGAGGGAGGTGGTGGAGGGGTAGGAGAGAGGTGGTGGAGGGGTGAGAGGGAGGAGGGGTAGGGGGGAGTCATGCAAGGTTGGTGATTGTAACCTTGAAGAACACAACCTTGGTAAAATGCCTTGCCATGGTAGTTGTTGACCCGGTTGTTGCTGTTGTTAAGGTTGTTGTTGTGATTGTGGTAGTGGTGTGGCTAACTGGTGAAAGTGGTTGTAATGATGGTAGTAGTGGAGGTGGTGGTAGTTGTTGTTGTGGTTGTTGTTGTGATAGTGGTAGTGGTGTGGCTAACTGGTGAGTGTGGTAGTAATGATGGTAGTAGTGGAGGTGGTGGTAGTTGTTGTTGTGGTTGTTGTTGTGATAGTGGTAGTGGTGTGGCTAACTGGTGATAGTGGTTGTAATAATGGTAGTAGTGGAGGTGGTGGTAGTTGTTGTTGTGGTGGTTGTAATGGTTGTTGTGGTGGTAGTGGTGTGGCTAACTGGTGATAGTAGTTGTAATGATGGTAGTAGTGGAGGTGGTGGTAGTTGTTGTTGTGGTGATTGTAATGGTTGTTGTGGTGGTAGTGGTGTGGCTAACTGGTGATAGTAGTTGTAATGATGGTAGTAGTGGAGGTGGTGGTAGTTGTTGTTGTTGTTGTTGTGATAGTGGTAGTGGTGTGGCTAACTGGTGATAGTAGTTGTAATGATGGTAGTAGTGGAGGTGGTGGTAGTTTTTGCTCACTCTGGGAATGTTTGTTGTGGTTGTTGTTTTGATATAGTGGTGGTGTTGTAGCTAACTGGTGATAGTGGTTGTAATGCTGGTAGTAGTGGAGGTGGTGGTAGTTGTATCTCACTCTTGTAATGGTTGTTAAGGTTGTTAATATGATCGTGGTGGTGTTGTGGCTAACTCATGGAATCGTGGTGATAGTGATTGTATTGATGGTAGTAGTGGAGGTGATGATCGTTGTTAACACTGTGATGGTAGTTGTAGTTCACTCTTGGAATGGTGGAAGCTGGAAGGAGTTCAGACTATCATTATTTTGCAAAGCATAATTTGAGTTTGCACTATTCTTTTGACTATGAGAGGTCGTTTTGAAGCGGCATTAACTAACTAAATGCTAGGCAGAATAACTTTGAAAACAGTGTATCATGTTGAAAGGGTATATTTCAAATTCATTATCACCTTCAAAATAATTGTCATATAATACAAGGATAAATGGTAAATAACTATCAATATACCATATGATTTTATATACATTTTTCAAAATTTCTCAAAAACTGGTCCTCCCCGGCGGGGAATCGAACCCCGGTCTCCCGCGTGACAGGCGGGGATACTCACCACTATACTACCGAGGACTGGACAATTGGTTAACTTAATTCTTATCACATTAAGGGATAGTGGCCGGTTTATTGGTCCAATAATTCATGTATTCATATATTTGTTAGTTTCCTCGCTAGACCTCCATCAAGCCATGAAAAACAGCCCCTAGACCCCTCTTCAAGATAAACATGTACATTTTTCGGTAGAAAATTGTCCCGGCCGAAGGACGGCTTCTCTTGGAATTACACCTAAACCGACACCTAAATGACACGAAAGGTCTTAAAATTGACAACGAAATGGGGCGAAAGGTATTAAAATCGCCAAACTAATGGGCCGAACGTCTTAACATCTAGAAACTAATGGGGCTAAACATAAAGGAGAAGGGGGTCCAGAAAAAAACCCCAACCATCCCCCCTTAACTACTCTAACTTATAATGAGCTAAAGTACCTGTCATAGTTTAGGTGTTGTCATCATAATATAGAGCTTGTTCGGAGATATATTATTGTGTGGTTACATTCCAAAACTACTTATATTGAACAATATTGACACCATATAGGGGGTAACTAATACTATAGTCCGTTCATTATATGTAGGCGAGAGATCTTATAGGTACATTTATAAACATTCCCATTGCAGTTTTCAATTTCAGTATTTACTATTTATCAACATTGCTCGTAATTAGTAGTCTCGTTATTTTTAACATCATTATCATTATTATTACAAATATTATCTAATAGGAAAATCTAATCATGTGCTTGAAACGACTAAGGGAGAGTATCCTAAAAAAAAATTGTGTTGTACGTGTAGGTATGAGAGGAACACCAATGACAACAACAACACCGACAACCAAACCCCCAAGACGATCATGGGGGGGGGGGGGGGGGGTGTACAAGCCTTCAGTGGCGTGTTACAACCTTCTCTCTCTCTCTCTCTCTCTCTCTCTCTCTCTCTCTCTCTCTCTCTCTCTCTCTCTCTCTCTCCCTGAAGACATCAATACATAGCCCATATACAAACTATTATAGGTTTGTTGTCACGCATAAGTTCACTAAATCACCATGAAAGGTCAAAAACTCGCAAAGGGTACTACTTCGCTGTAGTATTACTGAAAATCTAGTCTTAAAACGTGTGTGTGTGTGTGTGTGTGTGTTTGTGTATGTGTGTGTGTGTGTGTGTGTATCTGTGTGTGTGTGTATGTGTGTGATGAGCGGATTGGCTGGAGGTATACTGTAATATGTTACTTGTGTGTTTGTGTTTGCAAGTAAAAGATGCTATGCGGCCACAAACAATAACAATGCACTCAGGACAATGACGTCATTTTCGATTAATGTCTTAAGCTTATAATCTGCTTCTAGGACTCAAAGGGATAAATGCAATCTCAATAAACCCTTTGAATAACTTATTAAACTGCAAAAATTGTTTATTATTAGCCAGAATCAAAGGCCAAAAGGTGTCATGGTGCTGAAGGGGTTAATACCATACTCTGGCATCCAATAGGCGTTCACATGTACAGCGTCGATTGCAGTACAGCGGGGCAAATAGTACATAGCTTTAGTACATAGTAAATAGTACATAGCTTTAGTACATAGTAAATAGTACATAGCTTTAGTACATAGTAAATAGTACATAGCTTTCATCCACGCTTTTTGAAATGCTCATACAAAAGCTATCAACCCGGTAAATGTGGGAGTAAAGAGTGATATGTTTGGCTGCAGAGAAAGAGAGAGAGAGAGAGAGATTTACATAGATTTACATAGATACACTGACCACACAGACCTTACGATCCCAGCGAGGTGGTCAGGACTTAATTCTAGTAGAGATAGCTAACCCGGGAGTAAGGGACAGTGGAAGGAAAGGATAGCAAAGAAGAAGTTTTGACAGAGAGAGAGAGAGAGAGAGAGAGTATGTGAGTATAGTATTCCCCGAACCTCACCAACCATCAACCACAACACTACCTGGAAACCCTATATACACACACACACACACACACACCCACATACACACTACCAACCCTACACATACCCACTACCAACTCTACACATATACACACACCCACTCCCCATACACACACACCTGCACCCATAGACACACCCACACACACTACCAGCCCTACACACACACACACACACTACCAACCCTACACATATACCCCCCCCCCCCACACACACACCCACACCCACACCCACACACACACACACACTACCAACCCTACACACGGGGAGCCAAGAACGTAACAAAAATCAAAGCACACAACAACACTACTTAAAACAAGACAGAAGGTGTTGTGAAGGTGTGAATGCATTTTGGTCTCATTAATTCTTTCAGTACCACAGGGTGCATTTTGGTCTCATTAATTCTTTCAGTACCACAGGGTGCATTTTGGTCTCATTAATTCTTTCAGTACCACAGGGTGCATTTTTGTATTGTGGTTATTTGTGCAACATTGAGTTGGGCGAATTTATTTGCTCATTTATATATACTTTTTTTTATATTATACATTTTATATTTTCCTCCCTAGACTTTCATCAAGCTTAAGAAAAATCACTCCCTGGACCTCCTTCAAGATAAATTTGTACTTTTTCGAATGAAAAAATTTCCCGGCCGAAGGCCGCTTCCTATTAAATTACAGGCTCGCTATTGCTCACCAGGAAAACATCGACACCTAAATGACACGAACAGTCTTAATATTGACAAATAAATGGGGCGAATGGCCTTAAAATCGCCAAACTAATGGACCGAAAGTCATAAAATCCGAAAACTAATGGGGCTAAACATGAAGGAGAAGGGGGTCCAGAGAAGCGACCCATCTCCCCTTAAAGGGAAATTGTGATCGAGTATCCCCCTAGGCTTGCTAGACGTTCTCGGCCTATATAGCTATTGCCAGACTACTTAACCCCTTCTGTACCGGCGACGTGTGTTCTATATTTTTCTAGCACTGTTTAGACGATTTTATGCAGCTTAGGAAGGATTTGTGGTAGCTAAAAGGATTAATTGAGATAGTCTGTAGCCTTTTAATTGGTAGACGTCCTTCCTAAGCTGCACAAAATCTTCTAATAGTTGCCAGAATATAATGAAAAGTACATCACCGGTACAGAAAGGGTTAAGGGGGGGATGGTTCACCTTTTGGTCGATTTTTTTAATTTATTTTTCTACTTTCCTCCCTAGACCTCCATCAAGCTTTCCTCCCTAGACCTCCATCAAGCTTTCCTCCCTAGACCTCCATCAAGCTTTCCTCCCTAGACCTCCATCAAGCTTTCCTCCATAGACCTCCATCAAGCTTTCCTCCATAGACCTCCATCAAGCTTTCCTCCATAGACCTCCATCAAGCTTTCCTCCATAGACCTCCATCAAGCTTTCCTCCCTAGACCTCCATCAAGCTTTCCTCCCTAGACCTCCATCAAGCTTTTTTTAAAAAACCTAGACCCCCCTTCAAGATAATTTTGTACATTTTTCGGTAGAAAAATGTCACGGCCGGAGGCCGGTTCCTCTTAAAATTACAGACTCGTTATCTCTCGCCAGGACAAAATCGAAACCTTAATGGTACGAAAGGTCTTAACATTGACAACGAAATGGGACGAAAGGTATTACAATCGCCAAACTAATGGGCCGAACGTCTTAAAATCTGAAAACTAATGAGGCTAAGCATGAGGAAGAAGGGGGATCAGAAAAACGCCCCATATCCCCTTAATACCTGAGGGGGTGGACACGAATGAATCGCAACTCATGCGATTATCTTGCTTGTTACTCTTGACGGTGGAGGGATGCCAGGTCCTTTGTAAACTGTATAACATCGCCTAGTGTTGGCAAGGATAACATGAAAGTGGTGCCATGTTGCTGAAAGGGTTAAACCACCTGTATTGAGGACCCTATTTATGGGTATATTTTAGATTAAGGGGAGGTTTTTTCTGGACCCCCTTCTCTATCATTATTAGCCCCATTAGTTTTCTGGACCCCCTTCTCTATCATTATTAGCCCCATTAGTTTTCTGGACCCCCTTCTCTATCATTATTAGCCCCATTAGTTTTCTGGACCCCCTTCTCTATCATTATTAGCCCCATTAGTTTTCTGGACCCCCTTCTCTATCATTATTAGCCCCATTAGTTTTCTGGACCCCCTTCTCTATCATTATTAGCCCCATTAGTTTTCTGGACCCCCTTCTCTATCATTATTAGCCCCATTAGTTTTCTGGACCCCCTTCTCTATCATTATTAGCCCCATTAGTTTTCTGGACCCCCTTCTCTATCATTATTAGCCCCATTAGTTTTTCTGGACCCCCTTCGCTATCATTATTAGCCCCATTAGTTTTCTGGACCCCCTTCTCTATCATTATTAGCCCCATTAGTTTTCTGGACCCCCTTCTCTATCATTATTAGCCCCATTAGTTTTGAGATTTTGACCCGTTGAGCCCCATCCGAAAAGTCCGGTACTCTCTCCCAGAATAAGTCTTTCCCTCTTCCTATGACTGAAATTGCTTCAAACTCTGTGTGTCCAAGGATTTTGGCTCGAACTTTCCTTGATTTTGGCCCTGTCACTCTTTCAATTCTGGGGGAGTCACTCGCTACAGGCAGTTCTGCCTTTTGTCTCCCTCACTCACATAGAAACAAAAAAATATATAAAACACTCAGTCCCAGGCATTATAATATTTTATTTTTGATTTTTTTAATATTAAGCAAAATGGGGTGGTTTCTGTGGGCTGCCAACTTTGCCCAACATCCTAAGCTACCATGTATTTAAATTCGAGACCCCTACGAGCCTTTTGGAGGCCTAAAATTATTCTAACAAGGTGAAAATTGCCGACGTCCGATGGAGGTCACTGGGGCTCTGCATTACATAAGTAGGCGTTGGCCAATAGGCATCGCTGGGGCTGGATGGGTTAAGACCATTCGCCTCATTTATTTGTTAATATTAAGGCCCTTCATGCCATTTAAGTGTAAATGTTTCCTAGCGAGCAAAAGTGAGCCTGTAATCAATTTAGGAGGAACTGGTCTTGTACAAATTGATCTCGAAGAGGAGTCTTGCGAGTGTTTATTTAAGCTTGAAGGAGGTCTAGGGAACAAACCTTAATTCTAGAAATATTCGAGGATGCAGTTCTTAGCTATACTGTATTTGGCAATCATATTTCCTTTGGCAAAGTGGGTCGTATTCCACCTACTTCTTCAGCAGTGTGTCGCCCGAACGAGAGACAAGAAAATAAGACACAGGCTGACTACAACAAGATACCCGGCACTCCTCACGCCCCTGTCAAAGCTCAGACACCCCAAGTACCTTTGCCTGTCATCACGGGCCAATCATTAATGTATCCAAGAGAGTTACCATAAGTATTGCTGTTCCGTGTTTCGGGATCCCTATACTAACGTAAAATAATTAACCACACTACACACGCTATCCCTTTATACCTTACAATTCGCCAACACACCTAAGCTATAATTATATTTAATTATTATGGAAGCCTCCAACACCATTCGTTTGCACAGCCAACACAACACATAAGTCTGTAAAGCCGGTATCACACGAGCGCTTATTCCCTCAACACTTATCCTTAACACTGGTCTGGCAGCTTATGAGGTAAAATTATATTTCATTACTATGGAAGTCTCCAACACCATTCGTTTGCACAGCCAACTCCCCTCCCCCACACAACACATAAGTCTGTAAAGCCGGTATCACACGAGCGATTATTCCCTCAACATTTATCCTTAACACTGGTCTGGCAGCTTATGAGGTAAACATTTAGAATATTTCGGTTAGCTAAATTCATCTATCATCAGTCTAGTTTCTGATGCCAAGGCAAAGTACTCAAGAAATGTTGCCAGAAAATTGTTGATCATCGAATGTTGACTATAGGGGTGTCTCTGGCGATAGCTGTCCCCCTGGTATCTGAAAGGGGTGTTTCCGGGTAGATGGGACTCGATAGCCTTGGCGGGCAACCTATCTAGGGGGAAAAAAACCTACACAAATTACCAATGGGCGACATGCTAATCGGTGCCACTTACAGGTGGCGATTTTTATAACAGATAACAGATAACAAATATAAAAGTTCTCGTGTGATACCGGCTTAACTATAGTAGGTTCCATTATATCTGTAACTACTGCATATACTTACTTGCCAGCAATTGATCAATCTTAGCCAAACTTACCTCATAGCTTATGTAAATTCACCGCATAATCCGTACATGTGTATTATGTTATATTCTTAGTTCTCCTCGTAAAATAAGGACGTACTACATTATCTACAATGGTTAAGGGTAGATGGGTAGTTTTTCTAGACCCCCTACTCCATCATGTTTAGTCCCATTAGTTTTCAGATCTCAAGATGTTTGTCCCATTACTTTGTCGATTTTAAGACCTTTCGCCCCATTTTGTTTTTTGTCAATATTAAGACCTTTTGCTATTTAGGTGTCGCTTTCGCCTCATTTCTTTGTCAATATTAAGACCTTCTTTTGCTATTTAGGTGTCGCTTTCGCCTCATTTCTTTGTCAATATTAAGACCTTCTTTTGCTATTTAGGTGTCGATTTCGCCCCATTTCTTTGTCAATATTAAGACCTTCTTTTACTATTTAGGTGTCGATTTTTTTTCTTCCTGGCGAACGATAGTGAGCCTGTAATATTCGAAGAATCGGCCTTTGACTGGGACAAATTAAATGTACAAATTAATCTAAAAGGGGGATATAATGGATGTTTTTTTTTTTTGTTTTTTTTTTTTAAGTTTTGATGGAGTGGAGGTCTAGGGAGGAAATTGCAACTAAAATAAATATATGAAATAATCGACCAGAATATAAACCT
>CM064486.1:30058099-30063099 GCA_032716605.1 Paralithodes platypus | reverse complement strand
ATATATATATATATATATATATATATATATAATTATATTCGGCACTAATATTGGGCACCAACCAGGGGCTATCTTCAGGTGTACGTGCAGAACGATCCTAAGCACAGATGTAAGGATAATAGTGTAACTGAATTCCAGCGGATCCAAAACACAAATAAATATATTCCTTTGTAACAACCAACAAAAATACAGCATAAGATATTAACTTATTAAAAGAGACCAAATAAATAATGTATATACAATTTAATGAAACTACTATCATCTCAGCACAGTCTATAGTCCATAAGTCCTATACTGGAAGATTAATGATGATGTTATTATGATCCCCATCATTGGCATTAGTTAACACTAACTTAACCGACAGCTCGGAGGATTACCTTATCGAAACATCTCTTAACTCAGGGTATCGATTGTTTTGGCCATTTTTGAGCAATTTACAAATCTAATTTTCCTTAGATACTAAATATTGCCTACCCAACCCCTACAACCCCCCTCCCCCTCCTCCCAAAAAAGGCCCACTTATATTTTCTGATTTTTTCAGTACAAAAATTATCCGGCCAAAGGCCGGTCTCTGCTAAACTGTAGGTTGGCTTTTGCTAGCCCAGACAACATAGCACATTCGAGACTTGAATCGGGTGTAACGTAATATAATCGCCTAACTAATGGAGCGAAATGTCCTAAATCGCCAAACTAATGTGGCGAAACAGGAGTGAAGATTCCAAACAGACCACTCCCTGGTTAATTCTAAGTAGTTTAACCAAATGACACTTTTCAACATTTAGTCCATTTTGGGGGGACTCTATTTGAATAACTTATTTTTTGTTTCAAGTAAATATATATATAGAACTGAACTAACTTAAACGTATCATACAGTATCTAAACTTTTAGGGTCCAAAGTCTACGGACACCACTATCCATATTTCACAGTTAACCTTGGTGTTGGACATTATACTACTACTACTACTACTATGGGTTTCAGAGGCCGTGTTACATGGTTTTTCGGGAATAACTTATTAACACAAATTTGGATTAGTATGATATTTTGACACAGCTTTATTCACACCCTGCCCTAATTTTCGCCAATATCGTGCATTACCAAAAGTGTAGAATTAAGGTACTTGTCCCTGTGTCATGAGGTTAAAGTCGCACCTGGTCACACCTGGATGATGAGGAAACGAACAAGGTTAGTCACCCCCCCATCTCTCTTTCTTTCCCTCTCGCTCTCTCGCTCTCTCTCTCTTGCTCGCTCTCTCTCTCTCTCACTTTCTCACACATGGAAACTACGGCCACTGGCGCATTCATTATACATATAAAAGTGAGGCATGCAAAATGTATTAATTTTATATTAATGTATGATAGTGACATAAACTGACTGCAAGGGCAACAGTAGGGTAGGGTGGTGGGTATAAAACGAGCGTGTGTGATGGAAGAGCAGTGGTTTGGTGATTTCCAGGTGTTGTGTAGTTTTTTGTTGGCATGATATTGCATCTACTGTAAGGTGTAATATGATCATCGTATCGTCAGGTTGTGTTGGATGTCAGGTGGGATGGGGCAGTTGACGCTTGGTCATTAATTACGGGTTGGGAAGGGGTGAGGATGGGAAAATGTTGGGGGAGGAAGGGTAGTGTAGGGTAAGTAAGTAAGTACAGTCACTTATACAAAATCGTGGACCGGTACGATTTTCGTTATGCAATTACTATCTGGGTTGATTATTGGCTGGGACTTGCTTTATAATCAATGGTATATGTAGGTTCGTAATTGATGTATAGACAATCATATTCGTAAATCCGTTTGTAGAGATATACTTCCATAATTAGAAAAAAGGTGAGGTCCATGAATTGTTATGAGTGATGGTACGTTGAGGAAGATGCTGCCGACAATAAAACAAAACAATACAACAAAAACACGGAGGAGAAGGGTGGGACAATGGGACATTTATACAAAGTTTATAGGAATGTGGAGGGGTGAGTGTGGCCAGGTTTTATTAATAGGTCATTTTATACAACGAAAGGAAGCGGAGACATGAAGGGTGGACAAATGATTGGACAAGCCGATTGGCGGCTTTCTCCCTGCTGTATATGTAGTAAAGACGCATGACAAATGCGTTTTTACACCCACGCGGACAATGACGCAACATGGTTGCCATAATTTGCCTTGCTGGAGCCAATGTCACGTATGGCTGACTGTATACGACTGCTGCCGTAAGCCCGTGGCACCCGACGAAAACACACAACACCCGGAAACAACCGAACCATTGCTCATCGATGAAACACGGTCGTTATATACCCAGCACCCTACCATACTCTTGTCCTTACATTCACGTTATGTCACTATACAATATAAAATTAACACATTTTGCATGCCTCATTTTTATATGTATAATGCATGCGCCAGTGGCCGTAGTTTCCATGTGTGAGAAAGTGAGAGAGAGAGAGAGAGCGAGAGCGAGAGCGAGAGCGAGAGAGAGAGAGAGCGAGAGGGAAAGAAAGAGAGATGGGGGGGTGACTAACCTTGTTCGTTTCCTCATCATCCAGGTGTGACCAGGTGCGACTTTAACCTCATGACACAGGGACAAGTACCTTAATTCTACACTTTTGGTATGCACGATATTGGCGAAAATTAGGGCAGGGTGTGAATAAAGCTGTGTCAAAATATCGTACTAATCCAAATTTGTGTTAATAAGTTATTCCCGAAAAACCATGTAACACGGCCTCTGAAACCCATAGTAATAATAATAATACTAATAATAAAAAATAATAAAAATAATAATAATGGATAAGAGAGAGAGAGAGAGAGAGAGAGAGAGAGAGAGAGAGAGAGAGAGAGAGAGAGAGAGGGGGGGGGGGAGAGAGAGAGATAGAGAGGCATAAATATTACACAGATTTTAACAGATTTTAACTTTTAACAGATGGATAGGGGCAACAGAAGGGGGGCCAAAAGTTGGGAATTATAACTCGTATGGTAATTATGGTGTGTGTGTGTGTGTATGTGTGTGTGTGAGTGTGTTAGTGTTACAATTTACAAGGGGTTACAAGGAATAAATGCAAGGAGTTACAAGGAGATAGATAGATAAAAGAGAGAGAGGTCATGATAAATTGTACAGTACACAGATTAATAACTTTCAACAGGCGCTAGGGCCAACAGAGAGGGGGCTAAATGTTGGGAATTATAACTTGTATGATAATTATGTGTGTGTGTGTGGATGTGGGTGTGTGTGTGTGTGTGCGTGTGTTTGTGTGTGTGCGTGTGAGTGTGAGTGTGTCTGAATGTGTGTGTATGTGGTTTACTGTATATGTGTTCCATAGCATGTGTTGTATGTAATTGTTTGCATGCGTGTGAGTGTGTGTATTCGTGTTTGCCAATTATGCGTACCATGTTTATATTAGTGTATGTGCGCGACTACATGTCAATATTAAAACGGGTTGTGTTTGTGTTTGGTTTAGAATACGCGTGTGTGTGTGAATAGTATATACACATGTGCGGGTTTTCCGTACACCTGTGTGTGTAGGACTACAAATATATTAGTTTGATAATCCATACACAGGACTAGAGTAGACAAATAAACACAAATAAATATTTAAATAAATATATATATATATAAATATATAAAATAACTCCAAATACTATACATATATATAACTCGAGTAAATCCTTCAGTATAAGACATCTTGTAGTGATTTTAGCAACACCAAACTATAATATTCAACGTAAGAAAGGCCTCTAACATTAAGGGTGGTAAATCTATAACTAACCATTGCGACAGGTCAGCTTGTTACGATTATAGATATATATATATATATATATATATATATTTTACTAACCCCATTTGATTTAGTTTGATAAGATTCATGTAGTGAGATAGATAGCAAATTATATGTTTTAACTATTTCAATACTATTAAGACTATTTACCTATAATTCAACTGTGAACAGATGCTTAAAATCAGCTTAGCAAGGTACTCTCAAGATCAACCCTTTCAATCTAATGAGGCCAATGTCTGTGTTGTTTGTACTACCTTCCTCCAGACGATTTTAGTCATATTAGGAAAGACCTTGAAGTTAGAAGGTTTTTGAGATGGCCTTCACCGATTTGATTCCTAGAGGTCCTTCCTAGGCTGAGTATAAAAACATTGGCTGACGTATTTTTAACCCCTTCGGTAGCCTACCGCCACGTCTTTCGTAATTGATTTCAGCTACATTTAGACGATTTTATGAAGCTTAGGAAAGATATAGGGCACTGTAGATAGAAGGATTAATTAGTATAGTCTGTATAGCCTTTTAATGGGTAGACGTCCTTCCTAAACTGAACAAAATAGTCAAATAGGGGCGAGAATATAATGAAAAGTACATCCCCGGTACAGAAGGGGTTACATAAAGCGCAAAGAGTGTCGTCCGATTGAAAGGTTATTACTATAGTCTATTCGCTGTAAGTAGGCGAACAATTATGACCTCTAACCTATGTACATAAAACACGACTAGAGTAATCGAGCTAACATTTCTACCATTTTGGAAGAGTCAGCCAGAGGATAGGTGTGGAAAGTTACAGCCCATTTGCTCTACCCCTTTTTGAGTTACAGAGGATAGAGTTAATGATTTCTCGCCTACTTACAGCGAATAGACTATAGTTCATCCAACGGCTGAGGGGTTATAGATTTTATTTTTCATTATTGTTAAGTTTAATATAATTATATTTGCTATGTTCGAACAATGTATTTCCTGCCTCGTAGACTAAAACAAACAAGTTCCTCCCTAAATCCCCTTTTTGCTATATATACCGGTATACACATATATATATATATATATAACAACAAAATACAATATACTGTATATATATAAAATAAAATACAATATACTGTATATATATAAAATAAAATACAATATACTGTATATATATATAATAAAATACAAAATATATCAGAACACCCTACAAGGTAAATTTGTATTTGTTCGGTAGAAAAATGTCTTTGCCGAATGCCGATGTATCCTACACTGTTGGCTCGC
>CM064486.1:30046469-30057999 GCA_032716605.1 Paralithodes platypus | reverse complement strand
CAGGTGTACGTGCAGAACGATCCTAAGCACAGATGTAATGATAATATTGTAACTGAATTCGAGCGGATCCAAAACACAAATAAATATATTCCTTTGTAACAACCAACAAAAATACAGCATAAGATATTGACTTATTAAAAGAGATCAAATAAATAATGTATATACAATTTAATGAAACTACTATCATCTCAGCACAGTCTATAGTCCATAAGTCCTATACTGGAAGATTAATGATGATGTTATTATGATCCCCATCATTGGCATTAAGTTAACACTAACTCAACCGACAGCTCGGAGGATTACCTTATCGAAACATCTCTTAATTCAGGGTATCGATTGTTTTGGCCATTTTTGAGCAATTTACAAATCTAATTTTCCCTAGATACTAAATATTGCCTACCCAACCCCTACAACCCCCCTCCCCCTCCTCCCCAAAAAGGCCCACTTATATTTTCTGATTTTTTCAGTACAAAAATTATTCCGCCAAAGGCCCGTCTCCGCTTAACTCTAGGTTGGCTTTTGCTAGCCCAGAAAACATAGCACATTCGAGACTTGAATCGGGTGTAACGTAATATAATCGCCTACCTAATGGAGCGAAATGTCCTAAATCGCCAAAGTAATGTGGCGAAACAGGAGTGAGGATTCCAAACAGACCACCCCCTGGTTAATTCTAAGTAGTTTAACCAAATGACACTTTCAACATTTAGTCCATTTTGGGGGGACTAAATTTGAATAACTTATTTTTTGTTTCAAGTAAATATATATATAGAACTGAACTAACTTAAACGTATCATACAGTATCTAAACTTTTAGGGTCCAAAGTCTACGGACACCACTATCCATATTTCACAGTTAACCTTGGTGTTGGACATTATACTACTACTACTACTACTATGGGTTTCAGAGGCCGTGTTACATGGTTTTTCGGGAATAACTTATTAACACAAATTTGGATTAGTATGATATTTTGACACAGCTTTATTCACACCCTGCCCTAATTTTCGCCAATATCGTGCATTACCAAAAGTGTAGAATTAAGGTACTTGTCCCTGTGTCATGAGGTTAAAGTCGCACCTGGTCACACCTGGATGATGAGGAAACGAACAAGGTTAGTCACCCCCCCATCTCTCTTTCTTTCCCTCTCGCTCTCTCGCTCTCTCTCTCTTGCTCGCTCTCTCTCTCTCTCACTTTCTCACACATGGAAACTACGGCCACTGGCGCATTCATTATACATATAAAAGTGAGGCATGCAAAATGTATGAATTTTATATTAATTTATGAAAGTGACAAAAACTGACTGCAAGGGCAACAGTAGGGTAGGGTGGTGGGTATAAAACGAGCGTGTGTGATGGAAGAGCAGTGGTTTGGTGATTTCCAGGTGTTGTGTAGTTTTGTGTTGGCATGATATTGCATCTACTGTAAGGTGTAATATGATCATCGTATCGTCAGGGTGTGGGGATGTCAGGTGGGATGGGGCAGTTGACGCTTGGTCATTAATTACGGGTTGGGAAGGGGTGAGGATGGGAAAATGTTGGGGGAGGAAGTGTAGTGTAGGGTAAGTAAGTACAGTCACTTATACAAAATCGTGGACCGGTACGATTTCGTTATGCAATTACTATCTGGGTTGATATTGGCTGGGACTTGCTTTATAATCAATGGTATATGTAGGTTCGTAATTGATGTATAGACAATCATATTCTTAAATTCGTTTGTAGAGATCTACTTCCATAATTAGAATAAAGATAAGGTTCATGAATTGTTATGAGTGATGGTACGATGAGGAAGATGCTGCCGACAATAAAACAAACAATACAACAAAACCACCGAGGAGAAGGGTGGGACAATGGGACATTTATACAAAGTTTATAGCAATGTGGAGGGGTGAGTGTGGCCAGGTTTTATTAATAGGTCAGTTTATACAACCGAAAGGAAGCGGAGACATGAAGGGTGGCCAAATGATTGGACAAGCCGATTGGCGGCTTTCTCCCTGCTGTATATGTAGTAAAGACGCATGACAAATGCGTTTTTACACCCACGCGGACAATGACGCAACATGGTTGCGATAATTTGCCTTGCTGGAGCCAATGTCACGTATGGCTGACTGTATACGACTGCTGCCGTAAGCCCGTGGCACCCGACGAAAACACACAACACCCGGAAACAACCGAACCATTGCTCATCGATGAAACACGGTCGTTATATACCCAGCACCCTACCATACTCTTGTCCTTACATTCACGTTATGTCACTATACAATATAAAATTAACACATTTTGCATGCCTCATTTTTATATGTATAATGCATGCGCCAGTGGCCGTAGTTTCCATGTGTGAGAAAGTGAGAGAGAGAGAGAGCGAGCAAGAGAGAGAGAGAGCGAGAGAGAGAGCGAGAGGGAAAGAAAGAGAGATGGGGGGGTGACTAACCTTGTTCGTTTCCTCATCATCCAGGTGTGACCAGGTGCGACTTTAACCTCATGACACAGGGACAAGTACCTTAATTCTACACTTTTGGTAATGCACGATATTGGCGAAAATTAGGGCAGGGTGTGAATAAAGCTGTGTCAAAATATCGTACTAATCCAAATTTGTGTTAATAAGTTATTCCCGAAAAACCATGTAACACGGCCTCTGAAACCCATAGTAATAATAATAATACTAATAATAAAAAATAATAATAATAATAATAATGGATAAGAGAGAGAGAGAGAGAGAGAGAGAGAGAGAGAGAGAGAGAGAGAGAGAGAGGGAGAGGGGGGGGGGGGGAGAGAGAGAGAGAGAGAGGCATAAATATTACACAGATTTTAACAGATTTTAACTTTTAACAGATGGATAGGGGCAACAGAAAGGGGGCCAAAAGTTGGGAATTATAACTCGTATGGTAATTATGGTGTGTGTGTGTGTATGTGTGTGTGTGAGTGTGTTAGTGTTACAATTTACAAGGGGTTACAAGGAATAAATGCAAGGAGTTACAAGGAGATAGATAGATAAAAAGAGAGAGAGGTCATGATAAATTGTACAGTACACAGATTAATAACTTTCAACAGGCGCTAGGGCCAACAGAGAGGGGGCTAAATGTTGGGAATTATAACTTGCATGATAATTATGTGTATGTGTGTGGGTGTGGGTGGGTGTGTGTGTGTGCGTGTGTTTGTGTGTGTGCGTGTGAGTGTGTGTCTGAATGTGTGTGTATGCGGTTTACTGTATATGTGTTCCATAGCATGTGTTGTATGTAATTGTTTGCATGCGTGTGAGTGTGTATTCGTGTTTGCCAATTATGCGTACCATGTTTATATTAGTGTATGTGCGCGACTACATGTCAATATTAAAACGGGTTGTGTTTGTGTTTGGTTTAGAATACGCGTGTGTGTGTGAATAGTATACACACATGTGCGGGTTTTCCGTACACCTGTGTGTGTAGGACTACAAATATATTAGTTTGATAATCCATAAACAGGACTAGAGTAGACAAATAAACACAAATAAATATATAAATAAATATATATATATATAAATATATAAAATAACTCCAAATACTATACATATATATAACTCGAGTAAATCCTTCAGTATAAGACATCTTGTAGTGATTTTAGCAACACCAAACTATAATATTCAACGTAAGAAAGACCTCTAACATTAAGGGTGGTAAATCTATAACTAACCATTGCAACAGGCCAGCTTGTTACGATTATATATATATATATATATATATATATATATATATATATATATATATATATTACTAACCCCATTTGATTTAGTTTGATAAGATTCGTGTAGTGAGATAGATAGCAAATTATATGTTTTAACTATTTCAATACTATTAAGACTATTTACCTATAATTCAACTGTGAACAGATCCCTAAAATCAGCTTAGCAAGGCACTCTCATGATCAACCCTTTCAATCTAATGAGGCCATTGTCTGTGTTGTTTGTACTACCTTCCTCCAGACGATTTTAGTCATATTAGGAAAGACCTTGAAGTTAGAAGGTTTTTGAGATGGCCTTCACCGATTTGATTCCTAGAGGTCCTTCCTAGGACATTGGCTGACGTATTTTTAACCCCTTCTGTACCGCCACGTCTTTCGTAATTGATTTCAGCTACATTTAGACGATTTTATGAAGCTTAGGAAAGATATATGGCACTGTAGATAGAAGGATTAATTAGTATAGTCTGTATAGCCTTTTAATGGGTAGACGTCCTTCCTAAACTGAACAAAATAGTCAAATAGGGGCAAGAATATAATGAAAAGTACATCCCCGGTACAGAAGGGGTTACATAAAGCGCAAAGAGTCGTCTGATTAAAAGGTTATTACTATAGTCTATTCGCTGTAAGTAGGCGAACAATTATGACCTCTAACCTATGTACATAAAACACGACTAGAGTAATCGAGCTAACATTTCTACCATTTTGGAAGAGTCAGCCAGAGGATAGGTGTGGAAAGTTACAGCCCATTTGCTCTACCCCTTTTTGAGTTACAGAGGATAGAGTTAATGATTTCTCGCCTACTTACAGCGAATAGACTATAGTTCATCCAACGGCTGAGGGGTTATAGATTTTATTTTTCATTATTGTTAAGTTTAATATAATTATATTTGCTATGTTCGAACAATGTATTTCCTGCCTCGTAGACTAAAACAAACAAGTTCCTCCCTAAATCCCCTTTTTGCTATATATACCGGTATACACATATATATATATATATATAACAACAAAATACAATATACTGTATATATATATATATATATATATATATATATATATATACTGTATATACCGGTATATAAAATAAAATACAAATATATATCAGAACACCCTACAAGGTAAATTTGTATTTGTTCGGTAGAAAAATGTCTTTGCCGAATGCCGATGTATCCTACACTGTTGGCTCGCTATCGCTCGCCCAGAAACGTCATATAATAATAAGAATAAAGGGGCGAAAACAATATAATTCGCCAAACTAATGGGGCGAATCAGGAGGGGTCCAAAAAGACCATTCCTAGATTTGATAGGGCTAAGAGGATAATTGTCTTTGTCTTGTTCTGGTAATCTATTGGGAGACAAAGTTGAAAAGTTTACCTTCCAGGGAGTAAAAGTTCAGGGGTAACTTAAGGAAGAGATGGGTCCTTCTTAGGGACCCCCTTCTTCCTCATGCATAGCCCCATTAGTTTTTAGATTATAAGACGTTCGGCCCATTAGTTTGACGATTTTAACACCTTTCACCCCATTTCGTTGTCAATTTTAAGACCTTTCGTTCCATTTAGGTGTCAATTTTATCCTGGCGAGCGAAAGCGAGCCTGTGATTTTAAGAGGAACCGGCCTTCGGCCGTGACATTTTTCTACCGAAAAATGTACACATTCATCTTGTAGGGGCGTCTAGGGGATGTTTTTTTTAAGCTTGATGGAGGTCTAGCGAGGAAACTAAACAATAAATAAATATATAAATTAATAGACCAACACAAATAGCCACTATCCCCTTAAGGAAGGGCTTTAAGTCGGTGTCACACGATTGCTTTCTCTGGATTTTTTTTTTTTTTTCGGGCAATATTGGTTTGTCAACTTCAAAATTTAAGATTGAGAACCTAACCACCTAACATAATCTGTCTTTCAGAACCTAACCACCTAACATAAGCTGTCTTTCAGAACCTAACCACCTAACATAAGCTGTCTTTCAGAACCTAACCACCTAACATAATCTGTCTTTCAGAACCTAACCACCTAACATAATCTGTCTTTCAGAACCTAACCACCTAACATAATCTGTCTTTCAGAACCTAACCACCTAACATAATCTGTCTTTCAGAACCTAACCACCTAACATAATCTGTCTTTCAGAACCTAACCACCTAACATAATCTGTCTTTCAGAACCAACCACTAACCACCTAACCTAACATAATCTGTCTTTCAGAACCTAACCACCTAACATAAGCTGTCTTTCAGAACCTAACCACCTAACATAAGCTGTCTTTCAGAACCTAACCACCTAACATAATCTGTCTTTCAGAACCTAACCACCTAACATAATCTGTCTTTCAGAACCTAACCACCTAACATAATCTGTCTTTCAGAACCTAACCACCTAACATAAGCTGTCTTTCAGAACCTAACCACCTAACATAATCTGTCTTTCAGAACCTAACCACCTAACATAATCTGTCTTCAGTCTACTATCCGTAACGAATGTGTAGAGGTATCAGTCTTCATTGTCATGGAGTAAATGTTTAATATAGGTCTAAACAATATAGCAGAGTAGTATTTATATTCCTGTATAACAGTATATAGTCCAGGTCAGGTCAGGTGAAGGTATTGAGGGATAAGCCTTTACAACGGCACCTCATAGCTACATTCTACTTTTCCTATTTTTCTGAAGAGTGTAGAGAGGTGAGAAGGGGTGTTGGAGAGAGAGGAAGCTGTTGCAGTGGCTTTGTTATGTGTGTTATTGTAACATTAGAACTCTCCTTCTTACTTGTACTTATTACCAGCGCCCATGATGGTGTAGTTTAGGAATACGGGTTTGTCTTGAGTCTTGAAAAGAGGTCAAGATGAACTGAAACGCTCGTGTTTTTACAATAAATACAGTATTCGATATGCGGGTTTAAGGGAGCCCACCTCGCTTTTTTGTTTTTCTCTTTCTCACACTCTCTCTTTGGCTTGTATCCATTCGGCCCCATGTAGCCTACTGTTTTAAGACACTTACCCCCATCCAGGTGTCAATATTTTCCGCGAGCCAGCATATATATTTTTTTGTTTTGACATTTGTTTTGTACATTTTTCGATAGAAAAATTAAGCCGGATTTCTCCATGCAATGCTGGCTCGCTAACACTCGCCAGGAAGAAATCGACACCTGGATGGGGATAAACGTCTTAAAACAAAAGCTAAATGGGGCCGAATGGATACAAGCCAGAGAAAGAGAGAAAAGGAGATAAAGATAAAAAACAGCAGGTGACCCCCCTTAAGTTCTCTAGTCTATTATTCATGTCACTGAATTGTCCACTCAAAATGTATCATACCATTATATATACATATATAATTAATGTATCATACCATTATATATACATATATAATTAATGTATCATACCATTATATATACATATATAATTAATGTATCATACCATTATATATACATATATAATTAATGTATCATACCATTATATATACATATATAATTAATGTCATGGTACATAAATCCCATGAGTGAACAGACAAATTTAAGAAATACTGATACCATTAATTACTGTAAATCTATGCATAAATACATATACAATTAATTATACTATACATATGTAACACCCACGAATCGAAACACTAAACACAAAACTGCATCATTTCCATATGTGAAACGACAAATAAGTATATATAAATACTAATCACATAAATGACACAGTATATAATATCCACATATGAAGCGACAAATGCAAAAACATGCAAATCAAGTGAATTGCACTGTACATAATTACCATGTGTGAATTGACAAAAGGTTTGCTGGTCGTATATGCAAACCTGTTTATGTCCGATGTATGGTAAAAAAGGGGAGGGGGGCCCGGAGGGGGGTTATGGAGAACGAAGGGGGCTGGGGTACTGAGGGGGCTGGGGGTTATGGGGGGCGACGGGGGGCTGGGGTAGTGAGAGGGGGCTATGGGGGGCTGGAGTACATATGGAGGGCGAAGGGGTGGCTGGGGTACTGAGGGAGGGGGGGGGGGGGTTATGGGGGTTTGGAGGTACTTATAAGGGGCGAAGGGGGCTGGGGTACTGAGGGAGGGGGGGTTATGGGGGTACTTATAAGGGGCGAAGGGGGCTGGGGTACTGAGGGGGGGGGGTTATGGGGGTTGGGTACTTATAAGGGGCGAAGGGGGACTGGGTACTGAGTGTGGGGGGGTATAGGGGTACTGAGGGGGGTTATGGGGGGTACCGAGAGGAGAAGTAGGGGGAAGAGGGGGGGGGGGGGGGCAGCTTATTCAATGCACCCGGTACAGTCCAAATCAATAGTTCCCTGCCAAGATTGCTTATGAACGGTGCATTCTTTTGTGTTTACCTTATTGTCACTATTCATTCACAGTATGTATGGCCACAGAATAGTAGAGAAAAAGGACAGCACATGAGAGAGAGAGAGAGAGGGGGGGGGGGTATCTACTATTACCCTCCTTGTGACGAGTACTATTCCTGTCTCGAAGTATACATGCCGAGCTTAACCCTTTCAGCGTTCGAGAATGCCTTTTCACTTTATTCAGGCCAACCTTAGACGATTTTACTCAGATTTGGAAAGCCCTGTAGGAGTGAAAGGGGTAAAAACTAGCACAAAAAGCCCTCTGATACCCACAATTCCTTCCTAAGCTGAAAACAATGTCTACTAACAGCCACAATCAAAGGAACACACGCGTATTCCTATATCTTGAAAGGGTTAATGTCTCTCTAACAAGCTTTCACACTAATGATCATCAAGGTGTTCAGCGACGTATTGATCTTGGCTGTACAGTTGGCCAAATAAGTGATGTCTCGGTTGATTGAGATTGTCTTTACGAATATAATATCCACATATCTTTCCTAAACTGTATACAATCGTCTAATGATAGCCAGACAAAACTGTCAACATGCGTCACAATCCTCAAAGGGTGAGTATACACTAACGTATACCATATGAACCTAATACACTCTACCCTAATTTACTCCAGCCTATTCCATATCAATATACGTGAAGCAAATGAAAATGGAGAACATTGGAACGGTATTGCATGTATGTATGCATAGAGTCAATCAGATGAGTTGCTCTGTTGCCACATGTACGAAGGGTCACAGCTTAGTTATAGAAACAAAAAACTAATAACTGGTTGGGGGCGGTTGCTGTGGGGTGCAGAGGGGGGTCGGTAATTGTGCTCGTGCATGGTGTTCTGTTATTTACATTAATTAATATTTCGGGTTGGTTTCAGTTTTTAGCCGGGCCGGACGGATGGATAACAATGGGTGGTGGCGATGATGGGCGCGGGGTTGGGGGGATTAGGAGTGAAAGTGAGATATTTACATAATCTAATCTAACGTAACCCTAATCTAACCCTAATCTAACCTAACCTAACCCTAATCTAACCTAACCTAACGCTAACCCTAACCTAACAAGGGTTTTGTGAACTGTTGACTGTGAAAAATATAGTGCAATGTTTGTTTGCAACCATAAAGGTGTTGTATATATATTTTATATGTGAGAATGGGGTCCACTTTTGGTATTAAAGGTTGGGTATCTGTCCGTTGGGGTTTCGTCTGTTGGGATTTTATCCATTGGTGTTTTGTCCGTTAGGTTTTTGTCCATTGGTGTTTTGTCCATTGATGTTTTGTCCATTGGGGTTTTGTCCGTTGGTGTTTTGTCCATTGGGGTTTTGTCCGTAGGGGTTTTGTCCACTGGGATTTTGTCCATTGGGGTTTTGTCCGTTGGGGTTTTGTCCATTGGGTTTTGTCCGTTGGGATTTTGTCCATTGGGTTTTTGTCCATTGGGGTTTTGTCCATTGGGGTTTTGTCCATTGGGTTTTTGTCCATTGGGGTTTCGTCCATTGGGGTTTTGTCCATTGGGGTTTTGTCTGTTGGGGTTTTGTTCACTGGGGTTTTGTCTGTTGAGGTTCTGTCCACTGGGGTTTTGTCTGTTGGGGTTCTGTCCGTACACCAAGCCACATAGACAACACAGACGTACCCTGAGCCTGGTCCAGACATTCTAGCTACCTACATATCGACCCACTCACAGCCACCACCTCTCCTCTCGTTTCCTCTTCCAAACTCACAGTGTCCAGCGGTATACATTGTTTTCTGCACCCCAGTTCCGAACACTCGTACAATCGCTAGCAGTGAAGGATGGTACTCATTTCCTTAAGGGGAGGTTTTTAGTTTGCTCTCTAGACCCCCACCTAGCTTAAGAAAATACCCCCAGAGATCAATCTGTACATTTTTTGGAAGAAAAATGTACCTTCCTCCTTAATTACAGGTATGTTATCGCTCACCAGGAAAGACAGCGACACCAAAATGGCAGGAAAAGTCTTAATATTGACAACATAATGGGGCGAATGGTCTTCAAATTGCCGTACTGATGGGGCGAATGTCTTAAAATGTCAAGACTATTAAGGCTAAACATGAGGGAGAAGGGGGTCCAGAAGAAACACCCCATTTAATTGAAAACATAAAATCAAATACCATTAATCAGTTCGGGACTTCAAAATGTATCATGAGAGAGAGAGAGGAAGCTGTTGGAGTGGTTTTGTTATGTGTGTTATTAGTCTGTATACGTCGTCGAGGTGTTCTATTATGCATACACTTTTTAACCCCTTGAGGATTGTGACGCGTTTTACCAGTTTATTGTGGTTATCATGTTTAGATGATTTAATTCAGGTTTGGAAGATATTGTGGAAGCAAGAGAGTTGACACACCCATTTGACTCCTAGAGATCCTTTTTTAACCCTTTGAAGCTCTGACCCGTGTTAGCAGTTTATTTTGGCTATTATTAGACGATTTTATGCAGCTTAGGAAGTATCGGTGGGTATTGAAAGGGTAAATACTATCCCAATCAACCCTTTGACTTCCATATACCGTTACTAATCTGAATACAATCGTCTAATAGTAGCCAGAAACAGAACAGAAACGTGTATTGGAGCTTGCAAGGGTTAACTTGCATAAAATCGTCTAATGATAACCGGGAATAATTGTAAAAATGCGTCCTCATATAATAAAAGTTAATCAGGCTATTATATATTTTGTTCTATGTGAGTGAGGGAGACAAAAGGCATAATTGCCTCTGACGAGTGCCTCCCCCAGAGTTGAAAGAGTGACAGAGCCAAATTCAAGGGACGTTCGAGCCAAAATATACTGTATAGTCAGTTTAGGAAGGTTCTTTAGGAGTTAACGGGTATGTTGAGATAGTATTTACCCTCTGATACCGTGTAGCTTACGAAAGGTCAGATCTTGGTTGCACAAAATAGCCCCCGTCCAGCAGCGGTAGCCTCTCTGCATCCACAAAGACCAGCCCAACCTAACAGTGATCAGCCATCCTCCGCCATATTGGTGTCAGAAGCCTCGCTTAAGGGGAGATGGGTCGCTTTTCTGGACCCCCTTCTGAATCATGCTTAGCCCCATTAGTTTTCAGATTTGATGACGATCGGCCCATTAGTTTGGTGAATTTAAGACCTTTTGCCCCTTTTCTTTGTCAATATTAAGACTTTTCGTGTCATTTAGGTGTCGATTGCGATAGCGAGCCTGTAATTTAGGAGGAACCGGCCTACGGCCGGGACATTATTCTACCGAAAAATGTACAAATATATCTTGAAGGAGGATCCTGGGGTTGTTTTTTAAGCTTGATGGAGGTCTAGGGAGGAAACTAAAAAAATATGATATATATGAAAAAATCTACCAAAAAGTGAACCATCCCCTCTTACCAATGAAATATGTCCATACCCATAATAAATATTGGTAAAAATACTGGTACATGATATATAGTTATATACCCTTACCACATATGAGGCATTACTGGTACAGGATATATAGTTATATACCCTTAC
>CM064486.1:29913969-30041469 GCA_032716605.1 Paralithodes platypus | reverse complement strand
ATATATATATATATATATATATATATATATATATATATATATATATATATATATATAATACAAATAATTATAATACAAGTATAATGCATTACTCCAGAAAAGTAACGTATTGTACCATTAAATAGGGTTGACTTTAAGATGGACCAATGTATTCCGCCTCTGACTCTGGAAAGGTAAGCTTAAAGCTCAGGTATGACTTAACACGCCTCTCAACCGTGATATAGCTACAGCTTTGAATTAAGGGGGAGGGTTTATTTGTTGGTTGATTTTGTCACATATATATATATATATATATAAGTTTCCTCCCTAGACTTCCATCAAACTTAAAAAAAAAAAAAAAAAAAAAAAATCCATTACATCCCCCTTCGAGATTTATTTGTACATTTTTCGAAAGAAAATTTTCACGGCCAAAGGCCGGTTCCTCCACAACTACAGGCTAGCTATCGCTCGCCAGAAAAAATCGACACCTAAAGAGCACGAAAGGTCTTAACATTGACAAATAAATGGGGAGAAAGGTCTTAAAATCGCCAAACTAACGGGCCGAACGTTTCAAAATCTGAAAACTAATGGGGCTAAACATGACGAAGAATGGTGACCAGAAAAACGGCCCATCTCCCCTTAACTAAAAAAAAAAATAATGTATATTAAAAATCCCCAATAGGGTCCAGTGACTTCCTGGCATCTGTAATAATTATGCTGTGTAATTGTTATGGCAACCTATTATCAGTATAACTAATATATAATGGTTTCCCTTCGATATTATACTGTTGACAGTCTAATGCTAATGACCAGTAAGTTATTTTTATTATATTTTCAACTTCAGTAAATATTTTGATATCGCAATTTGTTAAGCGTTACTAAGTCAGTCAATATAGCAAATAATGTTAACAATATCAACATTATATTTAGTATAATATACAAACATAATATGTAGACATATACAGATATAACGGATTAACTAGCAAAATATTAAAACATAACATGAAACATATATAAATATGATACACCATATTAAGGGAGCCCACCTACCATTTTTGTCTCTTTCTCTCCCTGTCTCATTGGCTTGTATCCATTCGGCCCCATTCAGCCTACTGTTTTAAGACGTTTACCCCCATCCAGGTGTCAATATTTTCCTGGCGAGCGGTAGCGAGCCAGCATATATACAGTATATTTTGTTTTGACAGCAAGCTAAATTTGTACATTTTTCGATAGAAAAATGTCTCGAAGCCGGATTTCTCCATGCAATGCTGGCTCGCTATCGCTCGCCAGAAAAAAATCGACACCTGGATGGGGATAAACGTCTTAAAACAATTGGCCCCAGTTGACTGGGGCCGAATGGATACAAGCCAGGGAAAGGAGAGAAAGCTAAACAAAGCCGGTGACCCCCCCACCCTTAACTGTAACCTTACTATTCATTATGGTGCCAGCTTAGAGTACTCAAATGTTGCTACCGTAAATACTAAAACATAAAAATACCAGTGGCACGAATAATTAACACTCGACTCACCTGCCCGCACACTCATCAATGTTGCACCGCACCTTAAGGGGGTAGTGCTGGCTGCTCTGCTCTATATATTTATTTATTTATTTATTTCTGAGTTTCCTCGCTAGACCTCCATCAAGCTTCGAAAAACACCCCCTGGACCCCCTTTCAAGATAAATGTGTACATTTTTCGGTAGAAAAATGTCCCGGCCGAAGGCCGGTTCCTTCTAAAATTAGAGGCTCGCTATCGCTCGCCAGGAAAAAATCGATACCGAAAGGGCACGAAAGGTCTTAATATTGACAACAAAATCAAGCGAAAGGTCTCAAAATCGTCAAAACTAACGGAACAAACGTCTTAAAATCTCAGAGCGAATATGCTAAACATGAGGGAGAAGGGGGTCCATAAAAAGCGAGTAGTACCCTCTTAAAGTAGAAGGGGGCTAGTCTCCCGAGTAGTCTCATATAGTGTTTGTACAAAGTCTCTCTCTCTCTCTCTCTCTCTGGTTAAAGCTTCACTCACTCTTTACACGTTATAACCTCCTTTTCCGCTACACCAGTCAATTTAATAGAGTTTTATTGTTTATGTGTGTACGAAGTTTATGTGTGTACGAAGTTTATGTGTGTACGAAATTTATGTGTGTACGAAGTTTAGTAGCCGATGTATATGTGTACTGTATTGTACGTGTGTATGTATGTAATAACTTCTTCATGTGTGTATGTGTGTGTGTGTGTGTGTGTGTGTATATATATATATATACATTCGGAGAGAGAGAGAGAGAGAGAGAGAGAGAGAGAGATTTATCACATCTCTGGTCATCTTTAAACACAGGGGACACACACACATTATTGATATTAAAGTAGACCTGCCCTTGTGACTCGGGGAGGGAGGGAGGGAGGGAGGGAGGGAGGGGAGGGGTGGAGAGAGCCAATCAAATATATAGAGTGACACATTGCCCTTGCACTTTCCATCGCGCTCTTAATGGGAGGTATACGTGTTTTTCTGGACCCCGTATTCCCTCATGTTTAGCCCCGTTAGTTATAGATGTTCGCCTCATTAGTTTGACGATTTTAATACCTTTCGCCCCAATTCGTTGTAAACTTTAAGACTTTTCATGCCATTTAAGGCCTTCAACCTGACATAGAAATAGGGCGTAAGGTCTTAAAGTAATCAAACTAATGGGACGAATGTCTTAAAATCTCAATTCTAATAGGGCTAAACACGAGGAAGAACGGGGTCCCGAAAAACACCCCTTTAAGAAACCGAGTGTTGAATTTAGGCAGAATAGTTTCCTCCCTCGGCTGTACAGTCACGCAAAAAAAGTTCATAAACATCGTATTTTGTTTATTATAATGTAAAACCTGCCAAATAAACAAACCACGATGATAGATTTGTGTATAATATGTGTTATATAAGAAACAACAATGGTTTTATTATTAACGTAGGCAAACTTGCATCTATCAATTATACTCTGTTTCATTTCATCTGACAGTAAATTACATTCCTTAGCAACTCATTAATCGATACTTAATGAAAACATATGAAATTACTATGTCACTGCATCATATTAAGACCACGTTTGTATAATTAACCCCTTGAAGCTCTGACGCGTTTTAGCAGTATATTTTGGCTATCATTAGACGATTTTATGCAGCTAAGGAAGGATCTGTGGGTATTAAAAGGGTAAAGACTCTCTCAATCAACCCTCTGATTTCCATATACCCTTCCTAATCTGAATAAAATCGTCTAACAATTACCAGAAAACAAAAAAGAAATGCGTTTTGGAGCTTGAAAGGGTTAATTAGCACCATATTTCACTACACAATCTTCAAAATAACAGAGAATTCTTGATGGGAACTTTGCAATTTAACGTCAGTTATAAAGAAACAGGGTATATTTATATACTTATAAAGAAACAGGGTATATTTATATACTTATACTGAAACAGGGTATATTTATATACTTATACTGAAACAGGGTATATTTATATACTTATACTGAACTGCCATAATGACACAGATGAGAGGTCCACGAACTTGTATAGGTGACTGTACCAATCGGAATCCGGCCCGTGGATTCACTTACAATTTATTTTTATAGACACCCTTCTTCCACATATTTAGCCCCATTACTTTCTAGATTTTCAGATCATTGGCCCCATGTCTGCCAATCCTAAGACCATTCGTGCCATTTGGGTGTCGATATTTTCCTGGCGAGCGATAGCGAAGCCTGTAATTTAAGGCCGGGACATTATTCTACCGAAAAATGTACACATTATTCTTGAATGGGGATCGTACGGGTATCCTTTAAAGTTTGATGGAGGTCTACAGTAGGGAGGAAACTAAGAAAACTTTCATTAACACGACTACATGTAGTTTTTGTTGTTGTTGCTGTTCCCCCCAGGCTGTCTGGCCGAGCAGCCCCAAGGTCCTGAGTAAGGCCAAGAAACGTCTTACATGTAGTTAACTCAGATAGTCAAAATAATTAAATACATAAAACATAAATAAATAAACGGCATCTGGTAGGAAGTGTAAATAAGTTGATAATATAAATAAATATATACCCACTGAGAAATATATACCCACTGAGAAATATATACCCACTGAGAAATATATACCCACTGAGAAATATATACCCACTGAGAAATATATACCCACTGAGAAATATATACCCACTGAGAAATATATACCCACTGAGAAATATATACCCACTGAAAAATATATACCCACTGAGAAATATATACCCACTGAGAAATATATACCCACTGAGAAATATATACCCACTGAGAAATATATACCCACTGAGAAATATATACCCACTGAGAAATATATACCCACTGAGAAATATATACCCACTGAGAAATATATACCCACTGAGAATATATACCCACTGAGAAATATATACCCACTGAGAAATATATACCCACTGAGAAATATATACCCACTGAGAAATATATACCCACTGAGAAATACTATATTTGTTATTACAACTCCACACCAGTTTACACTATTTGCTTTAAATTAATGATATTTGATACAACAGGAAAATGATTCAACTTGGGTATAATAATAGTGTTCGCTCCCCCCCCCCCCTCCCTCTTTCTCTCTCTCTCTCTCTCTCTGAGTGTTTGTGTGTGTGTGTGTGTGTGTGTGTGTGTGTGTGTGTGAGTGAAACACATTGGCAATGTGAACACAAGGGTAAATAAAGGGCCATGATATTAAATAATACTTTTATACTGACATGATATATATATATATATATATATATATATATATATATATATATATATATATATATAATATATATATATATATACTGTATATAATTTATATATATCATATTATTCAAAAAATATTCCTTTCGTAGAACAAATATATCCTTATTCTGTGAATACATAGGTCATTAATTACCACCTTAATCTAATGCTAGCATTAGCTTAAGGTGGTGTTACACGAGTGCAATTTCCAGCAATTTTCGATGAGCAAGTTTTTCATCGCACTGCTTTGAAGCTTTTTCCAAAAAAGAGAAAACAAATAAAAATAAAAATAAACCGAAGGTATATTATGCTAGGTAGCTTATTTCTTATGAAACTTAAATATTTAAGCTGTCAGACTACAATTGCCCGCAAAAAAATATGGAAAGAGAGCTCGTGTGATACTGCCTTAATTGGCATCCAACAACTATCGTGCTGCATCAAAAATAACATAGCATGCGAGGTTAAAGAAGACACGTTTATCAAATGTAACGAAACAGTTGCAAAATACTGAAGTACACAAATTGTTACGTAGTGATGGCTTTGGTTTATACCCTGTCAAAAGATACGTTCCCTGTACAAAGTGTAACAATTGATTCCTATACGGTAATACTAAAATGTGTCTGAAATGATAAATATATATATATATATATATATACTGTATATAAAGTATTTACATATATATATATTTATAAACCTGTTGACATATTATATTCTATACAACTTCTTGACAATAAGCAGTGTTAACCCCTTCAATGGAACGGATAGTTTATGCTTTATTAATGCTACAGATAACAGATTTTATTCAACTTGGAAAGAACCTCTACACATGAAGGATTAAACATAGGAATATTAATCCCATAACTCTACTGTACTTTAAACATAGGAATATTAATCCCATAACTCTACTGTACTTTAAACATAGGAATATTAATACCATAACTCTACTGTACTTTAAACATAGGAATATTAATCCCATAACTCTACTGTACTTTAAACATAGGAATATTAATCCCATAACTCTACTGTACTTTAAACATAGGAATATTAATCCCATAACTCTACTGTACTTTAAACATAGGAATATTAATCCCATAACTCTACTGTACTTTAAACATAGGAATATTAATCCCATAACTCTACTGTACTTTAAACATAGGAATATTAATCCCATAACTCTACTGTACTTTAAACATAGGAATATTAATCCCATAACTCTACTGTACTTTAAACATAGGAATATTAATCCCATAACTCTACTGTACTTTAAACATAGGAATATTAATCCCATAACTCTACTGTACTTTCTTCCCAAATTGAACAAATCGTCTGGATATAGTCAAAGTTAGTTTAGCGTTCTCTAATTGAAAGGGTTAAGGGGGGATGGGCGTATTTATTTCATCATTTATATATCTTTCTATCACTTTTTATGTTTCCTCCCTAGACCTCCATCAAGCTTAAATACGAATCCGCCCAAGACCCTCCTTCAAGAAAAATTTGTACATTTTTCGTAGAAAATTGTACCGGCCGAAGGCCGTTTACTCTTAATTTACAGGCTCGCTATAGTTCGCCAGGAATAAATCGACACCTAAATGACACAAAAAGTCTTAAAATTGACAAGGAAATGGGGCGAAAGGTCTTAAAACCACCAGACTAATGGGCTGAACGTCACAAAATCTGAAAACTAATGGACCGAAACAAGAGGAAGAAGAGGGCCCAGAAGAACGACCCATCTCCCCTTAAGGGATAATGATGTCATTAACCCCTTCAGTATACGGTGACTCGTTTATTCCTTATATTTTATAGTTATTTATGATATCGGTTGCCTCTTGATGGTTAAGGGGACCGACCCGATTTTGTTTCTGGGTAGTAGCCATTCGACCCCATTCAGCCTACTGTTTTAAGACGTTTATCCTCATCCAGGTGTCGATTTACTCCTGGTGAGCGATAGCGAGCCATAATATGTTTTATTATATTTTAGACAGCGGACGTAATTTGTAAATTTTTCGGTAGAAAAATGTCTCCGGCGAAGCCAGATTTCTTCATACAATGATGGCTCGCTGTCGCTCGCCAAGAAGAAATCGATACCTGAATGGGGAGACACGTCTTAAAAAAGTAGGCTGAATAGGGCCGAATGGATAAAACCCAGAGAGAAAAAGCAGGTCGGTCCCCTTAAAAAAAGCAGGTCGGTCCCCATAAAGGTCCTTCCTAAGATGTATAAGATCGTCTTGCAATGCTAGCCAATATTGCATACTGAAGAGCTAACTAACACCTCAATATCACAACCCAATTATAACATATAATATATATTCTAAGTATATTTGTTATCATAATTATCATGTATACCTTCTTACGCTATACACATGAATACATTTAACTATAATGTATTAATTATGACAAGTCCTGACCCCAACCATTCGTAACTAAAACAAATAACTCCTGGAAAATAAGCCGATATTTGTTTTAACCCTTTGAAGATTATGACGTATTTTGACAGTTTAGTCTGGCTGTCATTAGACGATTTTAGACAGTTTGGGAAGGTTGTGTGGGGATTATAAGGGTAAAGACTATCTCAATTAACCCTCTGACTTCCATATACGTTTCCAAATGTGAATAAAATCGTCTAATAATAGCCAGAAACCAGAAAATAAATGCGTAATCGGGTCTTGAAAGGGTTAAATTGGGAAGAGTCAAATAACAAATATGTCCGGAGATTAAACTTTACAGCCCGTATACTGAAACCCTTTCTTTAGTTAAGGGGGGTCACCGGCTTTTTTTCATCTTTCTCTCCTTTTTTTCTCTTTCCCTGGCTTGTATCCATTCGGCCCCATTCAGACAACTGTTTTAAGACGTTTATCCCCATCCCGGTGACGATTTCTTCCTGGCGAGCGATAGCGAGCCAGCATTGTATGCAGAAATCCGGCTTCACCGGAGAAATTTTTCTATCGAAAAATGTACAAATTTAGCTTGCTGTCAAAACAAAAATGTACAGTATATATGCAGGCTCGCTACCGCTCGCCAGGAAAATATTGACACCTGGATGGGGGTAAACGTCTTAAACAGTAGGCTGAATGGGGCCGAATGGATACAAGCCAGGGAAAGAGAGAGGGAGAGAGAGAGATAAAAAAGCGAGGTGGGCTCCCTTAAGGAGACGTCACACGAGCTTTGTTTCATCAATATGTACGGGCAATTGTGATCTGGCATCTTCTGGATCAAAGTTGTATAATATGTCAGTCCTCTACTAACATCTACCTTCCGTCTAGTTGCCAAAAATAATAATGCGGCTTTTTCCGTCAATTTTCCATGAGCAAGTTTTTTCTCGTGATATTTTGAGGCTTTTTCACATTGGGATCGGAAACTAGACTGAAGGTAGATTGTGTTAGGCGGGTGAATGATAATAAAGTATCCATTTTTTAAGCTTCGAGATCATAATTGCCCGTAAAAATTGCTCGAAAAAAGGGCTCGTGTGACTCCGGCTTAACACAAGAAAAAAACTTGCTCATAGAAAAATGCCCGAAAAAGCGCTTATATGTGACATCGCCCTTACAAGAGGATATGTGCCACAATTGCTCTCGTCCTGTCACAATGAATACACTATAATGTAAGATGCATAAAAACAAAATCAGTGGCCATTTGGCTATACCGTACTTCTTGCTTGTAACCCAATGAATGGCACGATATATACATTGGAAATCTATATTAAGGGGAGGTTTTTAGTTGATTCCCTAGACTTCCATCAAGCTTAAAATTACTCCCCCTTGACCCCCTTTCAAGATAAATTTCTACATTTTTCGGTAGAAAAATGTCCCGGCCGAAGGCCGGTTCCCCTTAAATTACAGGCTCGCTATCGCTCGCCAGGAAAAAATCGACACCTAAATGGCACGAATGGTCTTAAAATTGACAGAAATGGGGCGAGGGTTCTTAAAATCGCCAAACTAATGGGGCAAGCGTCTTTAAATCTCACAAGCAATGGGGCTAAACATGAGGGAGAAAGAGGTTCAGAAAAAAATCCTCCAGGTGGAAATCTCCCCTAAACCCTTTCAGTACCGGTGTCGTCCCTTTCACTTTATGTTGGGTACTATTCGGGGATTTTGATTCAGTTCAAAAGGCTGTGAACAAGCTTCGGACTATCTTATGTAACCCTTTTTACTACCACAGATCTTTCTTGAATTGCACAACATCATCTGAATATATAGCATACAATTAGAAAGACGTCTCCGGTACAGAAGGGGTTAAGGGGGTAGTGCTCGTTTTGTGGCCTTTATAGTGTATATACTTATTGATAATTTTGTGGCCTATATAGTGTATATAATTGTTGATAATATTTTAAGTTTCCTCGCGAGGCCTCCATCAAGCTTAGCAAAACAAACCCTAGACCCCAATCAAGATAATTTTTTACATTTTTCAGTATCGGTAGAAAAATGTTCCGGCCAAAGGCCGATTCCTCTTAAAATTACAGGCTCGCTGTCGCTCGCCAGGAAAACATCGACATCTACTGTAAATGGCTCGAAAGGTCTGAACATTGACAACGAACTGGGGCGAAAGGTGTTAAAATCGCCAAACTAATGGGCCCAACGTCATAAAACCTCCAAACTAATGGGGCTAAACATGAGGGAGAAAGGGTTCGAGAAAAACGACCCACCTCCCCTTAATAATATTCCTTCTTACAGTAGCCTATACAGTATAATCGGCTATATCCGTAGTTTAACCCTTTGAGTACCAGCGACGTGTGTTATGTTGAATTGTAACTAGATTCAGACGACATTACGCAGCTTAGGAAGGATCTGTGGTAGGTAAAAGGGTTGGTTGAGATAGGTTGAAGCCTTATTATTGATAGAGGTCCTTCCTAAGCTGAATAAAATCGTCCAATACTTGCCAGAATAGGATGAACTGGACGTCCCTGGTACTATATGGGTTAAGAATTGCGTAGCCACATTTTGTAACTGTATCAGGTTAGAGAAGATTAGGTAACTTACGGATTAGGTTAGGTTACGTTAAATGGGTTAGCTGTGGGAGAAATTATTGGGGGGCGCTCGGTATGAGACTTTTGGTGAAATGATAGAATGCGAAGTGACTGTTGATGAAGTGACAATCGGCGAAGTGACTGTGGGTGAAGTGACTGTGGGTGAAGTGACTGGGCGAAGTGACTGTGGGTGAAGTGTCTGTGTGCGAAGTGAGTGACTGTTGGTGAAGTGACAAACGGCGAAGTGACTGTTAGTGAAGTGACAATCAGCAAAGTGACTGAAAATTGACTGTGGGATAAGTGACTGGATGAAGTAACTGTGAGCGAAATTACTATGGTCGAAAATACTGTGAGTAATCTGACTGTATGAGTGAAGTGAAGCTGAGTGAAGTGAGTGTGGACAAAGTAACTGTAGGTGAATCAACAGTTGGCGAAATGACAATGGGTTAAGTGATTTGTAAAGAACTTGTGGGCTAAGCGAGTGTTTAAAAAAAAAAAAAAAAAAAAAAACTTAACCCCTTCAATAGATAGCGTAAGTTACTCTTCACTCTGACAATCATTTGACAATTTATTCAGCTTGGGAAAGCTACTGTATTGAACCCTTTGATTCTCACAGGTTCCTTCTAAAATAAATATATCCGTGTAATGAAAGCCAGAATAAAGTGAATAAAACAAAATAGAATATAACAAAATGCATAAAACTAAACCGTGTAATATTAGCCAAAATTAAACAAAGAAAGTTGCCATCGAACAGCAAGAGTATGAGCAAAACAAATTATATCCAGCCCTCTTCAAATTCTACAGTGTCCATGCCTTCTTCTGTCTCATTGGTCATCTTCACAGTCGCAGGTTCAAACATATCTTCTTCTGTCTGTGTTATCTGCAACTCTATCGTTCCTTCGTGGTCCTGGTACCGTTCCTTGGCCGCACTGTACAACTTCTCGGCGATGGATTTAAGAGCTTCATCGTGATCCCAATTCTCTTGGGGGATCATCATGCCGCCCTTAGAGCCGAAGTGATCCAGCAACACCTTCTCAAGGTCTTTCTGGCTTTGAACAGTTAGGTTCAGGAAACGACCTGCAGCCTGTGATGTGCTAGGATGTTCATCGTCTTCCATTGCCACCTTCAGGATGGCACACATCCCTTCTTTCTTCTTGTCAGGTTGACTCTCAGATGCCAGATCGGGTTCCCCACTTTCAGATGACAGTTTCTGTTTGTCCTCCTTCATTTTCCGGACGCAGAGTTTGACGTTGTCTTCCTTCCCTGAGACGGTGATGAAGCCCTTTTCACCATCGTAAACCAGTTTCACGTTGTATTCCCGGCAGTAGTTTTGGCTCTGGAGGATTTGGCTTTGGAATTCCTCTTCGGTGGCTCGTATGTAGCTAACTAGTTCCCGGCCAGGCTGCGGTGTTGCAGGCATTTTGATGTTTGTGGGTTGGGATACGGTTGTGCACTGTACTTGTTTCGATCCTTTTCAAACCCAAGGAACCTGTGTAAAGAAAAACTATTATAAATTTCTGATGTAATTGCAAGAAGTTGCGGAACATATGCTACCGTGAATATAATAACGTCAATAACACTATAGTATTGGAAATATATATATATATATATATATATATATATATATATATATATATATATATATATATATATATATATATATATATATATATATATATATATATATATATATATATAGTTCCAGTTGGAGTAAAATAGGAAAGAAGAGTAATTGGACAGAGCAAGAACAAGCTGAGAAGTGAGAAGTACAGTAGAAGACTGAAAGTTCTTGGGCTCAACCAAGTTGCTTCATTGCTATTATGCTATATATATATAGATATATATATATATATACATATATATGTATAAAGCACTGCTGGCTGGGAGGCTCTTCGGCAGTACTTCTTTGATTTCCCATGGAATTATTTTTGCCTACGTGGCCAGGGACCCTCAGAGAGTGCCGAGCGTATTACTGAGGTAATCCTTTCGGGCATGGAAGCATAAATACCATTTTCTTTCTCTCAAACTAACTCACAAAAATCTTGGTTTACTCACGCTTGTTCTTCTGAAGTCCGCAATAAAGAGGAAGCATTCAAACCGTACCGTCGCCTTCAAACTTAAAAGTCTTGTACTTTATATGTTTCTGCCCGGAATCAAGCCAAATCTGTCCTTCGACTCGCCACAAACTCTTTTATCAAAAACAAATGCTCGGAACTTTCCAACTCTAGCTCTTCACAAGCTTATTGGCATCTAGCTAAAAACCTCTCCAAACAATTTAACTTCCTCGTCTTTCCCTCCTCTTTTCCACTCTGATGGAAACACCGTCACCTCTTCTTCTGACAAAGCTGAACTCTTTGCTCAAACTTTCGCCGGTGAGGCTTTTTCTATTTCGCTAGACAGATCGAAAGCCTTCAATAGAGTCTGGCACAAATCCATAATTTCCAAACTACCCTCCTTCGGTTTCTATCCCTCCATCTGCGCCTTTGTCTCTAATTTCCTTTCAGACCGCTCCATAGCTGCAGTTGTGGACGGCCATTGCTCACTTCCTCAACTTATCAACTCCGGTGTTCCTCAGGGTTCTGTCCTGTCTCCAATTATCTTTCTAATATTCAGTTTTGATAAGATCATATTACCACTCTTGCTAAAAACAGCTTCCCAATAGTTAGGTGTGCTCAACCGTCTCCGTGGGTTCTTCACCCCTGTACAGCTTCTTGCTCTGTATCGGGGCACAGTGCGCCCCTGTATTGAGTATTGTTCGCATGTGTGGGGAGGCTCCACCCATACCGCACTTCTCGAACGAGTAGAATCAAAAGCCTCATCAACTCACTTCCTCTTACTAGTTCCCTACAATCTCTTTCTACACGCCACAATGTTGCATCTCTTTCACTATTCTATCACTATTACAACAGTGTTCATCAGAGCTCTGTAAGTGCATACCCCCTCACCTTGCGGTGAGTGCTAGGCATCAGCCTTTCAACACAGTCCCACTCCTATTCTGTCCAGCTCTCCAATCTAGGAATTGGCAAATTTTATCAGGCTTTCTTCTACTCAACAAGTGAACTCTGGAACTCTCTCTCCCTCAATTAATCTGTTCTTCATCCTATGATTTAGACTGCTTCAAACTTCGTGTGTCCAGGCATTTTGACTCCAACGTCCCTTGAATTTGGCTGCCACTCTTTTGGCTTTGGGGGGGGGGGGGGGAGAGAGAGAGACACTCGCTACAGGCAACCTGCCTTTTATCGCCTTCATAATATTATATATACCGGTATATATATATATATATATATATATATATATATATATATATATATATATATATATATATATAATATATAATTATATTCTTGCTCAGTGCGCCCATGTGTCGAATATTTGTTGCATGTGTGGGGAGGTTCCACCCATACCATGCTTTGGCAATAATCTGGGCAATCTCCTTCAGGCCTTTTCTTGCCCATATGGCGGCCGGTCATTGACTCCCATTCCCATAATTTTTTACCTTAATTACAACCAATAATGATGGGGCTTGTATAGGAAAACATGCCTATTATCTATACCGTGCATAATCCAAACCACTATGTCAGACTCCAACCCAACGCATATTTATATTGGGTTACAAGTAGTGCAAAAGAATCCTTTACTGCAGTGTATCATGTCTGTGTTTTATATCTTTCTTAATTTTAGTATCCTCAATTAGAACACGTGTGCTTTGTACCGGCTATTTCATGAACAAAGCTATCTACTAATACAAGGACACTCAGCATAGCCAATCAAACTAAGGACGGATATTGAGTAGCCTACTAGTTGTTGTTGTTGTTGTTGTTGTTGTTGTTGTTGTTGTTTAAATTATGAGATTATCACATTTTGCAATGAACATACTCCTTTACACCCATATCCCAATATATTATAGGCCTACCTAAATTTTGGTGCATTACCACTTTTGTAAATTACATTTATTTGATTTCTCTACGCATGTAAACCAGTTATTTCCCTTACCAGAAGCATTTTTTTTATTCTTTTAACATTTTAAGGGTTTATTAAAACGTGGATATATATTATTTTGCCAGAAAAACATCCAGTGGAAGTAAACAAAATTGATTGCGAGAGCCAAGAGATGATTCCAAAACTAAAAATAATAATATACACAAAATTGTATGATGTACACATGCTTACTGTAGTCATCGGCCGCGTTTGCACTGCATAGACTACCGGTATGTCACCAACAAAGGTAAAATCTCCTCAGTTAGCCTATCTCGATATTGTTGTCAATACTAAAACAAATGTATCTCCCCACTAATAATTACTTAAAACTATATTAATAAAAACAAATAAATAAAAAAATAAGATCACCTTAGTTATTTGTAATATATCAGAAATATTGTATTCCTCAAGCATACTGAACTGGAAAGGATACGACCTGATTCCCTCAATAAATGCTTACTTCCCTGCAACTAATACTATAGGCTTTAAAATGTCAAAATACAGTACGGTAAAAAAAGTGACGCAGGTACAGTAAAGACACCATGCCATAATTATAGCCTAGGCTTATGTAATGGCTTGTATATAGACCTTGGTAATGGCTAACAAACCTGCCTTATACTCAGACACACGCTATCTTATCTAAGCTTATCATTAACTGTTGTAATCAGACTATTTGTCAAAGATGCTGACAACATACAATACTGGTATACTAGTACTCTCCAGTATGTATGTGTGTACCCAAGAATTTTATCTTCGGTAGATACTGTAAACCAATAACAACACATATTGTGTCGAATAGCCTACCGGTACCCGGTATTAAATTTGGTAATAGCACTATAACTAGCCATTTTAATTCGCATTTTGTTCAAGCCTGGACCTACGGATCTATAGTGCATTACGAGAGCGTTATATTACTATTATTATTCTTTAATAGGGCCTTCTAAATCCTGTTTCGAACTGTAGAAAGTATTTCCAGTCCGATTGCCGGTTACTTTTGTTTTTTCTTGACTCAGGATGAAAATAAAATATATATAACATGCTAAACGCGCGAATAAAAACTGACCTAAACCTAACTAGGCTATTTTATTTAGGTTTCACTGGTATGTTAAGTGCATTTAGATTGATTAGAAAGGGTAGACTAGGCCAATTTGATTAACTTAATGGATTCTCCGATTAGATTAGGTTTGATTGGCTAGGTTAAGATAAATTTGGTGGTTAGGATAGGTGAAGGTGGTTTGGCTAAGTTAGTTTTTGTCCAAATATGATGGCTAGGTTAGTTTTTTTGTCTGTAAAATGCATAACTCTACCCTCTTTACGGGAGCCATAGCCTATACTCCAAATTGGTGCAATTTTATTGACGTCGCTAACTTCACATATAGCCTACCACCACAGACTTCTTGGAGAGGTTTTGGAGGTGTCCACACACCCAAAACTAAGCTACAAGCTACAACACAAAAAACAAACATACCATAACCTACCTAACTACTCTAACCTACATTACTTAACCTAACTTACTCAATCTAAACTTCATAAAGCATCGATTTTGTTTGTGAAATTGAAGTGAAACTAGCCTAATTCGAAGAGAGCTGTAAGAGAACAGTAAAGAATAAAACAGGAAATGAAAATGTTATTAAATTGTAGCCTAGCCTTTAAAAGAATGACTGAAATATGGGAGATTTGTCAATATCAGTATATAAAAAAAAAAAAAAAAAAAAAATAATAGACGCGAACGTAATGTAAACAAAGCGACGATGCGCAGAACTCCCGATTTTCGGTCAAACGCGCCATTTTATTCTCGTCGAAAAAGTTACTCGATAGTTTCCACTACAATTATTAGTAAACTAGGTAATGATGTAACCTTGTATTGGAAAGATGAAAAACCTCCAGAAACTCTCTAATAAGTCCGTGGTAGTATGTGAAGTGATGTACTGTAGGCTATTATGTAGTTAAGTGAAGATGGGGACACACCAGTAAAAGTGCACCCTTTGAACAATAGAGTTCAAACTAAATTAATCATAAGCAATATGCGTTTTACAAATATACTTTAGCTAGCGAGTAACAGGTGCATTGCGTAACTGTTAAACTTACCCGAATACTTGCCTCACCGAGGGAGCTAAGATGAATCTGGTTAATCTCGTTGAGCACTAATCGGAGCACTTTACGTTTGGGTAGTCCGTGACACACTGTTTGTTTACATTCAGATGATTGCAGCCGTGATACATATTTAGCCTCACTAAACTAGTTCTCTATGATAATTATATTATAAGAACGGATAATACGAGGAACGTTGTTATATTTACATTGTTGAAAGGTGCATTATATTTTAAATTAAATGTTAGTTTTTGGAATAGGCCATTTTATTACATCCCTTTTTGCTTTAGTTTAGGGTATTTTCCAGGAAGTCTTCCTCGATGTCTTCTCTAATGCAATAGTAAATACTGTCATAATCAATTTATGTTAAAGTTACTTATTTCCAAAGTCTCACGATGTATACAATAGCATATAATGAAGTAATTAGCAATGAATATATGCAGTTCGGTAGCTCTTGAATGATTTGCGACACATCATTCCTCTTCAAGGGATGATGAACGTGATGTGACGTCATGTGGGGTAGTGTATTTTATTTGCTATATAATATAAACAGACTATTATATCATGAATAATTTCTAAATTTGCTGTTGGTGTAGGAAGGGAGAAAGTGGATGCCTTCTCATCCGAGTATCCATATACTGAGGGCCTACCCTTTAACCTCTTCAAGATCAAAATATATATCTAAAGTGTCTGCATTCAAGATAATCCTACCACATGTCATAACTATATATATATATATATAATATATATATATATATATATATATATATATATATATATATATATATATATATATATATATATATATATATATATATATATATATCTATATATATATATATATATATAGATATATATATATATATATATATATACTGTCTATATAAGGTAGCACCAGCGAACTTTACAATAATATTAACCCCTTAACTTCTTCCCGAAATTAATAAAAACAATCAGGCTGACGTTGCTATCACTTGGGGAGATTACACAAGGAAATAGGTGTGGATATTTACAGCCAGTTTGCTGTAGTTACAGAGAGGTCAGGGATCAAGATTGTTGTCAAGTTCGTTGGCGCTAGCTTATACTGTCAAATTATAGGCTATGAATAATGATGAACTGATCATTATGTGGCCAAATGTTAGAGGAAGCAAACCAGTACAATCTTCGCACAATCCACTTGGACGATTATAATGTAAATGTAAACTCGAAAATAGGCTACAGTACCTTCTATTATGACTGTAAAGAATAACTAAGCACAAGTTGCACATCATTATCTCAGAAATGTTATAGATAAGATTATATGAGTTTCTATCTAATTAAGTCGATGAAACTTTACAATACTAAAGTGTTAGATGATGCTAAAGAAATACAAGCATATTAGGCTATACTGTAGCATGAAGCGCACAGAAGTTTATTACTTTCGAGCTGTATTCTTTGATTCCGTCACCATAACCGTCGCAAATAATTGTCGGATTTGTTTTCCTTTCACCCCTTTCACCATGTCTCTCTCTTGGTTACTCAGCTTTTATGGACATTTTGTAACGAAATATGTTGTTAATTATGAAAGCTTGACATTAATACGACGCAGAGACATAATTCATATTTGTTCATCAAATGTTGAGAAATCTATTACTAAGTGTTTCTATTATCATCGGTTGGAAAAATACGACTTATAGTAGGACTACAGTATAGTATGTCTACTCATGGCGAATCTACTGTAGATATTTCGATCCCCATGCTCTCATTACTCAAAATGACTGATAATCAGCGTGCTTTCCCTACAATTTGAGAAGTGATACAGTAAATAGGTGTGGACATTTCCAGCCCTATTGCTCAAGCCTTCTCTGAGTTACAAGATGTTTGTGGATCGATGAACATTATGTTGAAAAACAAAACAAACACAAACACAAAACTTAGTATTGGGATAGGGCTGAAAGTTAGTAGGCCTATGTTAATAAGCCGATATTAAATTAGATGTCATGAAATATTGTTTACCATGAACAAGTATACCTTACCTGATAAAGTAGGCCTACTGGGTAGTTAACTTAAATCATGGCCAAATAAATAGTTGACATGCCAAGTGAATTGGTTGTTTATTTAATACAGATTTGTTTTCGATTTCCATGCATCCAACACCAAGCTACACCCTTTTTTGGTGTACAAACCACTAAAAAAACAATGGGGACACTTTAATATTAATAATATTAGACGACATATAAAGATAACTCGGTGGAAAAGTTATGTTCGCGGGAGTAACGTTGACCGTTTGTTGATATAGCACTCAAGGTTATAGTAGGCTACTTCGCGCATCTAACCAATTTCCCAATATTGGCAGTTCAATTAAAATTTAGGCTGCGGGATACAGTATGTGTTGAGGTTACCCCCCTAGACTTATTGTCATCATTATATTGCCAGCAGGGGACCAAAAAAAAAAAAACCCGCAAACCTAACTAACGTCGAGCGTCGTGTCAACAAACCGACGATCGGAAGAGTAAACTCCCCGATTTTCGGCCCAAACGCGCTTCTTTATTCTCGTCGAAAACCACATTAAAAACGTTATTAAATAATTTCTATTACTTGTATCAGACCAGACAAGAGTGTAGGTTGTTGATGGAGGCGTGGCAACCTGAATTACATAACTAATAAGTACGTGGTGGTACCTGTCAAATGCGTGCCCCTTTAGTAAAATTCTACCAAAATAATATTTATACTGAGAAAATATTTAGTTTAAGCCTTCGCCTGTCAAACTGTTTTTTTAAATGTAATGTATTCACATTGTAGTTTGGGCTTTCCTCTTTCTTGTCATGTATAACTGATTACAGTAGACCCGATAATTGTGGGTTTAAATAATGATACTAAATTGTTTCTTTCTCGCCATCCATCGGGATTCTAATAAAACAAAGGAGAATTGATATAATTTAATCTAAGTTACTTGTGGGCCTCAATGAGTTAATAACGTAGGAACATATGCGCAACAGAGTTTTCAGTGAAGGATAAGAATTCGGACATTTAAAAAAATATATAAATAAAATAAAAGCAAAGCTGCGTACATACCGTACTTCACAAGAAATAAATATAGAATGACAACTAAGGTAGCCATATAGTTAAATAATAGTGCTAAAGTACTACTACTACTACTACTAATTATAATAATAATAATAATAATAATAATCATAATACAAAAACAAAATAATAAAAAATAATCATAAAGGATAATATATCAATAATAACTAAAAGTGTCACAATCAAGATTATTAAATATACACAAAGCGCAATTTAACATACTGTACCCTACTGGTATTACCGTTCCGAGTGGCAACCTAAAGATGAAACTCGAGACAGCGGGAGGGGCAGGCGAAGGGGAAGAATGCTCGATTTTTACCGGGACCGAAACCGAAGACAAGCATCAGACCAGATAGAAAAACAAATATATATATATATATATATATATATATATATATATATATATATATATATATATATATATATATATATATATATATAGTATAATAGTACAGTCACGGTCTTCCATTCCAACGTATTTAACCTTTCCATATGAGTAAATGAACTTCCGAAATGCAAATATCAGGTAGAGTCTGTGAATTAATGAGATTTTAAGCAGTATGAGGTAGTTTTAATCATAACTATATTAATGGCCCAGTTGTACTTCGCCATGGCATTGAATAGGGCCTAAATACGAATGACAACAATATACATTAACTAACCATAATGGCTAGGTCTTTGAACCCTACATAGCACGACCACTACTGTACGTTATTGTGTGTAATAGCTATTAGAACAAAAACTATCATGCCTTGGAGATACTATACTTTTTTTGTTCTTATAACTATCCCAGAACTTTACCTTAATAAATTAAGTGTGTAAACGTGGCCATTTCTGGCAGTCTTATCGTTGCCAACCCCCCCCCCCCAAAAAAAAAAAAACAGACACACACACACACACTCTCTCTCCCTCTCAAGGTTATTTAGTCAAGTATCTAAACTACTGTTCGTATTGATAGTATAAGTAAAATAGGCCCATGTTGCACATGGCCAAGGCATTGATATGTTGTGCATAATTGTAACTGAATTATCATTACAAACGATTATTGTATCCAATTGTATTTTTGTCTACCTGCATCCACTCTGCGGGCTGTAAATAAAGGTTATCAAGTCAAGTCTCTGTATTAAAGGGATGTACTTAGATTTCAGGGAGTAACCTAAAAATTTAGAAAATATCGGACAATCTTACGGTAAGTAGAACAAGTATATATATCTATAACTCAGCTTTAAAATGTTAGCCGAGTAACATTACTCTTACCAACTTTCAATCCAATAATCCGTCTCGGCTGGTTTTTCATAACATTTATAATCCTTAAATAGCATAAGAAGATAATAACAATTTTTACAAGTATTACGGTAATGCATTAATCTGTACATTGGAAAATACATCATTATACTAATTTAAGTTTTACGAGAGAGAGAGAGAGAGAGAGAGAGAGAGAGAGAGAGAGAGAGAGAATGTGTGGATAGGGATGGGGTGGGAGGAGGAAGAGAAGCAAGGGGAAGGAGGGAGTGGATGGATGCGCAGTGACCCCAAACTTGGTGATTGACACTGCGATTATCAAAGTTTCCGTCGCACCCAGACGTCCAAACTCGTTCATATGATCGCCACTACACGTCTAGATGGTGTAGTGTTGATGGTGGAGGGCGTGAGGTGTGGTGGTGAAGGAGAGGGAGGGAAATAGTGAGAGAGTGGAGGGGAGAGGGGGTGTCGGGGTAACGGGGTGGGCCAGCGTCAGTGTCCAACTTGATCAGTGGTGGCGGAGAGCGGGGTCGGCTAGTCAGCGACGTTCGCCCTCCTCCCTCCCTCCCATCTCTCCCACCAACCACGTCTTCTACTTCCTACACAATACTGGCTATCGAAACCTATCGATTGTTTTTACCAGTGAGGTAGTTGGGTTGAATCCTGTATGGTATGATGCGATGTATACAAATTCGTGGCGTATGCATATAATGATTTTTGGCGTTATGAAGGTCAAGGAGACGGGAATAAATGTGTTAAATGTCTGGCTGGCAACTGACTAGGGCTCGGTCTGGAACCCGCTCAAGAGACTGTCTGAACCTGGCGAAGCTGAGCCACTCCGGGGACTTTCTTCACACGTCCTACCTCCCCCATGTCGCCAGTCTCGTACACGGCCCTATACATGGTTAGAAGAATTTGGTTTGAGCCGATTTCGAAAAAATAACAAGAATCCGTACATCGACAGGCTCGGATATTTGCTTTCAAAGTTTGAATGAAATTGCGGCGGTAACTACAACGGGTGTTTTGTGGGGGTTGGGAAGGTGACCAGACCCTCTGCCTGGCCTGTCACGGGGAGCCATGATGATGCTGTGAGGCGGAGCTTAGGTCACCCTAGGTCACTCTTTGGGAGGGGTTGGAGGATTGTTGCTTAGGTCACGTAGTCGGGTTTGTGAGATGGAGTGTCACAATTGATGATATTAACTCGACCCCGCAACTAAAACAATCGGCCTATAGGTCTAACCCTAAACCACATCGGCTACCCTGTCCATGTTACAACTGTGCTTCTGTTCCACCCCAGTTTAATCACCTATACTGGTCCCTAAATTACCCGACTTTCACCTCTTTAAAAAAAAAAAAAAAAAAAAAACTAAAACTAAAACGTGTATTCTACTAATCAATAAACCTCCTGTAAGCTCACTCTTACACGACGGGTTATCGGGTTTCCTACCTCTGTTCAGGGATTTAAACTAACATCCCCTTTCTCTATTTTTATAGGTGAAAAGGGTCTTTCTAATATTATTGGTATGAGGGCGAGGGCTATGGATTGGCAGGGTTTGTGGTAAAAATATAACAACAATGTTGCGGTAGGTTAGTTTCATTGTACACTTGAAAGAACAATTTCTACAGATTTACAACGCAGAAGTGATTAAAATGTATTTCAACTTTCAAGTAGCCTAAGGGATAGATTTTTCTGGTTTGTTTTCATATATATATATATATATATATACACCCATTATTATTATTATCATTATTATTATTACTATTGTTTACACAGGAAATCTGGCAAAGCGACTCTTAATTTCATCCAGACTATTTTGCAGATTAGCGTTAATAAAGAAGTCAAAAGTCAAGTATACTAATATGTTGAGGTTGACGACATTGTTTTTTCGTAGAATACACTGAAATTACGAACAATAAAAGTTCGTCCTGGTTCCACGTAATATGTAGGCTATTACTTCGGGTGCCAAATCTACCTGTTGTAAACATACTTATAAATTATGTTTATTTGTTCTTAACTGAATAAAAGTTTATTTGTTTAAGCTTGGATGGTCATGTTTGATAATACTAGTTCACTAAGCTAGAGGTATTATGAAGTGCAGTAGCCTACTGTACTTTCTGATAAATGCTACGTAAGACTTAATCAAGCGCCATAATTTTGTATATTTTATACAGGGCTAGACGAGTTATTCGTCACCATAAACTGTAATGCTTAAAAGTTAGAAACACCTAAGTGAAGCAGATCTTGTGTGTGACGTAAATATGAAGTGCGTCATTGGTTAGCGACAATCGAACACCCTCCCTCCCTCCCACTTCCTCCTCTCCCCTCCGTCACGTGGCGCCCCTGCTGAGGAAAATCCCACAACACATGAAAACATGTGTTGCCTTCTTTGTATTACTATTTTCCATTATACACTTTCTTTATATTCGTATTAGCAAGCATGCCAACATAGATAACACAAACTATGCTCTAATCGCGACTTAATACATATCAACACCTGTCCTGTAAGTCAGCAGTATACATAAGTTTTATAAGGAAAACTACCGGTACTCGGGGTAATAGCAAGGAGGACATGCCTCCACCTTTTAATCTTCTACTTGCCACATGTGTTTGTAAATTTCATTAATCGATTTTAGGAGTATTGTTGGTTGTTGGAAGGAACATAATAATTGATCTTTCTTTCCTCCTCCCCTTCTCCCTCATTCTCAAGGGCCCTCTCACCACCTCAACCTGTCTATCCCCCCTCAACTTTAACTTTAACTTGGGGGTAATTTCCACTGCCGGACTACAAACACTATAGGCTGTTCATTATGACGAGACTATAAATACTCTAGTAACGGAGAGGGTTGCAGTAAACGTGCTGCTAATTTCCACATCTATTCACTGGTTATTTCTGTCAGCATGGTATACATATGGTATAAATATGAGCATGGTATAAACATGAGAGGTCGGACGGACGTGTAGCTGGTAAAATTAGTACCATTACGTAATGTCAACTTGGTTATAATATGTGAGGTAAGTGTTAGGAATTAGTACAACATTGGTGATTTCAGTGTCTATGGTAAAGCATATTATTATTTTAAGTATTGATTGAGCACATCAATACTAATAAATCAATTTGCCACAATATGTTCCATCGTTACCAACAACAGGTCACCTATTGTCACGATGCGCATTTCCGTTCTAGATTGTTAAAACTAATTTGTGTAAGTTATGTGATTGTAGTATGTTAATGATTAGGCCTAAGGTCGCACAAATTAGAATGTCTACGGTTTGCAGGCCAGACAACTCGCAACTCAAACAGGACCAATGACATGACATGAATATAAGAAAGGTGAGACAATCTAATTAACTTTGGATTCCTGCTGAGCTACAGAGATATTACATCGCAGGTCCTCATTAACGTCTGCGTGAGACGGAACAACACAGGGACAGAGCTGGTTCAGTACACTCCATGGGCTTTGTCTTTGAAGGTTCGTGCATGAAGCATGAATGAGTATAGAAAAGGTGGGTGAAAGTGAAAGAAGGGAAGTTTTTATTGGTATAGTAGTAGAAAAAGTTAAAGTAGGAGGATAAAGATTGTCGGGGCTTGACCCAACGTGCGTGAGTTTTATAATTTGGGTTGGTGGAGGGTTGTGACTGTTGATATTATTGAAAGTATATTTTTTAAAAGCTTCAGTATGGCATGAAAAGAATTATTAATTTAGGGTGGTAATAATTGCAAACAACAGGTGGCGATTTTGGATGGAAATGGTCTAAAAAAGTGGCCTGGTAATTTTGGATGGTAAGGGTCTAAACGGGGGCAGCAAGGCATAGTTGTCAACTGCCGAGTTTGGAGGTGGTTGCACTGTGTTATGGCTTAATTTACATTATGTAATTTTTAATTTTTTGAGAAAGTTTGGCTGCTGAGTAAAAAAATGGTGAAAATTATATTTGTATTTGTAAGGGACTGTTTTGATCGGGCACCCATCGGAGACCTCCCAAATTGGAAGTGGGCGATAGGGAGACAATGAAAAGGAGCGGGCTCCAAATTTCGTCAGGATTAGAGGCCCTATATACAGAGAGGTCGGGCAGCCAATTTTTCAACCTGTGTTCTGATTGGTCAAATTTCGTGGGCCCCATTATGGTGCCAAGGACCTTTTTAGTGATTGGACTTTACGGCTCTTAGCCTATATCGCCATCTACATTTGAATTTACTTAATATTTTAGTAAAAGGTGCGATTTTACTATAGGGGCGCACATTTGACAGGTACTACCAAGGATTTAATACAGATTTGTTTTCGGTTTCCACGCATCCAACACAAAGCTACACCCTTTTCTGGTGTACGAAAAAAAAAAAAAAAAAAATGGAGACATATTAATATTAATAATCTATTGTTTATTAATTTCACCAGAACACCAAACACCTTCAATGAAATTAATGAAAGCATAGGCCTATATGTGATCCACCGGGATTCGAACCTGGGTTATCACACACAGATTTTTAGACACCTTAACCATTACACCACCAAGACGGTTTATTAGAAGAAATATAAAGCTAACTAGGTGAAAAGGTTGCGTTCGCGGGAGTAACGTCGATCGTTTTGTTTACATTGTGCTCCAGGTTAGTAGGCTACTTCGCGCATCTAACTAATTTCCCATATTGGCGGTTCAATTAAAATTTAGGCCGCGGGATACAGTATGTGTTCCCCCCCCTCACCCCCCTAGACTTATTGTCATCATCATTATATACTGTATTGCCAGCAAGTGGGGGGGGGGGGGGGCAACCAACCAAAAAACAAAAAAAAAACAAAAAAAAACAACAACACACAAACACAGAAAACGTAACTTACGTCGAGCGTCATGTCAACAAACCGACGATCGGAAGAGGCAGTAAACTCCAGATTTTCGGCCCAAACGCGCTTCTTTATTCTCGTCGAAAACTACATTGAAAACGTTTTTTACATCGTTTCTTTTACCAGTATCAGAACAGAAAAGGGTGTAGGTTGTTGTTGGATGCGTGGAAGCCTAAATTAAATCTCTAATAAGTATATACTGTACGTAGTGGTACCTGTCAAATGCGCGCCCCTTCAGTAAAATTCTACCTAGTGAAATTGTGGAAATATGAGCAATATAAGTTTATTACCTTATTGTATGGTGAATTTGATTTGAGAGGATTGCTTAATACTGGAAACAATTTTAAACAATTATCTGGGCACAAGTGGCGAAATATTCTCATTGACGAAGTGCCTATTTTATTGAGCTGAAATAAGGTGCGTTGTGCTTCATATCTATGACTTTTTAGGTCTACATGATGGTGGGTTGTGCTGCATACCTTTGCAGGTTTGTTTTGTAGCTAAATTCCGAAATTCATGAATGAATATCGTAATGGAGACTGGAGTACCCTCTGATAATGAGTTATCAGTCACATGAAGGCTAGGCTAGGCCAATTATTACAGACTTCCATTTAGTATATTTTTTTGGTAGGCTACAGTAAATTGAGCAGTTGGCTTCTTTTCAAAGACAGTATTTCTGCAGGACACATGCCAGTTTCCGAGGATTTGTCTATTAGACAACTACACATGGCTATAATTCGACAGCTAGGCTAGGCTATATAGCTGTATAAATGTGCCAAACACAATATAACTGAACAAATAAATAAATACATAGACCTTATGTTTTCTATTTATGACTGAAATCCTTTACATTTAATACATTAAATAACCTAACCTAACTGAGATTAACTTGGCTAGCCTATAACTGAAACAAATTCATTATACACTAGGCCTATTTGATTTTTGGAATTATTCAATAAGTGCACCTTTACTAGCTAAATATTTTATAATGGGGTCAATATATAGATGATGTAATTAAATTGCTAAAAAAAAAAATCGATTGTTTTTATGTAGTTTAGAGTTGTGTAAGGGTGTTTGGTAAATATACAGGAGACGCAACAATATAGCTAACACATTTCTAATGGTAGTTTTGGGTTCCTATCATCATATTCTTCATTTCTATATACTTTTTATCCCTGGGAAAAAACGAAAAAAAACATGGGATTTTCCATTTTTGGGGGTATTTTTTTTTTTTTTTTTATTAACCTAACCAAAAAACCTAACCTAACCTAACCTAAATGTATTTGGGGGCTATTAGGTTAGGTTAGGTTTGGTTTTTTGGTTAGGTTAATGAAAAAAAAAAAAAAAAAAAAAAATTCCAAGAAAACATGAAACATCCCAAGATTTTTTGTTTCCGGGGATAAAAAGTATATAGAAATGAAGCATATGATGATAGGAACCCAAAACTACCATTAGCAATTTGCTACCTATATTGTTGCGTCTCCTGTATATTGACCGGGTGTTTTGATGTGTGATAATACTAGGAAATGAATATTTATCCATTAAACAACAATCTAAGAACACTCCTCCACTCGCGAAAAATAACTATTTGGCCATAACCGTTTGCCGTGGGATACAAAATATGTTGAGGGTGGGGGGCAAGCCCCCCCCCCCCCCCCCAGGATTTATTGAAATCCTCATATATTTAAACAGTAGGGGGCGAAAACCAAATTTTCCCCAACGCGAGACGCCGATGCTACACTCGCGGCAAATGTAAACAAAGCCACTCGCCTCTTGTGAGGTAGGCGAGGATCACTAATAAATGTTTACGGGCATTTAGACACATATAGGAATGAAATACATGGTATAAGAAACCTATAGGCCACGATAAAATCGATGTATGAATTTAATTACATCATCTTTTTATTGTCCTATAATGGTTTCTAACAGGAAGGTACAACAAGGAAAGTTATATGAAATAGCCTAGCCTATGTGAGAATATGCGGAAATTAGTTATAAGGGCATTCTGTCCCCTCTTACCCTATTTAAGCCCCCTACCCTACTGGCAGCGCCGCAGCGTAGATCATCATAGATGCGGATTTAAATAAGTCACGAGGGGCTCTGCCCCCCTTACCTCTTCATGTATCCCATGGCAAAACAAAATAGGGTTTTTACTCTGAAAATCCATTAAGCCCGAGCCTAAATTTGTTATTTATAGGGTCTCTTAGTCAGGACATCGCGCCACCCCCATGTTTATAATTATTGAGTTAACCAGACTAACTTGAACTTATGGGCGAACTTAACCTAACCGTATTGACTGAGTTAGCAGTGGTTGAGATCTACTGATTAAAATGGTCTGGTTGAGTTGCAAAGTCACCTCTTTTTACAACTTCTACAGTAGACTGCAATAACTTAGAGTTGCATATACATGTGTCAAGACGGAGTTTCTTGTTTATGAACTTATGGCAACGTTTAGCTATTCAATCTGGCCATTTTGCTGTTGTTTGATGTGCTCTTGTGAATTTCCTAGCCATTTTGCTATTATTCATGCTAATGCTGCTGTATATGCTTCTACAGTTTCACTTATCGAGCATCATATTATTTGAGTAAATTGTAGACTTCTTTCTTTTAGGCGGTATTTATGGATCCACTCCCAAGTGTAAATTTTGTGGCAAATACCTGATGCATATAATATTTTCAGATAAATGAATGTGTCGACGTTCTTGTACTCTCACTTTTTGAAAGGTCGTATTGTTGTCACTAAGCAGCTACACTAAGACTGCACGATATTGACACATCAATTAAGTTTGTAGCCTATAGCAAGATCAATTAATGAATAAGACCTGGCGGCCAGTTAATGAAGAATTACATCATGAATGAATGACCGGACATATTAACGAGGGGTTGCTAATTAAAAAACTAATAAGAGTATAAAAAGTAAGCAAAGTCATATGAATAATAGCCTATTTGAAAAGGAACCAAACTATTGGCAAATCCCCCCTTTACATTTAGTATTAAAGTAAGCCAAGGTATCTATACTCGAACATAAACATATATAAAATTTAGCTACACCATTTCGTAAACATTTCCTCCAATATAGGTAGGCTACATGGTACTGTACCATCAGTTTAACACTCACTCGCATCATAATTATTTGCATATGTATACATAATGATGTAGGTTAATTAGGATACTATAATAAGATTAAGTGTAGCATTATCTGCTTTGTAGGGTATTCAACTTTGTGTGTTTGATGGAATGTTTGATTACATTTGCATTATTTATTTTTAGCTGTAAGTCATTCAAGTTAATGTTATATTGATATGCATGTTATATGTTATCTGAACTGGAGGCCTTACCAATTTTATAAGTGAATGCATGTTGTATTAACTAATTATTTTCGGGATATGGGGATATTTTTCGAAGTGTTTCTGTTTCAGATCGATTGATAAATAAGGACTGTCCTCTCCAATTTAATTCTACTAACCACAAACTGATGGTAAGTAGACTAAAGTTTTAGACGTTTATAGTAAAGTAAAATTGTTAACTGTTTTGTGATTGACATAAAAAGCCCCCCTCATGGGGAAAACGTTTTTTCAGAGGCTTGTAATTACTTCCAAACATTATATTGATGAAAATTAACACATAAAACTATATAAATCCATAGGAAAATAGTGACATTAATATAAAAAAAATCAGAGTCCGCATCTGCTGAACCATCCAAAAACACGCTAAAAGGGGTGTTTTGAAGGGGGGAGGTGGGGGAGGGGTAGTATAACTGTAGATTTACCCCCCCTCCCCCTTCGTAAACACCCCTAAATATGACCTATGAGAAGTTTTTACTCAATAGTCACGATATTCAATGTGTGGCAGTAACTCCAGGTTAATCACCGACTTCACACGGATATTTTGGGGATGATAGGATCAGCATGACCCCAATGGGAGATGGGATGTTTGACCCCCATATACAGTATAATATGGGTCTATCTCCAATACTATTGCACGGAATAACACGGTTTTTGGTTTGCTATATCCAATGGGTCATTACACATACCTGTGCCTCAATAAACTGCGCGACACCGTAGATATGTAGTGAAATATATTGTGTCCGCACAGTGTGTCTGTCCGCCTGTGTGTGTCTTTCTGTTCTCTAAATATCTCGTGGACGAATAAATGGATTTAAACGGGACATGGCCAGTCTCTTCATTTGGTATCCGAAATAAAAACAAATTAAAATCTTAATAAATAAAGGTCAATGTTTGTCTGTTTGTCAGTTACCCGACCTTTGTACCTTTGTTACTAAACTCCTCCCACAGTTTTGGTGCCAGGTGGGAGTGTGGGGCACCGTTGGAAATACCCAGGCTTTGGAGATGGTTTTAGGCGAGTTTAGTGGAAATCAGAGACACTTTTGTTTAATAAAATTTTCGGCAGAACTTATGTAGTATACGGGAGCGAAAAAAATGCGAAAAAAAAAATTGCCGTTTGGGGCAGAAGGAGGCCTCCGATCGAAAAGGTGTATGGAACGAAAGTTGTTCGCAGCTCCCCAAAATGGGGGTACGGATGAGGTCAGATCCAAAATCGGAGGTCATTTAGCGGCCGAAATCGATGTCGCCGTTTAAAGAGGCACAGGGAGGTGAGGCCGGTGATTATGGTAGTAGTAGTATTGTGATGATTGTGGTAGTAGTGATTGATGATGGTGATTATGGTAGTAGAATTTAAACCCGGGCAACGCCGGGTACCCCTCCTTGTACAAAATAAATCAAATCAAATAATAATGCTAACAAATAAATAAACAAACAAATACTTAAAATAAAAACAAATTAAAATAACAGCATATGGCTGTGTTGGTATCACTTTTAAGAAGTGCACTTCCATTATTATTATTATTATTGTAGCAAGCCTACTATTTTCGATTGAAAATCTCCCAATAAGTTCATCTAATGCGATCACAATGGGATAATACTATGGCTTTCAAGAAAATAGGTTTGCTTAGATTATAAATATTATCACAAGAAGTCAGAATTATTAGTCTGCAATGTTAATAGAGCATTATTACACACTACTACGATACTGAATATACCAAATGTTTGAGTTATGGGGTAATAGTCACATTCCACAATATTAATGTCATTTAACAGATACAATGTTATTACTTAGGTTAATAAACCTATTTATTTTCTATGTCTACCAATCCACCAATCTTTTTTTAGTGTCTCTCTCTCTCTCTCTCTCACTCACCGTTTGACTATTCAGTTTAGGACAGTTTCCGCCGCCTCCGTTTTCTGGTCAATTTTCAATGAGGCTCCAGTCAGCAATAACTGCAGCAGCTAACCAATGCCTAGTAGGCTACATATTGATGAGCAGCTACTTTGTTAATAATAAGTCATAGTAATTGCTTCCGATTGTATAGCTAACGAAATACTATAGAACACTGCGAAGAAAAGTGTAGCATTGCATCTTAGAAGTAGGCTACACTCAGCGACACAAATCCGGGCCCAATATGAACTCTCGAACTGCAAAATGAACCTCCGAAATGTAATTATTAGGTTAACAAATTATTGAGAAGATTCGATTCTGTTCGGGATGGCTTCGAAAATGTAGGCCCTAACTATGTCGTTGAGTGTACACCTACGGACACATATGATGTCCCACCTTTATAACGTATTGGTTTAATGCTAAAATACTCTTGGGTCACACTGAATAAGCCTCGACAATTAAAGCTTTCTATATATCTGCTCATGTTTTCTATATTTTTATTTTCACTTATATCTAGAGAGATAACCTGAAATTATGGAAGTAGGCTTGTTATTTGACCGTGACCGTGCACTCACTGCCTGTAATTCTAGACATATTTTGACTCCTCAAACTGCTTGAATGAACCACCGAAATGCAGATACCAGGTAGAGAATTAATGAAAAGAGTATATACAATCTGGGTTACCTTCGGAAATATAGTGGCAGCATTAATGGTCGTATTGGACAGTACGTAGTGTACTGTATATAATACCGCATCACGTATGGAATACGTGATCGAATAATAAGTGGTCATAGATGAAATAAAAGAGACATTGTATGTAGCCTACAAGAAAGTAATACATTAGATTCGCTGCTTGAAATAGTTTACAGTTGTCAAATTAAGTTATATACGCCACGTACATTTTAATAAGAAATTACACCAATATTTCCCAGACTTGTCGATGGCGTTATTCTATTTTTATTTATTTTTTACTAACACGAGACGATTCTCTTTATCGGTAGATCAGGAAGGACCTCTAGGAATCACAGGGGTACTGACGTAGTCAAGAAACTTTTAACACCTAACGATAATAACAAGACGGTGAACATAAACTAGTGAATCTTGGTAATTGGATCTTTGTGGCTCATGGAGTTTATCAAAACAGTTCGTCAGTGTATCATTAATGTGCTTCCAAAATGGTTCAGAAATTCCTGTCCACGAATGAACAAATTGTATCTTGGGGAGAAGGACGTCACCGTATTCATAGACAGTACAATAATTACAGAAAACAAAAGCCACTGGGCCCTAATAAGGAATTACTGTACTGTACATTCCATACTTGATCTTATGGGTACTCAACACTCTTTGACAATAATGGGGTACAGTTATTATACAATACGCTATTTAATCTAGTCTTGATTATCATGATTTGAAGTGTTTATGCCTTAAACTTCCGTATTTGGTGATGCTATTCCCCACACTGTTCTGGCTATCATTAGGCGGCTTTACTCATGCTTAGAAGGTCCTCTGGGAATTAAAGGGATGAACTATATATCAGTTAATCCTCTGACTTCCAAAATTCCGTCTTAATATTAATAAAATCGTCTAATGGTAGCCAGAATAATAGTAAGACACACGCCATCGTATACATACACATTGTTTATTAAAATAAAAAATAAACCCTTAAAGTTTTGATACTGTACAATCCCAGTCATAAATGTAATCCTCACATGGTCAACCTCCAAGGCAAGAGAATACCTCAGAAGTTGCCTAGGTGAGGAACACAACTTACCAGAGAATCTGCTCAAAATCAACGATAAACATCATTAACCCGGGAACTGCCGGAAGACTCTTAAGAGTTCCCCCGGCGGACTGCGGGATGACTCTTAAGAGTCAGAGAAAAAAAAAATACATTTTAAACATAAAAAAAAAAAAAAAAAAAATTGTGTGTTTTTTTTTTTTTTTTGCCTTTGGGCCATGCAAAATATCAGTCCTCTACCTCCCCTCCTTCCCCACTTTCCTCTCCTCCTTCAGTTATCACCTATTTTCCCTGTTATTCCCTTATTCTGAGGTATATTTTCGTGCTAACATTAGCGAGTTGCAAGCAGGGCATTGTCATCACTGTTAGCAAGCGAGTGCAAGAGAGAGAGAGAGAGTATCGATCGACAGTGTCTCAGTGGCCTTGGGGGAAATTGGCGGGAAAGGAGGTTGCCTCACCCATACATTATGTAACTCGCGGCCTGTATCGCCGATTTTCACCATCCAAACGCTGTTTTCACTCGTTTTATTGTTGTAACAGGTTAATACCTTTATAATCAACCTATAATAGGCGCATATGGATAAGTATTAATGCTATTTATGGTAAAATTAATATTTTAGTGATGGAAACAGCTCAAATACGTCAGCACAGGCAGACGTTTCTAATTACCCACATGCGCAGTTCAGAGGTTAATATATTTAAAAGGCTTAGCTGCATGCATGCATTCATGTTTGTGCACTTGTCACCCCAAAGGTGGTTGTAGAAACAGAGAGGCCAATCCTCAACTACAACACAGCAGTGATGTTGGGGCTTCCCGGCTCCAGCACCACATTGCCTCCTCCAGGGACCATATGAGATCGCTCTGAGTTTACTACTACAGAAGTAAGTTTCGCCCACCCCTTTGGAGGTGATTGAACGCTCCTGTTTAGAGACCTTGTACATTTTATATTTACTGCGTCCGTTTCTGTTATTTGTCTCAAGTCAATACATTTGCATAATTATTGTTTGCAATTAATTGTTAAATATATTAATAAAGATAAATATTCATTTAAAATAAGTAAAGTTAAGGAAAATTTAAATATATAATAAAAAATATACCTTGTATGTATGTATATGTATATACTCAGGCACATACCCCATTGCTGGGGGCGGCCGACACGAGAAAGAGCCCGAACAGATACAACATTTAAAGTTCCTAATCTCAGGGTCCGAGACCACTTTCGCGTTCCCTCGCCTCTTTCTCTGTCTCGTCAAGTAGGAGAATTATACATGGGGAGGAAGATTCCTAGCCCCCTGCCCCTAGAAGGAAATGTAGGACAGTACAAGAGACACACAGAAATGGCTAAGGTAGAGTAGAGGATGCCAAACCTCACTCTGGATAGGACCAGCCTTCACCCATATACCTTAGAATAACAAAAACAAAAGTGATGTCAAGGGGAGTTCACACATTCATAAGTGTCATCCCGAGTTCCGCCTAGTTGCTACTCGTGACACACTCGGCACCATACTCGGCGACACTCGTGGACAGTCGTAGCATATTTGGGATAGTGGTGGGTAGTTGGTGCCACTCGTACTAATAATTATCAACTCATAGCAGGTTATTGGGAGCTCGGGCTAACTCGGTGTGTCTGGCTACCACCACTAGGGAGATTGTAGGCACCAATTGAGCAGGGCAGTACCCAGGGAAGGCCACATAGGCATATGATAAGGAATTACTGGAACTACTGTTTCATTTACCTGGCTTCCCCCACTGTTTCTGTTTGTGCCTCACCTACACAGAGAATAATTAAGCTAACTCTCACAAACACCTCCTCCTCCTATTTATATCACTACACTTAACAAGCACACCAAACTTCGTTCCAACACATCTAAATTACCTCTAACGTACCTTTATATTGGCTCTATCACTCCTTCAAACTTTGGGGGAGGGGGGTGGGGGAGGGGGGTGGGGGAGGGGGCACTTGTTATAAGTAGCTTTGCCTTTTGTCTCCTCCATGTACATAGGACAAAAAAAATACTAGTTCACACGATATCGACGAATTGAACAGAGTCGCTAAGAGTGGCCATAACCAGTTGTATCACAATCGGTCAGATGCCGTCCAGAAAATCGGTGGTCACGAATGTGCAAGAGTGTGCCAAGAATGGACAAGAGTTTGCTAAGAGTTGGCAAGAGTTTCTATGCATACTATGTATGAGTTGTCACTACTGAGTGAAGAGTGTGTCATTATATGTTATGAGTCGCCACAATACCATGCATCGACAAGAGTTGACACGCAAATGCCATGAGTCCATATGTGTGTGTCAAGAGTCTGTCCATGTATCACAAGAGTCCGTACGTCTGGTCTTGGGTACGATTATTGACATGGTGTTGTGAGCCACTTTATAATCATAGTGCAGGGTATTGTAGTTGTCTCCAGTCGACAGGTATCGTAATTTAATTGCTAACCTCAATCCTGGTGACAATGCCTCCCTCCAGAATGTGTCCTGCTTCTTGATTCGAGGGCTAACCATACCCAGCAGCTCCTTGAACATGTTGAAATCCATAATTTGAAAGTTCCTGAAGCTAGAGGTGTCCTCCACTTGCACCTCCTTCATAAGTTGCTCAAACTAGCCGAACTGAGGATGTTGCAGAAGCCAGGACCTTCTTCACAGGGTTCTCCTCCTCTGCCTGTTTCTTCTTTCTATCAAGCATTACCTGACATATTGCAACATCAATATCAGCAGATTCATCAGCCAATTCCACCTGCAGCTCCAGTAGTTCCAGTGTGCGGGAAGAGCGGGCCATTGTGGGGTTCAGGAGGGTGCCAAGTATATAGGCCAGGGTTCTAGGGTGACTGCACATGACTGGTCCTTTTATATGATCCTTATATATGCTCCTCAGGGCATCAGGAAAATTTCTTACAGGGCACTCCTTACATAGTCTTGCACACTCTTGATGGTTGTAGCAACTCGTACGGCAGTCGTGGCTACTCAGCGGACCGACCGTATTTTACCTTAATTTTTTTCATTTTGCCCAATGCGTGGTGATTCAGCCTACTGTTTTAAGACGTATACCTCATCCAGGTGTTAATATTTTCCTGGCGAGCGGTAGCGAGCCAGCATATATATTTTTTTGTTTTGACAGCAAGCTAAATTTGTAAATTTTTCGATAGAAAAATTTCTCCGGCGAAGCCGGATTTCTCCATACAATGCTGGCTCGCTATCGCTCGCCAGGAAGAAATCGACACCTGGATGGGGATAAACGTTTTACTGAATGGGGCCAAATGGATACAAGCCAGGGAAAGAGAGAAAAGGAGAGAAAGATTAAAAAAGCCGGTGACCCCCCTTAACAAACTAAAGCAAAGCCTTTATATGCAATGTATATTTGGTGTGGTTCAGGATTAGTCTTGTATTTAAGCAGTTGAGGAACATTAATTTGGATGAAGGTAGGGCAGCGTTTTTGTATGTGGATGTACAGTTGGTTCAACAAATCATGCCACACCGACAAGAATAACTAATGGAGCTGATGTTTATTCCACATATTTTGTTCCCAGTTTTCAAGATAACGTGACATATGAATGACAAGGGTTGAGTGCAAAAGGGATCTGCCTAGAGTGGACCTTTTGTCCTATAATAATATTAGTGTTTTTACCGAGTCCTGGAAGAATGAATCGGTTGGGGTGTAAAAGGAATATGCCTAATGTGACCCATTCGACTTGCCGAATATATCTTTGTTGTTTTTCAGTCCTGGTATGACATAATCATGTGGTTATGAGGTAGTTAAGGTTACAGTGGCTATTTTTTTATTTTTTTTTGGTCTATCTATTAAATAGTAATTTATTTTTTTAGTTTCCTCGCTAGACCTTCACCAAGCTTAAAAAAACACTCCCAACACACTTCAAGATAAATTTGTACATTTTTCGATAGAAAAATGTCTCGGCCGAAGGCCGCTTCCTCCTAAAATTATAGGCTTGCTATTGCTCGCCAGGAAAACATCGACACCTAAATGGCACGACAGGTCTTAACAATGACAACGAAATGGGGTGAAAGGTTTTCAAATCGCCAAACTAATGGGCCTAACGTCTTAAAATGTCAAAACTAATGGGGCTAAACATGAGGGAGAGAGGGGCCCAGTAAAAAACGACCCATCTCCCCTTAATTGCATAACTCTTTATTTGCCTCTTTATCTGTCTAACAAATTGGCTAGTTACATTTATTTCCAGCTGAGGGTAAATTTAATGCTTTAGCAGCTGCTTTCTCGATAATTAATGAACCAATATGCAACTACTATGTCTCTGCATCATCTTATGGCCAAGTTTTCATAATCAGGAACATATTTCGCTACCAAACCTTCGTAATAATAGACCAGTAATTAAGAACAAGATATGACAATTTACCCTCAGCTGGAAAAAAAAATAATATAGACTATAGTTACATTTATTTTGTGTCGCAATAGCGCTTCCGAATGCTACTTTATTTAGTTTCACTCTACAGGCAACAATGAACATTACGCCCCGTCAAAACTATTGTGCTCACCAGGGCTCGAACCTGGGACCTTCTGTGTGTTAGACAGATGTGATAACCACTACACCATGAGCACTTATGTCTCTGGGTTCGTGGGACTGTTTAAGTTATTAGCTATCTACTTATACAGTACATCGGCACATTGCAGGCGACTATATTATTTGACAATACTGTATAATGTTATGTATTATGTATGTGAATAAGAAAGACTAATACAAAGTGTGTGTATGAGTATGAGAGACAGACGTATGCAGAGTAGTATGATACTAGTGTGTATAATACAGCAATACAAACATGTTCCAGCTAATAATTAATTTTGACCTTGACTTTTTAAGAAATACAAAATGGAGAGATCATTCTTCTGAAACACTGATGTGTAGAAACATAACTACCTCCTCGGAATATGGAGGAGATTCATTTGTGGCCACCCCCTTGGGGATCAAGGCGTCTGGGGATAGATATGTGTAGGAAGAGGATAGCTGTGTGTGTGTGTGTATGTGTGTGTGTGTGTGTGTGTGTGTGTGTGTGTTAGGAATGTCGATTTTAACGCGCATGGGCACACACGCATATACAATAATACAATTATGTCCTATTTATACACACCTGGTTTGGAAAGATTTAGAGGAATGTTATCTCCATTCATTATATTGCTCAATAGGTTAATTATTAATTATGAATATCATTTGAGACTCGAGTTTTATGTTATAATGTAGCCCTCTGTTCGTCTGTCTTTCATCCTCCCGCTATAACATGGTTTACTCATTTTGTACTTATCTGTCAATATATTACAATTATATATAACAATAATACATCGACCCCTCTTAGAATGCTGGTTACTTGTATAGTCCACTACACGCACCGTACCAAGTGCTCATGGTGTAGTGGTTATCACATCTGTCTAACACACAGAAGGTCCCAGGTTCGAGCCCTGGTGAGCACAAGTTATTTTTGTGCCCTCTTCTAATGATCTTGAAGAATTTATGACCACCCTAGGGCAACAACTAAGACATGGTGTTGCATAAGGTCGCATGCAAACTTCGCAACATTACATTTCCGGGGCATAATGTCAATATTAGGACTCTGCAGCTCGGATGGAGAAAGTGTTGTCGGTGTTGTGGTAAGGAATGTGGTGGTATTAAGAGGTATGGGTATTAATAAGTTGGTTATGTGTCAGTTAGTTGGTTTATTAATATATAGTTGGTAGTGGGCAGTGAGCAGATGTGCGTGTAATAGCGAAGGTTAGTGTTGGCAGACGTCCAGTGAGGAGGCTGGTGGTGGTGGTGGGGTGGTGGATTGATCCCACTCTTTATATTGATGTAGCATAGGTAGACAAACATATATTGGTACTCATATATAACCCCAAAACGATAATGATGCTTAGACGGTCCTCGCACCATTCTAGATTAATATGAACCAGGTAAATTGAGACAACACATAAAGGTATTAGACGTTCAGGTGCTAGGGGTGACGTTGGTAGGGGTGGTGGTGGTGGACAGTGGGGTGGTGGGCTCAATACACCCTTCAGACTCAACACACTCCTCTGGCTCGGCACACTTCTAAGGTTTTCTCTGATCGTGCCTGTCTAAGAAAACCTAGGTAAAGAGTAACTAAATGATTACTATATATCACACACCCACACACACACTTTGGGGGAGACACTCGTTACAGACAACCTACCTTTTGTCTCCTTCGTATACATAAAAAACACGCACACACCCGTATATATAGTATATATATATAATGGTTCCTCCTATAAATACAGGCTCGCTATAGCTGGCCAGGGGGAAAAATCGACACCTAAATAGCACGAAAGGTCCTAATATTGACAAAAATATGGGGTGAAAACTCTTAAAATCACCAAACAAATGGAACAAACGTCTTAAAATCTGAAAACTAAATAGGCTAAACATGAGGGAGAAGGGGGGGGGGGGGGGGGCAGAAAAACGACCCATCTCCCCTTAAACCAATACCACAAACCTATCATATCTTAATCTAACCTATTTTGCAAGTTTTACATTATAATAACCAAATAGTCTTGGTGGAGTTGGCACTGTTTGGTAACTATAGTGGTTCAATTGGCCTACTGGGTGATTAGCTCGGTTGAATTGGTCTACTGGGTGACTAGCTAGGTTGGAATGGTCTACTGGATGATTAGCTAGATTGGAATGGTCTACTGGATGATTAGCTAGGTTGGAATGGTCTACTGGATGATTAGGTAAGTTGGAATGGTCTACTGGATGATTAGCTAGGTTGGAATGGTCTACTGGATGATTAGGTAAGTTGGAATGGTCTACTGGATGATTAGCTAGGTTGGAATGGTCTACTGGATGATTAGGTAAGTTGGAATGGTCTACTGGATGATTAGCTAGGTTGAATTGGTCTACTGGGTGATTAGCTCAGTTGAATTGGTCTACTGGGTGATTAGCTAGGTTTAATTGGTCTACTGGGTGACTAGCTAGGTTGGAATGGTCTACTGGGTGACTAGCTCGGTTGAAATGGTCTACTGGGTGATTAGCTAGGTTGGAATGGTCTACTGGGTGATTAGCTTGGTTGGAATGGTCTACTGGGTGATTAGCTAGGTTGGAATGGTCTACTGGGTGATTAGCTAGGTTGGAATGGTCTACTGGGTGATTAGCTAGGTTGGAATGGTCTACTGGGTGATTAGCTCGGTTGGAATGGTCTACTGGGTGATTAGCTACGTTGGAATGGTCTACTGGGTGATTAGCTCGGTTGGAATGGTCTACTGGGTGATTAGCTAGGTTGGAATGGTCTATTGGGTGATTAGCTAGGTTGGAATGGTCTACTGGGTGATTAGCTAGGTTGGAATGGTCTACTGGGTGATTAGCTAGGTTGGAATGGTCTACTGGGTGATGAGCTAGGTTGGAATGGTCTACTGGATAATTAGCTCGGTTGGAATGGTCTACTGGGTGATTAGTTAGTTTGGAATGGTCTACTGGGTGATTAGCTAGGTTGGAATGGTCTACTGGATAATTATCTCGGTTGGAATGGTCTACTGGATAATTAGCTCGGTTGGAATGGTGTACTGGGTGATTAGTTAGTTTGGAATGGTCTACTGGGTAATTAGCTAGGTTGGAATGGTTTACTGGGTAATTAGCTCGGTTGGAATGGTCTACTGAGTAATTAGCTCGGTTGGAATGGTCTACTGGGTAATTAGCTCGGTTGGAATGGTCTACTGGGTGATTAGCTAGGTTGGAATGGTGTACTGGGTGATTAGCTAGGTTGGAATGGTCTACTGGGTGATTAGCTAGGTTGGAATGGTCTACTGGGTGATTAGCTAGGTTGGAATGGTCTACTGGGTAATTAGCTAGGTTGAAATGGACTATTGGGTGATTAGCTAGGTTGGAATGGTCTACTGGGTGATTAGCTAGGTTGGAATGGTCTACTGGGTGATTAGCTAGGTTGGAATGGTCTACTGGGTGACTAGCTAGGTTGGGATGGTCTAATGGATGATTAGGTAAGTTGGAATGGTCTACTGGGTGATTAGCTAGGTTGGAATGGTCTACTGGGTGATTAGCTAGGTTGGAATCGTCTATTGGGTGATTACTAGGTTGGAATAGTCTACTGGATGATTAGCTAGGTCGGAATGGTCTACTGGGTGATTAGCTAGGTTGGAATGGTCTACTGGGTGATTAGCTCGGTTGGAATGGTCTACTGGGTGATTAGCTCGGTTGGAATGGTCTAAAGGGTAACTAGCTCGGATGAAATGGTCTACTGGGTGATTAGCTAGGTTGGAATGGTCTACTGGGTGATTAGCTAGGTTGGAATGGTTTACTGGGTGATTAGCTCGGTTGGAATGGTCTACTGGGTGATTAGCTAGGTTGGAATGGTTTACTGGGTGATTAGCTCGGTTGGAATGGTCTACTGGGTAACTAGCTCGGATTAAATGGTCTACTGGGTGATTAGTTTGGTTGAATTTGGTCTACTGGGTGATTAGCTCGGTCGCCGCAGGTAGGATGTGAACAGGTGTGGCTATGAGTGTAATTAAAGGACCACCTGAAGCCGAACGAGGACTGCCTGTTACCGACCGGGAAGCCTTATAGATAGCTGACTCATACCCCCTACACTGTAAACTATATTATATGGGAGGGGGGGGGGGGGGAGGGATGGTTCGTTTATCTGGACCCCCTTCTCCCTCGAGTTTAGTCCCATTAGTTTTGAAATTATATGAAGTTCGGTCCATTAGTTTGGCATTTTTAACACCTTTCGCCCCATTTCGTTGTCAATTTAAACCCCTTTCGTGTCACTTAGGTGTCGATTTTTTCCTGGCAAGCGACAGCGAGCCTGTAATTTTAAGAGGAACCGGCCTTCGGCCGGGAAATATTTCTACCGAAAAATGTAAACATTTATCTTGAAGGGGGATCTAGGGGGTGTTTTTCTAAGCTTACTAGAATTCTAGGGAAGACACTAATAAAACATAATAAACATATCAGTAAACAAGCATATAAACATAATAAACATATCAGTAAACAAGCATATAAATACACCCATCCCCTATTCAGTTAACAAGCATATAAATACACCCATCCCCTATTCAGTTAACAAGCATATAAATACACCCATCCCCTATTCAGTTAACAAGCATATAAATACACCCATCCCCTATTCAGTTAACAAGCATATAAATACACCCATCCCCTATTCAGTTAATGTTACCGTGTGTGTGGGAGTGGAGGGCTGATTTGATTGTAAGAGGTTTTAATTAAATACATTAGCATAATCTTGCGTTTGGATGTAATGCTTGAGAGTAGGTGATAAAGTGAGTGTTTGATTAATAGTCATTAATCATGTGATGGCGCACCTTCGCTTCATTATGGAAACATTAAGGGGGTAGTACTAGCTTTTTCTGGACCCCCTTCTGTCTCGTGTTTAGCATATTAGTTTCGAGGTTTTAAGACGTTCGTATCGTTAGTTTGGCGATTTGAGACCTTTCGCCTCATTTTGTTGTCAATATTAAGACTTTTCGTGTCCTTTATGTGTCGATTTTTTTCCTGGCGAGCGATAGCGAGCCTCTACTTTTAGTAGGAACCGGCCTTCGGCCGGGAAATCTTTCTACAGAAAAATGTACACATTTATCTTGAAAGGGGGTCTAGGGGGTGTTCTTCTAAGCTTGCTGGAGGTCTAGCGAGGAAACAACTCAACAATATATTAATAAATCAATATATAGACCAAAAAACAAGCGCTGGCTCTGTTAATTCGTGCATAAACCTTTAACCGTCCTGGTGGTGTAATGGTTAAGGTGGCAAAAATATGTGTGTGATAACCCGGGTTCGAATCCCGGTGGATCATATATACTTTAATTAATTTCATTGGGAGTGTGGTGGTGAGATTAATAAAAATAATATATATATATATATATATATATATATATATATATATATATATAGTCTACGGACTCACCACACCACATTTCACTCCATGTTCCAAGGACAGTGTACTGTATAGTCACGCTCAAAAGTTGTAGTTTACCTCCAAAATTTGTACTCCGTCTATTAAATAGAAATTAAATACTCTTACCCCTTTGAGTACAAGCGATGTGTATTATATTTTATTCTAGCTACATTTTGACGATATTATGCAGCTTAGGAAGGATCTGTGGTAGTTAAAATAGTTGGTTGAGGTAGTTTGAAGCCTTATTATTGCTAGAGGTCCTTTCTAAGCTAAATATAGTCGTCTAATAGTTTCCAGAATATGACGAAAAGGACGTCCCTGGTACTGAACGTGTTAATGCACATTAACCCAGCCTGTATTTTATACCTTGGTGCTAAACATGAGGGAGAAAGGCGTCCCCCCCCCCCCCCCCTCGTCGTTTACATCTTTTACATCATTTACCTCATCAAAATGGTATTAACTGTGTTGGTGGTGTAATGGTTTAGATGCTTATGTTCTGGGTGTGGTGTCTCGAGTTCGAATGAATTCCGGGAGGACCATATGCTTTCGTTAATTTATTCAAGTGCATTGGGGTTTGTAATGGAGGACAAATGTTAAGAACGAGGTGTTCCTTAACCCCTTCTGTACCGGAGACGTCTTTTTCATTGTATTTTTGCTCTATTTAGACGATTATGTGCAGTTTAAGAAGGATCTGTGGTAGTAAAAAGGGTTAAGTGAGATAGTTCGAAACCTGTTAATTGCTGGAGACCCTTTTGAAACTGAATGGAACCGTCTCATTAAAGCTAGAATACAATTACAAAGATGTAGTCGGTACAGAAGGGGTTAATACATAAACGATTGAAATGCTGTTTATGTGTAGCATGTTTGTATAATGTAAATACACATTTTTGTACATCGAAGAGAACCCACATATAATTGTTATTACGCATAGTTAAAATAGGACTTCAGAGGCTATCAACCCTATTGGATTATTAAGCCAGCGCACTGTAAGTCAAGAATAACGTCAGGACTGGAGCCTCTCTGCGAAAACTCCAGTCCCTTGTTATTACGCAGGACGAGATACACTCACTTATACAAATGTCGTGAACCCCTAATGTTTTGTTTATACAAATATACTGTATGTACGGTAAGTTTAAGATTCACTTCTATCACATTAAAGGGAGACTGGCCGTTTGTTTGGTCTATTAATTCATTTATTCATATATTTGTTTAGTTTCCTCCCTAGACCTAGATAAATGTGTAAATTTTTCGGTAGAAAAATGTCCCGGCCGAAGGCTGGTTCCTCTTAAAATTGCAGGCTCGCTGTCGCTCGCAAGGAACAAATCGACACCTAAATGACACGAAAGGTCTTAAAATTGACAACGAAATAGGGCGAAAGATGTTAAAATCGCCAAACTAATGGGCCGAACGTCTTATAATCTCAAAACTAGTGGGGCTATACATTTGGGAGAAGGGGGTCCAGAAAAACGGTCTGCCTCCCCTTAATAACAAAACCATATATAATTTATTGTAAAGTTAATTTCCTGCATAACTCAATCCCGGTGACTGTATTGGCATAAAGAAAACGGGGTCCACTAACTTGGATCAATACATTTTACCGGATTGTGGAAGAAGGATTTGGATGTGACGGGAAGAGTTTGTTATTTGGATGTGACGGGAAGAGATTGTTATTTGGATGTGACGGGGAGAGTTTGTTATTTGGATGTGACGGGAAGAGTTTGTTATTTGGAGGTGACGGGAAGAGTTTGTTATTTGGATGTGACGGGAAGAGTTTGTTATTTGGATGTGACGGGAAGAGTTTGTTATTTGGATGTGACGGGAAGAGTTTGTTATTTGGATGTGGCGGGAAGAGTTTGTTATTTGGATGTGACGGGAAGAGTTTGTTATTTGGATGTGACGGAGAGTTTGTTATTTGGATGTGACGGGAAGAGTTTGTTATTTGGCTGTGACGGAAAGAGTTTGTTATTTGGATGTGACGGGAAGAGTTTGTTATTTGGATGTGACGGGAAGAGTTTGTTATTTGGATGTGACGGGAAGAGTTTGTTATTTGGATGTGACGGAAAGAGTTTGTTATTTGGATGTGACGGGAAGAGTGTTATTTGGATGTGACGGGAAGAGTTTGTTATTTGGATGTGACGGGAAGAGTTTGTTATTTGGCTGTGACGGGAAGAGTTTGTTATTTGGATGTGACGGGAAGAGTTTGTTATTTGGATGTGACGGGAAGAGTTTGTTATTTGGATGTGACGGGAAGAGTTTGTTATTTGGCTGTGACGGGAAGAGTTTGTTATTTGGATGTGACGGGAAGAGTTTGTTGTTTGGCTGTGACGGGAAGAGTTTGTTATTTGGATGTGACGGGGAGAGTTTGTTATTTGGATGTGACGGGAAGAGTTTGTTATTTGGATGTGACGGGAAGAGTTTATTATTTGGATGTGACGGGAAGAGTTTGTTATTTGCTGTGACGGGAAGAGTTTGTTATTTGGATGTGACGGGGAGAGTTTGTTATTTGGATGTGACGGGAAGAGTTTGTTATTTGGATGTGACGGGAAGAGTTTGTTATTTGGATGTGACGGGAAGAGTTTGTTATTTGGCTGTGACGGGAAGAGTTTGTTATTTGGATGTGACGGGAAGAGTTTGTTATTTGGATGTGGCGGGAAGAGTTTGTTATTTGGATGTGACGGGAAGAGTTTGTTATTTGGATGTGACGGGAAGAGTTTGTTATTTGGATGTGACGGGAAGAGTTTGTTATTTGGATGTGACGGGAAGAGTTTGTTATTTGGATGTGACGGGAAGAGTTTGTTATTTGGATGTGACGGGAAGAGTTTGTTATTCTACTTTTCTCACTGTATTGCTAATTATAAACAAATTGCTTGATGTATTGCTAATTATAAAAAAAAAAAAAAAAATGCTTAAGGGGGGTCACAGGCTTTTTTTCTCTCTGTCTCTGGCTTGTATCTATTCGGCCCCATTCACCCGACTGTTTTAACACGTTTACTCCCATCCAGGTGTCAATAATTTCCTGGCGAGCAGTAGCGAGCCTGCAGATATATATTTTTGTTTTGACAGCAAGCTAAATTTGTACATTTTTCGACAGAAAAATGTCTCCGGCGATGCCGGATTTCTCCATACAATGCTGGCTCGCTATCGCTCGCCAGGAAGAAATTGACACCTGATGGGGATAAACGTCTTAAAACAGTTGGCTGAATGGGGCTGAATGGATACAAGCCAGAGAAAGAGAGAAAAGGAGAGAAAGATAAAAAATAGCCAGTGACCCCCCCCCTTAACAAAACATTAGTTAGTCTTTATGCCTTACTGATATTATAGCTTACCTAGCATATTGGTTATAGCTGATATACCTTGCCTGGTATTACAGCTATCCTAAAATATTACCAATAAATTAATCCTATACCCTGCTCGTCATAGGTTGGCCAAAAATCCTAACTCCTAACCTCTATAACTAAAATATGGCTGGAGTAATTGAGCCAACATTTCTACCATTTGGGAAGAGTCAGCCAGGGACTAGGTGTGGAAATTACAGCCCATTTGCTCTAGCCCTTTTTGAGTTAGAGAGGTTGGGGGTTATGATTTTTGGCGTACTTATTTTAAATGGACTACAGTAATCCCAAAGTCACTCGGGACAATAATACTCAACACACAAAAATATAACAGTGTAATTTATTATACTGTACGACCCTAAATATATTACCCACAAAAATATAACAGTGTACTTTATTATATGACCCTAAATAAAAAAACACACACATATAACATTTTACTATGACCCCAAATATTAATACACACACAAAATGGTGTAATATATTATGTGATCCTTAACCCCTTCTGTACCGGCGACGGCTTTTTCATTTGATTTCAGCTGCATTTAGACGATTTTATGAAGCTTAGGAAGGATATATGGTAGTTTATAGGTATAATTGGGATAGGCTGTAGTCTTTTAAAGGGCAAAACTCCTTCCAAAGCTAAATTAAAATCGTCTAATTGTCTCCAGATATCAATAAAAGGACTTCACTGGTACTGTACGGGTTAATATAATACACACAAATATAACAGTGTACTTTATTATACGAGCCTAAATATTATAAACACCCAAATATATAACAGTGTACTTTATTATACGAGCCTAAATATAACACACCCAAATATATAATAGTGTACTTTATTATACGAGCCTAAATATATTACACACCCAAATATATAACAGTGTACTTTATTATACGAGCCTAAATATATTACACACCCAAATATATAATAGTGTACTTTATTATACGAGCCTAAATATATTACACACCCAAATATATAACAGTGTACTTTATTATACGAGCCTAAATATATTACACACCCAAATATATAATAGTGTACTTTATTATACGAGCCTAAATATATTACACACCCAAATATATAATAGTGTACTTTATTATACGAGCCTAAATATATTACACACTCAAATATATAATAGTGTACTTTATTATACGAGCCTAAATATATTACACACCCAAATATATAACAGTGTACTTTATTATACGAGCCTAAATATATTACACCCCCAAATATATAACAGTGTACTTTATTATACTAGCCTAAATATATAACACACCCAAATATATAACAGTGTACTTTATTATACGAGCCTAAATATAATATTACACACCCAATACGAGCCTAAATATAACAACCATCATAAGCGTCGCCAGGGTAAAGGGTTGAGATAGGTCGGCTCTGCATAACGCCCTCGATCGTAGTAGGTGATGGTTCGATCCCCGGTGTGGGCGCGACTCACTGAGGATGGGCGTGAGGGTGGTGGGCGGACTCGGGTGGTCAGCCAGGTAGTGTAGGCCTCCTGGTTCTCCCTTGCCCTCCTCTCCCTCAGGTTCTGGGATTTTTGGGCCTCCTGTCGAGTTCTGCAGGGAAGGAAGGTATCATTAATCACGTGTATATAATGTTATTCGATGGTGCATTTAACCCTTTAACAATTATGACGCATTTTGATAGTTTATTCTGTCTAAAGACGATTTTATACAAGTTGGGAAGGATCCGTGGGAATTATGAGAGTAAAGACTATCTCAGTAAACCCTCCATATACCCTTCCCAATATGCATACCATCATCTAATAATAGCTAGACAGCAGAAAATATATGCGTCATAGGATCTTCTAAGGGTTACCCTCATGGCTCCAAGAGATACTTCCTAACCTGAATGCAATCTGGTGTTGGCATGTAATATATAATAGATCCTCACCATAATGTATAGCCCATATACACACATTAAAAGCTTATATGATTTTCTGTGCACCCCTCAACTGCGCTTGGCTTAACTCTATAGTTTCTGCTGATTGTGAGCCTAAGTTACTTATTTATAACTGTACTATGTCTTGTGTCGTAACTTCCGCCCGTTACTCTAAGATAACCATAATTAGCTCACAAGGTAGTTATCCAATTTTAGTCTCATTAACATTATCTGATCCGACGTCTTGTAGGTTATTATGATATTGTGATTATTTTTTATTGAGAATTTTGCTTGCTTTTGCAAGTTTCGAGATATGTATTTTACTGTGTCCCCTAGGCTAGCAAATACGCCTTCACAGACTTCCTCCAAATTAAAAGAGACCCACCTAAATCTGCTAAATGTTTACATTTTTCGATAGAAAAATGTTGTGGCCGAACAGGCTCGCTAGCGCCTGCCCAGAACGAAATCGACAGCGAATGGGTTGAAGTCCAGACACATGGGGCGAAACGTCTTAAACTCTCCAACAAACTAATATATCGAAACAGGGGTGGTCCGAAAATATCCCATCGGACCAAATAGGGTTAACAGTAAATATTAGGTTTAGTTGAGTATAGGTTGTGGGGTACCCGCAGATGGGTGTTCTAGGGTGGCATGATGTGTGGGGGTTGTGAAGAGTTATGGAATATTGACAGTCGTGGGTGAACTATTGTACTCTGATGGTCTTTCATACTTGAACACTATCTAATGATTAAGGGGGGATGGGCTTATTAAGGGGGGATGAGCTTATTAAGGGGGGATGAGCTTATTAAGGGGGGATGAGCTTATTAAGGGGGATGGGCTTATTAAGGGGGGATGGGCTTATTAAGGGGGGATGGGCTTATTAAGGGGGGATGGGCTTATTTATTTGATCATTTATGTATCTTTTTATTATTTTTCTACTTTCCTCCCTAGACCTACATCAAGCTTTAAAAAACATCCATTAGATCCCGCTTCTAGATTAATTTGTATATTTTTCGGTAGAAAAAAATTCCGGCCAAAGGCCGGTTCTGCCCAAAATTACAGGCTGACTATCGTTCGCCACGAAACAAATCGACACCTAAATAGCACGAAAGGTCTTAATATTGATAAAGAAATGAGGCGAAAGATCTTAAAATCGACAAACTCATGGGGCAAACATCTTAAAATCTGAAAACTAATAGGGTTTAATAGGGAGAAGGGGATCTAGAAAAACGACCCATCCTCCCTTAAAACCAAATAGTGAACATTATATTGTGAACCCCAGTTGGTCCATGTAGTCCGTCTGTGTATCATAGTTGTCGATCGAAAATTGTCCAGGATTTTCTGTCCCCGACTGTACAGTTGGCCAAATAAGTGATGTCGCGGCACCAAGTATATTTCGATCAATAATTGGTATCAGCGATATCTAAGGCTTAAATCATAGTTCAGAGTGAGATATACAACCATGTTCCTATCTTTACACACCCTATTCTACATCTGCCAGACATTAAGACACACAGCGAGGAAAACGTAATGACAGCGGCGACACGACTTATTTGGCAAACTGTACCATACCTAAAATCTTGGTACTGTAAGACCATGCTGATACAAAGAAGACATTACAAAATAATTATATGTAATAGCTGTGGTGTATGCTCGGACATTGAGGACAAAAGCTATATTGTCAAGTCCAGCGAACATGACAGATTCATGATGCACTATACGAAGATGAATTATATAAAGAATAGGTGGAAGGGTGGAAGTAGTGGTAGTGGTAGAGGAGGTGGAAGTGGTGGTGGTAGTTGTGGTGTTTGTGGTAGGGTGGTAGCGGTGGTAATGGTGTTGTTAGTGGTGGTGGTGGTGGTGGAAATGGTAGAGGTGGAGGAAGTGGTGGGTGTAGTTGTGGTGTTTGTGGCAGGGTGGTAATGGTGGTGTTAGTGGTGGTGGTGGTGGTGGTGGTGGTGGTAGGGTGGTAATGGTGATAGTTAAAGTGATGATTGTGTTAGTGGGGGTGGGGTAATAGTAGCGAAAGTAGTGCTACGAAAACACGGAATTAACCTGTTATTGAGGCTATCATAGTTACCCTTCCTGTTATTGAGGCTATCATAGTTACCCTTCTTAATAGATGAGCCGTCACTATGTCCACTTAGGCTACAGGTAACAGGTTCCTATTGAGGGGAGATGGGTCGTTTTTCTGGACACCTTTCTCCCTCGTGTTTAGCCCTGTTAGTTTTCAAATTTTAATACGTTTGGCCCATTAGTTTGGTGATTTGAAAACCTTTCGCTTCATTTTGTTGTCAATTTGTTAAGACCTTTCATGCCATTTAGGTGTCAATTTTTTCCTGGCGAGCGATAGTAAGCCTGTAATTTAAAGAGAAATCTGCCTTCGGCCAGGACATTTTTCTACCGAAAAATTTACAAATTTACCTTGAAGGGGGGTTTAGGGGGTGTTTTCTAAGCTTGATGGAGGTCTAGCGAAGAAACAGAAAAACTAAATGAATTAATGAATTAATTGACCAAAACACCAGTCACTGTCTCCTTAAAAGACAGTCTGTATGGATATAGGTATTGGCTGCTATAACCTGTTCCAAATAAGACAGTCTGTATGGATATAGGTATTGGCTGCTATAACCTGTTCCAAATAAGACAGTCTGTATGGATATAGGTATTGGCTGCTATAACCTGTTCCAAATAAGACAGTCTGTATGGATATAGGTATTGGCTGCTATAACCTGTTCCAAATAAGACAGTCTGTATGGATATAGGTATTGGCTGCTATAACCTGTTCCAAATAAGACAGTCTGTATGGATATAGGTATTGGCTGCTATAACCTGTTCCAAATAAGACAGTCTGTATGGATATAGGTATTGGCTGCTATAACCTGTTCCAAATAAGACAGTCTGTATGGATATAGGTATTGGCTGCTATAACCTGTTCCAAATAAGACAGTCTGTATGGATATAGGTATTGGCTGCTATAACCTGTTCCAAATAAGTAGGCCATAATTCTTGACCATCAACTCCTATAGTTCATAGACGGCTAGAGTAATCGAGCTAATATTTCAACCATTTGGGAAGGGTCAGGCATGGAATAAGTGCCCATTTGCTCAAGCCCTTTTTGAGTTATAGAGGTTAGGGTTCACTATTTCTGGCCTACCTACTTGGAACAGAGTATAGGTAATCATAGACAAGTCAGGTTAGGTGAAGGTATTGAGTGATAAGCCTTTACAACGGCACCTCGTATCTACATTCTACTTTTCCTATTTTTCTGAAGAGTGTTGAGAGGGGAGAAGAGAGGAAGAGAGAGAGGAAGCTGTTGGAGTGGCTTTGTTATGTGTGTTATTAGTCTGTATACGTATCGGGAGTGAGGAAAAGCCCACTCTTCTTCTTCTTTTACCCAGGTACTTTTGATTGGGAGATAAACGCCACGCGCTTTAAGGGGAGATGGGTCGTTTTTTCTAGATCCCCTTCTCCCTCATCGTTAGCCCCATTAGTTTTCAGATTTTAAGATGTTTGCCCCATTAGTTTGTTGATTTTAAGACTCCCCCCCCCCATTTCCTTGTCAATATTAAGACCTTTCGTGCTATTTAGGTGTCGATTTTTTTTCCCTGGCGAACGAAAGTGAGCCTGTAATTTGGGAAGAACCGGCCTTCGGCCGGGAAATTTTTCTACCGAAGAATGTACACATTACTCTAGAAGGGGATCTAATGGATGTTTTTTTTTTTTTGATGGAGGTCTAGGGAGGAAACCAGAAAAAATAATTAATACAGCAAAAATAACGACCAAAAAGTGAGCCATCCCCCCTTAACCTTTATACCACAGGTCCCCACAAAAATATGTTGTGCTCACCAGGGATCGAACCTGGGACCTTCTGTGTGTTAGACAGATGTGATAACCACTACACTATGAGCACCTATGAACTACGATAGAAGTATTCTTTACTCAACCTTGACCTTGTCAGTAGTTATTCCAGACGTTGGTTCATTGATTTTGGATGGAGTTTACTTATTATTTATTTTTGTACTGTATATCTGTTTCTATCATACTATTGGTTGGACCTTGACAACACACTGTCCTCTATTTTTTTTCTCAGGTGATTCTAAGTCAACTCAACCAGAAGACCATTTTAAAATCAATAGTTCTCAACCAGTTCAACACTAATTGTTACAACTTGTCATAACTAGAGGCTGCTCTAATGTGTATGGACCTTGTCATAACTAGAGGCTGCTATTATGTGTATGGACCTTGTTTTTATTTTGTGTATGGACCTTGTCATAACTAGAGGCTGCTATTATGTGTATGGACCTTGTTTTTATTATGTGTATGGACCTTGTCATAACTAGAGGCTGCTATTATGTGTATGGACCTTGTTTTTATTATGTGTATGGACCTTGTCATAACTAGAGGCTGCTATTATGTGTATGGACCTTGTCATAACTAGAGGCTGCTATTATGTGTATGGACCTTGTTTTATTATGTGTATGGACCTTGTCATAACTAGAGGCTGCTATTATGTGTATGGACCTTGTTTTTATTATGTGTATGGACCTTGTCATAACTAGAGGCTGCTATTATGTGTATGGACCTTGTTTGTATTATGTGTATGGACCTTGTCATAACTAGAGGCTGCTATTATGTGTATGGACCTTGTTTTTATTATGTGTATGGACCTTGTCATAACTAGAGGCTGCTATTATGTGTATGGACCTTGTTTTTATTATGTGTATGGACCTTGTCATAACTAGAGGCTGCTATTATGTGTATGGACCTTGTCATAACTAGAGGCTGCTATTATGTGTATGGACCTTGTTTTATTATGTGTATGGACCTTGTCATAACTAGAGGCTGCTATTATGTGTATGGACCTTGTTTTTATTATGTGTATGGACCTTGTCATAACTAGAGGCTGCTATTATGTGTATGGACCTTGTTTTTATTATGTGTATGGACCTTGTCATAACTAGAGGCTGCTATTATGTGTATGGACCTTGTCATAACTAGAGGCTGCTATTATGTGTATGGACCTTGTTTTTATTATGTGTATGGACCTTGTCATAACTAGAGGCTGCTCTAATGTGTATGGACCTTGTCATAACTAGAGGCTGCTATTATGTGTATGGACCTTGTTTTTATTATGTGTATGGACCTTGTTTTTATTATGTGTATGGACATTGTTTTTATTATGTGTATGGACATTGTTTTTATTATGTGTATGGACCTTGTTTTTATTATGTGTATGGACCTTGTTTTTATTATGTGTATGGACATTGTTTTTATTATGTGTATGGACCTTGTTTTTATTATGTGTATGGACATTGTTTTTATTATGTGTATGGACCTTGTTTTTATGTGTATGGACATTGTTTTTATTAACGCTTTAATGCACCGGGGCCGGGGTTGCCATTCAGAATTATGTGTATGGACCTTGTTTTTATTAACGCTTTAATGCACCGGGGCCGGGGTTGCCATTCAGAATTATGTGTATGGACCTTGTTTGTATTAACGCTTTAATGCACCGGGGCCGGGGTTGCCATTTAGAATTCAGAAATAGAAATCCCATGATCTCATAATTACCTCTCCATAATTAGTTTTCTGCCCACAGTTTGATCAGAAAAAACTGCAGAGATTGAAGTAACTAAACTAAACTCCCCTGATGGTCACAAAGGTTTTAAAGTATCCCAGAAAGGGCGCAAATCAGCGCGAGATGGTTAACGTTCTTTATTTATGTGGGGTCTTCTGGACCCCCTTCTCCCTCATGTTTAGCCCCATTAGTTTTGATATTTTAAGAAATTTGCCCCTTTAGTTTTGGCGATTTTAAGACCTTTCGTGCCATTTAGGTTTCAATTTGTTTTCCTGGCGAGCAAAATAAATCCTGCATTTTAGGGGGAAGGGGCCTTCGGCCGGGGTATTTTCTACCAAAAAATGCACACATTTATCTGGAAGGGGAGTTTTGGGGATAATTTTTTAAAGCTTGATGGAGGTCTAGGGAGGAAGCTAAAAAAAAGTAATAGTAATAATAACTAAATAAATTAATAAACCAATAAATTAGAATCTCCCCTTCTCCCTGCGAGTCACTGTAGATATGAGAGTGCAAGGTATTACCTTCACCCCTGTTTGTCTGTGTGTGCAAGTGAACGTGTGTGTGTGGGTCTGTCTGTTTATAAAATACCTCGAGGATGATTTAACAATCAGTGCCACGGCACACATGCCAGAGAGCGGACAGGGGCCTGCCGCACTCCTGATCACTCACACTCGTCTCCACAGGCTTTAATGGGCTAATAATTCTAGGATATTTCCAGGACGTACCTGTACGGCAACCGCAGTGAAAGGATTAATGCAGTTCTACGAGATTAGCTCAGTCCCTTCATTGTATACCCGAAAGGATCCAATTAATCTTAATTTAACATGAATGATGCCCATGTCCCCTTCCCCCCCCCCCTATTCCCTCCTTCTATGACCCCCCTCCCCTTCCTCTAAATATGACCATGAGGAGTTTGTGTTTGATATTGACGATAATCGGTTACTCGCAAAATTCACACAACAATTTTGGAGATGATTGGATGCCCCCGATGTGGGCGGGGGGGTGGGGGGGGTACCCCTTGGAACCGTAAATTAATATGGCTCTCTTTCCAATACTACATCATGCAATACCACAACTTTTGGTGCCTAATATTCTTGGATCATTATACATGTTCTATTTACTTTTGTAATCAAAACTTTCAGTGTGTTTGTTTGTCAGTTCTTACATTATCTCAAGAATAATGGATTTTGATGAGACTAGGTCAGTCTCATCATACGTTTGATGACGACCTTCGATAGAGCTGAGCGTACTAATATGTGGGTCTTGCCAGTATTGATAGATTTTCATAGTCAAAAGTTAGATAATTTTATATATCCAACTATTTATGATTGACGCAGGTCTAAATATAGGCCTAAGGTCTAAGTGTACAATTTTTTTTTTATCAGGGCATGTCTAGTCTACATATCTCGATATGATGACAAATAGACATTTTACAAAGATAATCATAGAATCATAAAATTATTGTTTATCAGGAAGATTGGAAAATATATGTTTTGTGAGAGATCCTTAACTGAATTAGATCGTTTATGACGAGAAACATAAATATATGTGTTAAATGTCTTTATTTAACAAAATCAGTATTATTTAAGATAGCTTTTTGAGGGAGGGGTGGGGGTGGGGGGGGGGGTGCTTTAACTATTACATTTTCTCCTATAATTACCAGATACATTACGATTCTAGTGCATATATAAACACATAAAATAAAATACAACACAATTTCTATCCATCAGGAACCTACATTAGTTTTGCATCTCTGCTCAATAGCGATGGTTACGGCTCCAACTTCCTTATAGCCTGAAACTCGCCTGATCTTATAACCCACCTAGGTCCTTGAACCATACATTACCTTGATTTATCCCTTGTTCTAGCGTCCTCCTTCTCTCGATGCCACTCCTCCAGGGCTGCTTTGGCTTTCTTGTTATTCTTTTCTTCCTCTTTTAGACGTCGCTCTTTTTCCTCCTCCTCCTGCTTGCCCTTTTCTTCTCTCGCTTTCTCTTGCTCTATTTGTTTTAGTCTTCTTTCTCTTCTTTTAGTTCTCATCCATTCTATAATCGTGTCCTCTCGTGATGTCCTTTGTTTAGTGAATTTATCTTTGAGTGTCTTGCTGATGCTTGGCTCTTGCTCTTTCTCTGATGCAAAAGAGCTTTTCCCACTCTCGGACTGTTCGGACTTATTTAATCGAGCCAAAATGTCTTTCGTTCGGCCATATGAATCGTTATCAAGTGGCCCCTCAGAATTTAAGTGAGTATCCGTGTCCTGATTCTCCGTTTTCTGTGAAGCCTTGGTATCGGAGAACTCGCGTGTGTAGGTGTCACTCTCGGTTTCATCTTTGGAGCTTCCTTCCGTGTTTGGCGTTTCCTCCGAATGTTCAGTTTGGTTTTGTGACTCTTCTGAAGGGGTAGGAGTGGATTTTGGCTCATCTTTTTTATCACTGCCCTCGAAGGCGTCATCAGAATACGACGTCTCTTTCTCGGGTTGATGACTTTTATCTTCCGCGAGGCTCAGCTGGGTCGTTCGATTGATGACATCGGCATAATCTTTGGAATTCAACTTTGACTTGGATTGACTGAGTTGCGAGCTGTATTTTGCTTCTTCGGTCCCTTTTTCATTGTCATTGTCAAAGAAATCATCATCAAAGAAATCATCAATCATTATGGAAAAGGCACTAGACCATTATAATCACGTCCCACTTACTTTTAAATACAACAAACACAGACTCATTTTTCTGCCATCACTCGAGTTTAGCTTATCACCAATTGCTACATTAGAGCTAAATATTTAAGTAATGGACTACAATAGAGAGAAAGGGAGAGAGAGAGAGAGAGAGAGAGGAGCACCACTGACACTATACACTTGTTCCGAATACTGAAGGACAGGTAAGTCTCACCAGGAATTCGTTGTCCAGTTGGCAGCTAAGTGGCATTCGTGATTCCGCCCTCGCCCTCCCACCTATAAACCCTCATGATACACTTACGCTTTATCACGCACAGCTCGCTAATTACTTTACGAATATAGTGATTACGCAACAATATGGACAGGTGAAGAATACAATTAAGGTGTTTTAGAGTGTAGTAATAGCATAAATCCCCTCTGGCAACAGCTCTATATGTGGAAATCGATACCCTAGCGAAGCAACAGGTGGAGGGAGTGATGAATGTTTGATGTGTATCGAGTGTTGGGTGGGTGGAAGTGGTGGTAATGGTGGTGTTAGTGGTAGGGTGGTAGCGGTGGTAATGGTGGTGTTAGTGGTGGTGGTGGTAGGGTGATAATGGTGGTAGTGGTGGTGGGGTGGTAGTAGTGAGGGTGGTTGGGTGTGTATCGAATGTAGGGTGGTATTAGTGGTGGTGGTAGTTGTGGTAGTCAATCAATCAATCAATCAATCAATCAAACTTTATTTCGTATTAAATAAATAATACATATGCCTTAAAAATTATATGAAATCAGAGTTAATTGCAAACAATAGAAATATCAAATCAGTACCAAGAGTCTATAATATTGACCCTATATTCAACAAAAAATCCGATACCTGTACTCCAGTTCTGATTTCATGGTTTTGAACCCAAGAAATTCTTGATTTTATAACATCCATCTCGAAGTGATAAAAAAATATTCCATGCTTATTATTAAAATATTTTATAGCATTAGATATTTGGTATCCATCTCTAAGGAACATACGAGACATCTTAAATATTGCATTATTTTTCTTCATAAGGCGTTTAAAGTAGTGAGGGTGGTAGGGTGTGTATCGAATGTAGGGTGGTATTAGTGGTGGTGGTAGTTGTGGTAGTGAGGGTGGTAGGGTTGTGTATCGAGTGTAAGGTAGTAGTGAGGGTGGTAGAGGTGGTAGCTGGTAGGGTGGTAATAGTGTTGCTAGTGGGGTAGAGTCACGCTAACGGATGACGTAGGTAGTTTGTTGTTGCTGTTGTTGTTGTTACCCAGGGAGAAGGAGGGCACGGTAATGGCGGAATAACATCAACACTTTATCCACTAAATTCCGATCGGCAATTTCCGTACAGTAACATTTTGAGACTTCTATTATTATTTTGCATTTATCTATTTTGTTTTATTATTATTATTATTATTATTATTATTATTATTATTATTATTATTATATTGTTTTGTTTACATCGGTATCGGCAACTAAATAGAGGTCAAATTACTTTAGGTGACTGGAATCTTGTAATATTTTAATTTAGGAACTGCCCGATGAGAGTTGCTGAATAAACTGGCGTGACTAGTGATCGTCCAACTGTCCTTATATAGTAGTGCCGACAGAGAGGCTCACAACACTCTACGGGTTTATGATATGCCGTCTCTCATCGGAGGAACGGAACTATACTTTTTTTCATCTCCGCCAAATGTCGTTGTGGAAATGAATTGATTGTTGTTAAGTGTGTGTGTGTGTGTGTGGTGGGCTGTTTCCTCATCATTATAATCATCATAACTCACATATGCATATACTGTACAGTACATAAACATTTACACAGGGAACATTCACTAATCGAAGTTTTCCCAACACATTATTTCTCCACTGTATCACCATAAGTATACAAAATGGCATCCATAACAATCCTTAATAAGGGAGATTTCCACTTGAGGATTTTTTTCTTCACCCCTTTCTCCCTCATGTTTAGCCCCATTGCTTTTGAGATTTTAAGACGTTCGCCCAATTAGTTTGGCGATGTTAACAACTTTCACCCCATTTATGTCACTTTTAAGACCATTCGTGCCATTTAGGTGTCGATTTTTTCCTGGCGAGCGATAGCGAGCCTGTAATTTAAGAAGAACCGGCCTTCGGCCGGGACATTTTTCTACCGAAAAATGTACAAATTTATCTTGAAAGGGGGGTCAAGGGGGTGTAATTTCAAGCTTGATGGAAGTCTAGGAAACACACTAAAAACCTCCCCTTAACCTCTTCAGTACCGGTGACGTCCTTTGCAATATAGGCTGGTAATTATTAGACGATTTTATTCAGCTTGGGACGGACATGTATCAATTAAAAGGCTACCGACTATCTCAATTAATCCTTATAGCTACCATATTTCCTTCCTAAGCTTCATGACATCATTTAAATGTAGTTGAAATACAAAATAAGACGTCCCCGGTACTGAAGGTGTTAATATAATTCAGGGGGGATGATGTATTTATCTGGACCCCCTTCTCCCTCATGTTTAGCCCCATTAGTATAGAGATCTTAAGACGTTCGGGCCATTAGTTTGGCGATTTTAACACCTTTCGCCCTATTGCGTTGTCAATTTTAAGACCTTTGGTGACATTTAGGTGTCGATTTTATCCTGGCGAACGATAGCGAGCCTGTAATTTTAAGAGGAACCGGCCTTCGTCTGGGACACTTTTCACCGGCAAATGTACAAATCTATCTTGAAGGGGGAGCTAGGGTGGGGGTGGAGGGGCTTAAGCTTGATGGAGGTCTAGCGAGGAAACTAAAATATAAACGAATGAATAACTAAATAGACCAACAAATAACCACTACCCCCCATAATAGACCAACAAATAACCACTACCCCCCATAATAGACCAACAAATAACCACTACCCCCCATAATAGACCAACAAATAACCACTACCCCCCATAATAACCACTACCCCCCATAATAACCACTACCCCCCATAATAACCACTACCCCCCATAATAGACCAACAAATAACCACTACCCCCCATAATAGACCAACAAATAACCACTACCCCCCATAATAGACCAACAAATAACCACTACCCCCCATAATAGACCAACAAATAACCACTACCCCCCATAATAGACCAACAAATAACCACTACCCCCATAATAACCACTACCCCCCATAATAACCACTACCCCCCATAATAACCACTACCCCCCATAATAACCACTACCCCCCATAATAACCACTACCCCACATAATAACCACTACCCCCCATAATAACCACTACCCCCCATAATAGACCAACAAATAACCACTACCCCCCATAATAGACCAACAAATAACCACTACCCCCCATAATAACCACTACCCCCCATAATAACCACTACCCCCCATAATAACCACTACCCCCCATAATAACCACTACCCCCCATAATAGACCAACAAATAACCACTACCCCCCATAATAGACCAACAAATAACCACTATCCCCCATAATAGACCAACAAATAACCACTACCCCCCATAATAGACCAACAAATAACCACTATCCCCCCATAATAGACCAATACATAAACCTATCCCCCATAATAGACCAATACATAAACCTATCCCCCATAATAGACCAATACATAAACCTATCCCCCCATAATAGACCAACAAATAACCACTACCCCCCATAATAGACCAACAAATAACCATTACCCCCCATAATAGACCAACAAATAACCACTACCCCCCATAATAACCCAACACATATACCCTACCCCCCATAATAACCCAACACATATACCCTACCCCCCATAATAGACCAATACATAAATCCTACCCCCCATATAAGACCAACAAATAACCACTACCCCCATAATAGACCAACAAATAACCACTATCCCCCATAATAACCACTACCCCCCATAATAACCACTACCCCCCATAATAACCACTACCCCCCATAATAACCACTACCCCCCATAATAACCACTACCCCCCATAATAACCACTACCCCCCATAATAACCACTACCCCCCATAATAGACCAATACATAAACCTACCCCCCATAATAGACCAATACATAAACCTATCCCCCCATAATAGACCAATACATAAACCTACCCCCCATAATAGACCAACAAATAACCACTATCCCCCATAATAGACCAATACATAAACCTACCCCCCATAATAGACCAACAAACTAACCACAACCCCCCCTAATAGACCAACAAATAACCACTACCCCCCATAATAGACCAACAAATAACCATTACCCCCCATAATAGACCAACAAATAACCACTACCCACTTTAATAGACCAACAAATAACCACTACCCCCCAGAATACACCAACAAAAAACCACTACCCCCCATAATAACCACTACCCCCCATAATAACCACTACCCCCCATAATAGACCAACAAATAACCACTACCCCCCATAATAGACCAACAAATAACCATTACCCCCCATAATAGACCAACAAATAACCACTACCCCCCATAATAGACCAACAAATAACCATTACCCCCCATAATAGACCAACAATAACCACTACCCCCCATAATAGACCAACAAATAACCACTACCCCCCATAATAGACCAACAAATAACCACTACCCCCCATAATAACCACTACCCCCCATAATAACCACTACCCCCCATAATAACCACTACCCCCCATAATAACCACTACCCCCCATAATAACCACTACCCCCATAATAACCACTAGCCCCCATAATAACCACTACCCCCCATAATAACCACTACCCCCCATAATGGCCAAACATTGACTGGTATTTACCCCTTTTCAGTCTCCCAGGAGGCGTTTCTGCCTTGGATTTGGGGCTATCATTAGACAATTTCATTCAGCATAGGAAGGACATCTTGGAAGTTAGAGGGTGAATTGAGATAGTGTTTACCCCTTCGTTTACTAGAGATCCTTCTTAAGCTGCATCACATCGTCTAGGAATAGCCAACTACCCAAGATACGCGTCATCGTATCCTGGAGGGGTTAAGGGAGCCCACCTCGCTTTTTTTCTCTTTCTCTCCCTCTCTCTCTGGCTTGTATCCATTCGGCCTCATTCAGCCTACTATTTTAAGACATTTAGCCCCATCCAGGTGTCAATATTTTCCTGGCGAGCAGTAGCGAGCCAGTATATATATATTTTTGTTTTGACAGCAAGCTAAATTTGTACATTATTCGATAGAAAAATGTCTCCGGCGAAGCCGGATATCTCCATACAATGCTGCTATCGCTCGCCAGGAAGAAATCGACACCTGGATGGGGATAAACGTCTTAAAACAGTTGGCTGAATGGGGCCGAATGGATACAAGCCAGGGAAAGAGAGAAAAGGAGATAAAGATAAAAAAAAGCCGGTGACCCCCCTTAAGAAGGTAATAAGTAATAAATAACTGTATTGTATTGCTGCTCAGGATGGTACACAGTAACAAAGGTAATAAGTAACTGTATTGTATTGCTGCTCAGGATGGTACACAGTAACAAAGGTAATAAGTAACTGTATTGTATTGCTGCTCAGGATGGTACACAGTAACAAAGGTAATTAGTAACTGTATTGTATTGCTGCTCAGGATGGTACACAGTAACAAAGGTAATTAGTAACTGTATTGTATTGCTGCTCAGGATGGTACACAGTAACAAAGGTAATTAGTAACTGTATTGTATTGCTGCTCAGGATGGTACACAGTAACAAAGGTAATTAGTAACTGTATTGTATTGCTGCTCAGGATGGTACACAGTAACAAAGGTAATTAGTAACTGTATTGTATTGCTGCTCAGGATGGTACACAGTAACAAAGGTAATTAGTAACTGTATTGTATTGCTGCTCAGGATGATACACAGTAACAAAGGTAATTAGTAACTGTATTGTATTGCTGCTCAGGATGGTACACAGTAACAAAGGTAATTAGTAACTGTATTGTATTGCTGCTCAGGATGGTACACAGTAACAAAGGTAATTAGTAACTGTATTGTATTGCTGCTCAGGATGGTACACAGTAACAAAGGTAATTAGTAACTGTATTGTATTGCTGCTCAGGATGGTACACAGTAACAAAGGTAATAAGTAACTATATTGTATTGCTGCTCAGGATGATACACAGTAAAACAACCCTAATTATGCCGGTATTTATTAAGCTCGTGGAAATCAGAGAGAATACTGGCTTACGTGACATGAGATAATTTAATTTATTTATTTATTTATTTCACTCCCAACACCAAACACCTCCCAATTAAATTTATGAAAGCATGTGATCCTCCCGGGATTGGAACCTGGGTCACCATATACAGATCTGAAGCACTCTAACCATTACACCATCAAGACAGTTAAAGGTTAAGTACAGGACTACGATTTTGTGTCCATTTATCGAATACTGGATATCAATCTAATCATGCTATCAGAAATTAACCCCTGCAGTACCAGGGACGTCCTTTTCATCAGATTCTGGCTACTATTAGACGATTTTATTCAGCTTAGGAAGGACCTCTAGCAACAATAAGGCTTCAATATATCTTAACCAACCCTTTTAACCGCCGCAGATCCTTCCTGAGCTGCAAAATATCGTCAAAATATAGCTATGAATAAAATCCAACACACGTCGCTGGTACTCAAAGGGTTAAGGTGGCTGCCTGAGAAAGTACTATAGTCTATTTGTCTAAGCTGGCGAACAATTGGTTTATTACCATCTTGATTGCTGAGCTATTAAGGGAGCCCACCTCGCTTTTTCTCTTTCTCTCCCTCTCTCTTAGGTTTGTATCCATTCGGGCCCCATTCAGCTGTTTTAACACGTTTACCCCCATCCAGGTGTCAACATTTTCCTTGCGAGCAGTAGCGAGCCAGCATATATATATATTTGTTTTTGACAGCAAGCTAAATTTGTAAATTTTTCGATAGAAAAATTTCTCCGGCGAAGCCGGATTTCTCCATACAATGCTGGCTCGCTATCGCTCGCCAGGAAAAAAATCGACACCTGGATGGGGATAAACGTCTTAAAACAGTTGGCTGAATGGATACAAGCCAGGGAAAGAGAGAAAAGAAGAGAAAGAAAAAAAAGCCGGTGACCCCCTTAACAGGTATTAACAAGGTTTGTTTGGCTAAAATTGACAATAATAGGATGCAGAGACACAGTAGCTTCCTATTGGTCCATTAATTGACAATAATAGGATGCAGAGACACAGTAGCTTCCTATTGGTCCATTAATTGACAATAATAGGATGCAGAGACACAGTAGCTTCCTATTGGTCCATTAATTGACAATAATAGGATGCAGAGACACAGTAGCTTCCTATTGGTCCATTAATCATCGAGCAATTAGCTGCTATTAAGGGACTCATTTGTCCGCCAAGTTAAAAGAAACAGACTATAGACTATATTGGAAGGATGTGTTCGTTCGTTCGTTGTTTTATGTTGTTTTTGTGTTTTCCCTGTTCTTGCTCTGTCTTGATTCGGCCACCTCCAAGAAAAGAGGAAAACAAATAATAAAATAGAATACAATAGCAAATAAAAATAGACAAAATGGGGATTGGGCCTGAGCATATAGATAGATAGTTAGATAGATAGATAGATAGATAGATAGATAGATAGGAAGGATGTATTTATTATGATCCAGCAAACCTGATGGAACCCAGTAAGCATTAACCCCTTCAGTACCGGTGACGTTCTTTTCATTACATTCTGGAAACTATTAGAGGATTGTAATCAGCTTAGGCAGGACTTCTAACAATTAAAAGGCGACATACTATCTCAATTAATATCTTTAGCTACCTCAGATCCTCCCTAAGCTGAATGAAATCGTCTAATCGTGTACTGGTGGTCAAGATGAAATGGATATGGCAGCATCATATTGAAGGGATTAAATCTGTACTTCATCGCCACACACACATTAAGGGGAGGTTTTTAGTTGATTCCCTAGACTTCCATCAAGCTTAAAATTACTCCCCCTTGACCCCCTTTCATGATAAATTTGTACATTTTTCGGTAGAAAAATCTCCCGGCCGAAGGCCGGTTCCCCTTAAATTACAGGCTCGCTATCGCTCGCCAGGAAAAAAAACGACACCTAAATGGCACGAATGGTCTTAAAATTGACAGAAATGGGGCGAGGGTTCTTAAAATCGCCAAACTAATGGGGCAAGCGTCTTTAAATCTCACAAGCAATGGGGCTAAACATGAGGGAGAAAGAGGTTCAGAAAAAAATCTTCCGGGTGGAAATCTCCCCTTAAACCCCTTCAGCATACCATAACAATATTTTACATTTAGTTTTGATATTATGATTTTTACTGAGTGTAAGAATAACTTGTGAGCGTTTGACGAGTACTTTAGATAGCATTTACCCTTTTGATTTCTAGATTATTCCTAAATAGCGTATAATAGCCTACAGACGAACACAATATAATGCCAATAAGCGTCATAGGTACAGTCGGCCTAATAAGTGATGGCTCGGCACCAAGTATATTTTGATCAATAATTGGTATCAGCAATATTTACACATGCTTTCTTCTATTTGAGTGAGATATACCAACATGTTCCTACACTTACCCACCCTATTCAACATCTGACAGACATTAATACAGCACAGAGCGAGCCAAACGTAATGACAGCTGGGACATGACTTATTAGCGCCACTGTACCCAAGGGACTTAGTTTTCCACTAACTCGCCGTCCTCAGTCACGGCAACGTGGCCAAATATGGAATTAGAGGATTCGTATAGCGAGGGAGAGTTCTGGCAGTCTACGTTATTAAAGTCCCAATCACAGGTCAAGAGGGCCTGGTTGAAGAAGGTCAGGTTGTTGCAGAAGTAGGAGTACTGTAATACGGTGTACACCACGTCGTTAGACTCCACCGGAAGACAGACGTGGAAGACGACGCAGAGGTTGTCCACATCAGCGTAGTATCCGTAGGGGCGGTTGTTGCAGGAGAAGCTAGTTTCTACGTTGGGGTAAACGTTCTGAAAGTCGGCTGGGAACAGCCAGGCGAACTCCTGTCCCTGCTGGCTGGCGACATCTTGACGCTGCTGGCTGGCGACGAAGGTGACCAGGAGGAACGCGAGAAGCAGGCTGGGACGAAACATGATGGTGGTGGTGGTGATGGTGGTGGTGGGGGTGGTGGAGTATCTGTAAGAGAGAACATAATGATGGAGTACTTGTAAGAGAGCAAAGAATGTGAACAAAGTATTGTCTTTGAATCACGTCATGGACATTATCAGATCAATGAGTCTGGAAATCTGATCAACTAATCGACCAAAGGCGGATATATTTCAAGTTACAGGCTCGCTGTTGGTCGCCCAGAAAAATGATCGATACCTGAAAGAGGTGAAGTGTGTTATTTATACATAGTTTTGTCATTGAAATATAGACACTTATATTCCTAAATTCGTTTGCAGAGACACACTTCCATAATTAGAAGTAAGTGGCAGTCCACGAATATTGATGAGTGGGCTAGAGACTATGGCATGATTAGTGCTTTTGTTTTTATATTGTCTAGTCCCAGTTTTGGTTAGTTTATTTTGCAAGTTTTACATTTTAATCCGAGTGTACACACTAGGATACCATAGTCGCTAGCCCACTCATACACATTCCTGGACTTCCCCATTTCTATTTATGGAAGCATATCTCTGGAAACTAATTTATGAATAGAATTGTCTATAAATCAACTACAAAACAATATATACTATTTATTGAAAAGCAAGTTCTATCCAAAAATCAATCCTGATAGATATAATTGCATAGAGAAAAACATAGGGGGTCCACGAATTTTCCTGAGTGGGCTAGAGACTATGGTGCCCGACTGTACATTCTACATTCAATCTCTTATTTTCACTTGCAGTAGGTCGAGTATAGTCAGTTCACTTAAGGGGAGGTTTTTAGTTTGGTCTCTAGGTATCCATCAAGCTTAAGATTACACCCCCTTGAGCCCCTTTCAAGATAAATTTGTACATTTTTCGGTAGAAAAATATCCCGGCTGAAGGCCGGTTCCTCTTAAATCACAGGCTCGCTATCGCTCGCCAGGATAAAATCGACACCTAAATGGCACGAAAGGTCTTAAAATTGACAGAAATGGGTCGAAAGTTCTTAAAATCGTCAAAATAATGGGGCGAACGTCTTAAAAATAGAAAAGCAATGGGGCTATCATGAGGGAGAAAGGAGTCAAGAAAAAAATTCCTCAAGTGGAAACCTCCCCTTAACCCAGCCATCTGGGGCCTTTGCACGATCTGTATAATATAAAGCTGCTGACTGTGCGATACAACCTCGTGGAAATGGTTTAAGGGGAGATGGGCGTATTTATTTTGCTCATTTATGTATATTTTTATTATTGTACTAGGCAGGGGTACCCGGCGTTGTCCGGGTTTAAATTCTACTACCATAATCACCATCATCAATCACTACTACCACAATCATCACAATACTACTACCATAATCACCGGCCTCGACCTCCCTGTGCCTCATTAAACGGCGACCTCGATTTCGGCCGCCAAATGACCTCCGATTTTGGATCTGACCTCATCCGCATCCCCATTTTGGAGGGCTGCGAACAACTTTCGTTCCATACACCTTTTCGATCGGAGGCCTCCTTCTGCCCCAAACGGCAATTTTTTTTTTTTTTTTTTTTCAATTTCGGCCTCGAAACGACCTCCTACCGTGGCCTCACCCCCTCTATGACCTGACCCAGGTTAATTGACACCCACATGCAAAGTTTCAGCTCCCCAGGTCCAAAACTGCGGCCGCCTATTTAGAACACACAGACAAGCAGACACACGAACTGATTTAACAATATAGATTAGTTTCCTCCCTAGACCTCCATCAAGCTTAAAAAAAAACCGCCCAAGACCCTCCTTCAAGATAAATTTGTACATTTTTCGATAAAGGCCGGTTTCTCTTGAATCACAGGCCCGCTATCGCTCGCAAGGAAATAATCGACACCTAAATGACACGAGAAGTCTTAAGATTGACAAAGAAAGGTGGTGAAATGTCCTAAAATCGCCACACTAATGGTCCGAACGTCATATAATCTGAACACGAATAGGGCTAAACAAGAGGGAGAAGGGGGACCAGAAAAACGGCCCATCTCCTCATAAGCAACATCTCATCACAATGTTACTGAATAATATATACACAATTAGTTTATTTCACGAGCAATGAATTTCAGTCAAAATTACTTTGCTAATGTATTTAGGTTAAACATATCTTTATAAATATCTTGGTGTCTTAAGAATGCACTAGAATATACCGTATTTTGAATAGCTGAACGAAGTGTATTGCGAAAACGTCGGCCAGGGGTTCAGTCAATGTTAATACTCTATGAATAGGTGATGCCGTTTGGTTCAATCAAGGGTTTCGTCTGGAGTCGAATCACTGACCTTACCAGTACGGTGAGGAACACAATCTGCAGTATAACGGATCTATTGTATATTGTCACCTATTATAAGATACTGTATTACCATTTATGTATTACTGAAACGGAAAGAAACTCTTAAGAAATTACAGGAAAGCGAGTAAACATGGGTTTGAAATTCTCGTTGTGCTTCGTTGAGGTCTCACTGTTTCAAAGTTGCCAATGAATCCTCGGTAACGAAAATGTGTTGTAACTTTCCCCACCCAAACTACCGCTGCACACCGGTTGAGTCGTCCAATCACGAGTGTCCTTTCTTTGATTCAGGAAGTCTGGCTTTAAGTGAACAGGGTAAGGGTTTAAGTGAACAGGGTAAGGGTTTAGTCAGAGGCAACCTAGCAGGGATCACTAGTGGCTGCTGCAGTTACTTTGCCTTCATCAACACACTTTACTGGTAAGAAATCTAATGAATATAAACCCCATATGAGGAGGAGCACTTTATTGACAACGTTTCGCAGATAGATTCTTCAGGTCACTAACAGACGCTAGGTCCTTGGACGCCTTAAGTATCCGTCATGACAGATGGGGGAGGCGGAGAAATCTAATATCGTCACTAAAGAGGTATATCTTGCATCAGGGGACTGGAGTTCTCGGATAGGGGCTCCAGTCCTGACACTATTCTGGACTTACAGAGTGCTGGCTTAATAATCCAAAAGGGTTGATGGCCTCTGAAGTCCTATATTAAGGGGAGGTTTTTAGTTGATTCCCTAGTCTTCCATCAAGCTTAAAATTACTCACCCTTGACCCCCTTTCAAGATAAATTTGTAAATTTTTCGGTAGAAAAAATTTCCCGGCCGAAGGCCGGTTCCCCTTAAATTACAGGCTCGCTATCGCTCGCCAGGAAAAAATCGACACCTAAATGGCACGAATGGTCTTAAAATTGACAGAAATGGGACGAGGGTTCTTAAAATCGACAAACTAATGGAGCAAGCGTCTTTAAATCTCACAAGCAATGGGGCTAAACATGAGGGAGAAAGAGGTTCAGAAAAAAATCCTCCAGGTGGAAATCTCCCCTTAAGGCGGAGGTAGTCACGTTTTCTGGACCGCCTTTTCCCTCATGTTTAGAATATTAGTTTTGAGATTTTAAGACGTTCGTTCCATTAGTTTGTCGATTTTAAGACTTGTTGCTCCATTTCTTTGTCAACATTAAGATCTTTCGTGCCATTTAGGTGTCGAATAAGTCCTGGCGAGCCTGTCATTTTTTAAGGAACCGGCGTTCGGTCGGGACATTTTTCTACCGAAAAATGTACAAATTTATCTTGAAAGGGGGTCTAGGGGGTGCTATTATAAGCTTGATGGAGGTCTAGCGAGGAAACTAAAAAAACATATAAATTAATAAATACATAGACCAAAAACCAAGCACTACCCCCTTAACTAACTAATCTTGCATGGTGACCTTGACCGTGCCGGAGATGTGACCGTGTTTGGCGGTTGGTGTGACAGATAGTTACGTAGGAAGGATACTATAGTCCATTCATTAGAAGTAGGCCAGAAATCATGACCCCCTACCTCTCATAACTCAAAAAGGACTAGAGTAATTCAGCTAATATTTCCACAATTTTTTGTTCTATGTGATTGAGGGAGGCAAAAGGCAGAACTGCCTATAGCGAGTGCCTCCCCCATAGTTGAAAGAAAGACAGGGCCAAAATCAAGGGACGTTCGACCCAAAATTTGGGAAGAGTCAGCCAGTGAATAGATGTGGAGATTTACAGCCAATTTGCTCTAGCCCTTTTTGAGTTACAGATGATAGAGGAAATGATTTCTCGCCTACTTGCAGCGAATAGACTATAGCAGTTGTGAAGGTACGGTGGCGCTAATAAGTCATGTCTCAGCTGTCATTATGTTTGGCTCGCTCTGTGCTGTATTAATGTAGGTGATAATTATGATATGTTGAATAGGGTGGGTAATATGTTGAATAGGGTGGGTAATATGTTGAATAGGGTGGGTAATATGTTGAATAGGGTGGGTAATATGTTGAATAGGGTGGGTAATATGTTGAATAGGGTGGGTAATATGTTGAATAGGGTGGGTAATATGTTGAATAGGGTGGGTAATATGTTGAATAGGGTGGGTAAGTGTAGGAACATGGTTGTATATCTCACTCAAAAAGAAGAAATCATGTGCAAATATTGCTGATACCAATTATTGATCAAAACATAATTGGTGCCGAGACATGACTTATTAGGCCGACTGTACCGATGCCTCCAAATATGGCTTAGCATGAGCACGATGATACTTTTAAGGGGGCAGGTAGTCGCTTTTAAGGGGCAGGTAGTCGCTTTTAAGGGGCAGGTAGTCGCTTTTTCCGGACCGCCTTCTCCCTCATGTTTAGCATAATAGTTTTGAGATTTTAAGACGTTCGTTCCATTAGTTTGGCGATTTTGAGACCTTTCACCCCATGTCTTTGTCAATATTAAGTCTTTTCGCGCCATGTAGGTGTCGAGATTTTCCTGGTCAGCGATAGCGAGTCTGTAATTTTAGAAGGAACTGGCCTTCGGCCGGCACATTTTTCTACCGAAAAAATTACAAATTTATCTAGAAAGGGAGTCTAGGGAGTATATTTATCTTGAAAGGGAGTCTAGGGAGTATATTTATCTTGAAAGGGAGTCTAGGGAGTATATTTATCTTGAAAGGGAGTCTAGGGAGTATATTTATCTTGAAAGGGAGTCTAGGGAGTATATTTATCTTGAAAGGGAGTCTAGGGAGTATATTTATCTTGAAAGGGAATCTAGGGAGTATATTTTTCTTGAAAGGGAGTCTAGGGAGTATATTTATCTTGAAAGGGAGTCTAGGGAGTATATTTATCTTGAAAGGGAGTCTAGGGAGTATATTTATCTTGAAAGGGAGTCTAGGGAGTATATTTTTCTTGAAAGGGAGTCTAGGGAGTATATTTTTAAGTTTGATGGAGGTCTAGCGAGGAAACTAAAAATTATATAAATAAATAAATAAATAAATAAATAGTGCTTGTTTTTTGTTCTATGTATTTATTTTTATTTAATTAATTTTGAGTCCATAATTTTAACCCGTTCAGTACCGTTCGTTATATCCTGGCAACTATTGGACGATTTTATTCAGCTTAGGAAGGACCTCTAGCGATAATGTGGCATCAAACTATCTCCACCAACCCTTTTAATTACCACAGATCCCTCCTGAGCTGTATAATATCGTCTAAATAGAGGTAGAATAACATATAACTCCCGTAACTGGTACTCAAAGGGTTAAGTCTATAATTTATATATTTATTAATTTCACCACAACACCAAACACCTCCAATGAAATTAATGAAAGCATATATGTGATCCACCGAGATTCGAACCTGGGTTATCACACACAGATTTGTAAACACTCTAACCATTACACCACCAGGGCGGTTTCTGAAATCTGAAAAAGGGCTCAATTACCACTTCCCACCTGACTATATAACCGTGAAGGTGAGAAGAAGCCCCTCCCCTCCCCAGTCTTGAACATCGGGGTCCTTGAGGGGGAGATGGGTCGTTTTTCTGGTCCCCCCATCCTCTTCATGTTTAGCCCCCATTCAGTTTTCAGATTTTAAGACGTTCGACCCATTGGTTTCGCGATTTTAACACCTTTTGCCCCATTTCGTTGTCAATTTTAAGACCTTTCGTGCCATTTAGGTGTCGAGTTTTTTCTGGCGAGCGAAAACGAGCCTGTATTTTTTTTTTAGAGAAATTGGCCTTTGGTCAAGAAATGTTCTACCGAAATTTTTTCACATTTATCTTTAAGGGGGGGGGGGGGATCTAGGGGGCGTGATCTAGGGGGCGTTTTTCTAAGCTTGATGGAGGTCTAGCGTGGAAACTAAACAGTATATGAATACATGTAGACCAAAAAAAAAAAAAAAAAATCACTGTCCCCTTAACTCTTTTCATCTGTCGACTGATATGTTTATGTTCTAAATATCTCCAGATGCTTTCTTTCATCTTCGATAAAGAACCTCACGGAATTGTTGTCACAAATGCCGAATCAGAGTTTTTTGTGTTTATTCAAGCCGCTTTGAATTTGTCGATTATTCATTTCACAAGTGATTAAGGAAATATAATTGTAACTGAGTATGAATGAATAATTAAGTATTAAAGTAATTATTATTAATAATATTATTATTATTAATTGATCTATGGGCTGAAAATAAACTACTGTATTGACAAAATGGTCCTTAGTTTCGTCGTTATTTGCAGTATTTCAATTAACGTAGTGTACCGTGGTCCTGCTAATACTGGTGTCAACTGTACCTGGAGTGGTTGGGAGGGAGGAGAGAAGTGAGAGAGTTCTTAGGCGTCTTTTATATATATTGCTAGATGCCATTATACCCCCCACCCCCCTCTAATACCACATCTGCCTGGATACCGCCTCCTCTCAACCAATACCCACCTCTCCCACTACCACTACCTGTACACACCACCCCCTTCATAATCTTCCCACCACCTCTGCTACTACCATCTCTACCACTCTCTGCACACCCCACCTCCTCAATACCCATCCCACCACCTCTACCACTACCACTCTCTGTACACCCCACCCCCTTAATACACATCCCACCACCTATACCACTACCACGTCTACCACTCTCTATACACCCCATCCCCTTAATACTCTGCCCACCACCTCTACTACCACCGCCACCACCTACCACTCTCTACTCATCCCACCCCACCACGTCTACCCCTCTCTATACACCCCACCCCCTCAATATCCATCCCACCACCTCTACTACTACCACTAACACCTACTACTCTCTGCACACCCCACCTCCTCAATACCCAACTCACCACCTCTACTACGACCACTACCACTACCACTCTCTGTACACCCCACCCCCTCAATACCCACCCACCACCTCTACTACCACCAACACCACCACTACCACTCTCTGCACGCCACCCCCTCAATACCCAATTACCCACCAACTCTTCTACCACCACCACCCACCACTTCAACCTGCGTACCCCTCTTACCACTGCACCCACCTGTACCATCTTCTCTTTCTCCATCACCCCACCTGTATCCACTACCATCCACCTCAGCCTCTCACTTCCATCCACCCACACCATACTAGCCATCCCCATCATGTCTACCAAAAGCAACCACTACCACCTGAACTCACCTCCACCTCCACCCTACCAAATACTGTATATGTCTTCCCCCCCCCCCTCTTATCCCCTCCTAGAAGACTATCCCCACCACCAAATCCACTCCTACCATCACCCCTCCGTCAACTGCAGATATATTTTTAAGTAGAAAGGCGATAAAGATAAGAAAGTTGAAGCAGACAAACTTAGATCAATTGAAGGCGAAAAGGACGTGTGGCTCAAATTTTTCAGTTTTTAAGATTCAAAGCTGACATAATTATGATCTCGGTTAACCCTCTGAAACTCACAGGTCCGTCTAAGCTGAATAAAATTGTCTAGTGATTCCCTAAATTTAAGACAGATGGTGTCGTCGTAACGAAAGGGTTAAGAGGAACCCCGACTGTTCATTTGCATGGCGAAGCCGGATGGTAGACGAATCGACTTATTTGGGGGAATTTTATGTAAAGTATTATCAGCCTGGTGTATCGCGCGCGGGCTATCCATGCTTCCTGTCTGGTTCTGGAGGGCATAGTTATTTTTAGTCGTAGTTCCACATTATTATTCAAGTTGCATAAACACTTTGCTTATTATATTGTTGTAAAAATAGAAACACAAACAAACAAACAAGCAAACCAGGTGAATTTGATAGTCTTCCGTGATCTCTGGCAGACTTAAGGTTCACTGACAAATGTTAAATACAGTATATACAAAACTGAGCCACTTCATTAGTTAATACAGTATATACAAAACTGAGCCACTTCATTAGTTAATACAGTATATACAAAACTGAGCCACTTCATTAGTTAATACAGTATATACAAAACTGAGCCACTCCATTAGTTAATACAGTATATACAAAACTGAGCCACTTCATTAGTTAATACAGTATATACAAAACTGAGCCACTTCATTAGTTAATACAGTATATACAAAACTGAGCCACTTCATTAGTTAATACAGTATATACAAAACTGAGCCACTTCATTAGTTAATACAGTATATACAAAACTGAGCCACTTCATTAGTTAATACAGTATATACAAAACTGAGCCACTTCATTAGTTAATACAGTATATACAAAACTGAGCCACTTCATTAGTTAGGAAGGCTTGACATTAACCTAATACCTACACAATTCCACCATCAACGAAACGATTTACATATTTTCACTGAGGACAATTAAAAGACCAATTGAGTACAAACCACAAACACACTACGGCAAAGATAGAATGTTCCAAGCTAATTATAATTGCTTGCCGTTCAACATGCAAAGATCTAGATAGATATTATATATATATATATATATATATATATACAGTATATATAACCTTGTTATTTGTGATATATAACACAAATGGAAATTACAGTGTTTATCTTCATTTGCCCCTTAACGTTCTTAGGATTACTTAGTATTTTATTATTATTACTGTAGGAATCCCAATTTCTTCAAGATAGATAAGACAACAACGTTAACATAATGATTCCTGTTTTACTCCTTTACGTTATAAATAGATTAGTTAGTACGATGCACAAATACTGTTTTATTTATTTTATTTTTATTTATTTTTTTTGTCACTGAAAACAATATTCCCTAAAACTGATTCCATGGATGATTATCACTGTTACGAATTGGAAAGTAACCCACCCGATTTTGCTCCCTCGCTCCCCAGGCGGACTGTTTTAATCTCCCAGTCAGTTCATCTCCCAAAGCAGTCGCGTCGCCAAGCCTTCTATGTTGTTGTGTTCAAGGTTACATTATCTTCAGCCATCAAAATAATGTGCAGTGTACATAATTCCTCCGGTGCTTAAGGATACCCAAGCCTCTCCTAGTCCTATGTCTGCTTGTTTTTTATATTTTCCTCCTCCTATTGATAAAATCCGTGTGGATGTTTTATTGGCGACCGTATGGATGTTTTGCCTTATGTATTGCCTTCTCGGGGATCTCAAGGGTAGATGTAAATTAAAGTGCCGTGACCAACTCCAGACAAGCTCACAATACATGGGTTTGGATGCGAACCCTCTTCACTTTCTATATATAAATATTTTATTATATTGTATTATATTTTATAAATATGCCAGTCTATCTATTTATGTGTTTATCAATCTACCCACTCGCATTGTGTTGCTAGTAAGATGTTTATCAGTTCAGTCTATTGCATGGCCTGGGGAGGGCTGTTCGTGGGTGAGTGTCACGTGTGGGGATATGAACAAAAGGCTTGGACCATGACCTGATCATTATACAATAGTGTATAATACGTAAAATAATAGGCCTCAACTACAGGCTTCGTTTCAATCAATCTACCTCAGCCCATAACCTGTCATGTCAATTGGCTTCAAGACCACAGGATGCATAGGTTAGTTTAGGTGGACGTTATACCATGTCTTCGGTCTACCCAAACCACTTCACAACCCATACTGCTCACATCCCATAAAATACACCGTCCTATTCTTCTCCATATCCTGCAAATACGTCTAGTAGGTTCAGGCCACTACACTGTATTTCAAAGTTATGTTTGTTTCCCACTCCATCCATTCATCTCCCCCTTGATCTAACCCCTCCTCTCTCTCTCTCATCATCTCTGAGTTGCCTACCAGTATTTACTATCAATCTCCCACCACTCACTTGTCTGTACAGTATTCGCACACCATTTTAGCACCCCTCTTCTACTCTCTCCCTAATAAATGTATTCTTGTTCTCATCTTTCTTATTCTCTCGTTGAGTAATCTGCCCGACCACAATACTCTGCTTATAATCCTTGATTAAACATTAATTTACCCTCCATGACATTTAAACTCCATGCCTCGTTTGCTTATGAAGCTGTTGACACTACATTAGTACAGATGATTTTAAAAGCTTTAGCGATATTTCCTGTAATACACAACGCCCACCCTATCCATACACAGATTCAACAACCACTGATACCTTACACATCCCTTTATCATCCCTAATTTTACATAACCTAATGTATATAGCATTATATCAGGGCCGTGTTTAGGATACGGATACGGGGAAACGGTTGCAAAATTATTGGTAAATCTTTTAACTCACACGAATCTAAGAATTTCTTCTTCAATCGAGTTGTCAACTTGTGGAATGGGCTTCCCCGAGACGTTATAGACTGCAGCACCGTTGATTCATTTAAACTCCGCTTAGACAAATATCTCGCATCAAACCCGGGACTGACTGCGTTTGTAAATGAATAACTTTATTTTATCCCCCCCTCAGTTACTAACCCATCTGTCCCCTACTAACGTCCTAATCCTGCCACGGACATTAGTTCCAGGGCAGTAGTTCCCTTTCCAATGTTCCCTTACCCACTCTAAACCACTGTTTGGACCCTTGATCCTCAGTGTTTTGGAGGACAAGCAGCCTAGAAGGGTCACTAGACCTGTTGTTGCTTGATTTCCTTTGTACTCCTTTGATATTTGTCCATGGAAGGTACACACATTAGCAAAAGGTATCGATTATCTATTGAAAACTCGCTTATCGATATACCAAGTTTGATGGCCATTGACAGTAAGCTTTTTCTGGGTTGGAGATACACCTAGCCACAGGACATTGTTTGCATTCATAAAACATATCCAGGTGGACCTCACAATAACACAGACTATACTGCCGATCCAACGAGCTGTGATATACATATTAAAACATGTGCACACACACACACACAAGCCCACTCATGCACACATATGCAATGAAGATCCCCCCCCCCCTTACACACACACACCTCCACAATATGACTACACAGCTTATTTGTATATTATTAGACGATTATGTTAAGTTTAGGAGGGATCTACGGGAGTCAGAACATTGATTGAGATATATTTTTCGATTAAATTACAATATGATCTTCCGATTATGTTGTATATAATCGTCTAATGTTATCAAGAAAAAACAACAACAACAACAACAACAACATAGCATTGAAAGAACTAGGCAACAGGTCCGTCTCATTCACATTCACAAATTTAAGGAGCAAGTTTTCTCTGAATTCTTCCAAACGTTTGTCTGAAACTACTTAGCTTTTGGTGCATCTCGTTATGCATTCCCAAAATTGAATTTATAGTTCATTTTACAAAAGCAAATTATCAATTACTAAATTGTATTGTCTCTAAAACCCGAAGTCGTAGATAGAATCACTCTGGATTTTTGTTTTTGTATTATTACTTTGATCTGTCATATCTCCTAACCAATTGATGTTACGCATTGCAACAGAACCAATGTTTTTTTCTTTCCAGCAAACAATATATTACCGTCGAAAAGAAGTAATTAATAGCAACATCACTAACCTTATTATCATTCGTGTATGTAATAATTCCCAATAACTTCACAACATGCATTATAGTCTAGGCTAGTGACCTCTCATCCCATAAATGTCGCCTCTCCATTCCTAGATATCCCCTCCTACTAGATGTCAATCATGTCATGCTAAAACCCTCATCCTTCTATCTGCCTTTCCCTATTCTCACTCATGTTTTCTTTACTTCTGATTTGTATATCCTTTTAGTTTATCTCTCACCACGTATCATATTCATTTGCCCAAATAATTAGAAGCAGTCTTGTTCTGTTCTCTCTGATATTTTTTGTTCTTAGATTATATTGTATTAGTATAGAGGCTATACCAGCACGACTCATGTTTGGAAGTGCATATGGTGCTGGAAGTTGCATTCCCCACCCACACACCAAACAAAATGTCTCTATATGATATAATGAAAGTCGACTTATAACTAGTTAAATAACTTGGTTTAATAATTATCGCCACTAAATTAATTTTGTGGATATCACGTGACCGTCTTTGTCTAGTTGTTTGTTTGTCTGCTTGGTTTTTGTCTGTTTGTCTGTAAGCAGGATCTCTCATAAACCAATGGACGAAATTAAATAATAATTGTCATGAACGTCATTTGATACCCCCATAAATAATGTTTAACTTGGATCAACATCCGATGACCACCTCTCGCCTTCCCTATAATTAACTGTCCCTTAAGGGGGGATTGTTAACTTTTTGGGCGATTTTTGCATGTATTCATTATTTTTCTAGTTTTCTCCCTTGACCTCCATCAAATTAAAACAAACATCCATTAGATCCCCCTTCTAGATTAATTTGTACATTTATCGGTAGAAAAATTTCCCGGCCGAAGGCCGATTCTTCCAACATTACAGGCTCACTATCGTTCGCCAGGGAAAAAATCGACACCTAAATAGCACGAAAGGTCTAAATATTGACGACGAAAATCGACTAACTAATGGGGCAAACATCTTAACATCTGAAAACTAATGGGGCTAAACATGAGGGAGAAAGTGGTCCAGAAAATCGGCCCATCTCCCCTTAACTTATAAATTACCAAGCAATGCATCTCTACTACTGAATATTATTACATAGCGTCCTGCTGAGTGTTTCCCTTTAAATGTGTTATTACCCTTTCCCTTATGCATGGTTTATATGCGCCTATGATCTGTGTAGCCTTTAAACTTAAGATGGGGCGGCAATAAACCCGGCCACATTTAACAGTAGGACTGGGAACAACATAACTGGGAGCCCCTTCCTTTAAACTTCTGCGGTGCTGTGGTTAACCCGGGACCTTCGTGGGTTGAACCCTTCAAAACAATGGCCACTTTATTATGGCTATATTTGGCTTAACATGGATCTCTTTTAGTTAAGTATTTATGGGTATACTCTTTTAGTTTAGTATTTATGGGTATACTCTTTTAGTTTAGTATTTATGGGTATACTCTTTTAGTTTAGTATTTATGGGTATACTCTTTTAGTTCTCTTTTAGTTAAGTATTTATGGATACTCTTTTAGTTATTTTATGGGTATACTCTTTTAGTTTAGTATTTATGGGTATACTCTTTTAGTTTAGTATTTATGGGTATACTCTTTTGACCATTTAACTTAAAGAGCCCCTCCCTAAGAAGAATATAATCGTGTGACAGCAGCTGGAATATAATCAAATATCTTTCATTTGAGGGGTTTATGGGTCTTAGTCTTAAGAATTGGGAAGTGGTCCACTCTTGCCTTCCCTGTGTAATTAGCAATGTAGGAGTAGGGGGTGTGAACCTGTGAGGACAGTTTGAGGACGCGATCAAATAGAATACAGGTGGAATCACACAACTTTACTAAAAAGACCTCCGTCTACGTATTGTGAAAAACCTGTTATCCTCCGGTAAATTACGGGGGTGAGTGAGTGAAGTGAGAGACAGTGAATTGTAAGATGGATACAATCATGTTTTTCATAATACGTGTTGCTAGATCCAAACACGCGAGCAACTGTGGCTTTCAACCATCCGACACATCCCCTTTTATTTATGTGCATCACACATGTTAAATACAAATAAAGTTTATGTTTTGTTTTATCCTACTGTGGAAAGACTACGGATACACCACTCCTGCCCGGGCCTCACACAGTGGCATGACCCAGTCCAGTCGAACTGAGCTCATGACGCTGGTGGCATTGCCCCGGAGGATAGACATCCCTAGTCTTTGCTTGAGTCAGAGGGTTTCCCGGGGTTCTCCTGAAACTTCTCTGATTTTATGGCCTATTTCATTCACCATTTTAAGGGTGGTAGGGCCGAAGATTCCTGAAGTTTCGAATGCCAGAGGCTCGAACTGATGACTTCTGGCGATGGCTTGATATTTTTCTCGCTTACACAACCGTTTTACCGCAATTTTATTCAACAATTTAACATTTTCAGTCACGGTAATTATTTCTGATACACTTTGAAGCCTCGAACAACTTAAAGGAGCCTCTGAAATACAACTATTAGGTAAAGAATTAATGAGTTTTATTCAAACCGAAATAGCTTGGAAAATGTATTTATCAGCCCTCTGTCTTGTGATCTTGGTGTTTGTATTAATGAGCATGGCTATAGTTCTGAATTTCTGATAATTTGATATGACCCTTACTGTTTACATCACGAATACTGAAGGAATAAAGTAGTGTAATGAAATACTTTGTAGTAAATAATGTATTGTTCTACTAGCTAGCAGTATCACAATATTGTGTTCTTTCATAGAAGACTATTAACTACCGGAACAAAGGTTGAATCCTATATTCCCTGCATTCCTGGATGGTGAGGTCTCTGTGTGGAACTATCTGTATGGCCTAATGAATATGGTGCAGGTTTAGTCCTAATTCAGTAGTACCTCGAAGATTCTCAGTATATATTACGTCAGAGTGGAACAGCGGTAACGCCTTGGTCTCTCATTTCCAAAGTTCAAGGTTCCTATTAGTAATTAGTAGAATTTTCTAGCACGGTATTGTGTTATTTCATATAATAATATTTGTTTTTACACTCGTTTTTCACTTTGAAATCACAGCAATACTTATGAAGTAAATACATTTGATGATATGGAATATGCGAGTATCGGTTATTGTTAGTGGATATTATAAATTATGTACTGTTGGATTTTTATTGTTAAAATATTTGTTTTTGGTTTTTGTTCATAAATTGTGTGATCTGCAACGTACACTTAAATAACAACCTTATTGCCATGCTGGGTACCTTGGCTCGCACATTAATGAAGGGTATACTGTATATTCTATGGTTTAATAGTTATCCGACTTACAAGTTTTGTTTTACCAATTTTCGTTTGTTTTAGTGTATGTCCCCTTCTACAAACATACACACACACACACAACTTACAGGCTAACACTCACAAGCCCCCCCCCCCCCTCTCTCTCAGACACACACACAAAAGTTACAGGCTAATCCCCCCCCCCCCCTCACACACACTATCATACATCAACTCTTTCTCTTGTATAATAAGATGGAGTATTTAGCACTTTATATATATTTACTTGTTTATTATTACTTGGCTCTATAATTATCTGACCTTGGGGGCTTGCTTGCTTTGAGGGTGGTTTGAATATAACCATTATATATTAATATATATATATACCGGTATATATATATATATATATATATATATATATATATATACCGGTATATATATATATATATATATATATATATGTGTGTGCGGGGTTTTGCTATTACTTCTATATTTTATGTGCCTGTTATGGCTTATGGGTGGTGTTCCTTCTTAAGGGGAGGAAGACCGTTTTTCTGGACCCCCTTCTCCCTAATGTTTAGCCCCACTAGTTGTGAGATTATAAGACGTTCGGCCCATTAGTTTGGCGATTTTAACACCTTTCGCCCCATTTCGTTGTCAATTTCATGACCTTTCGTGCCATTTAGGTGTCGATAATTTCCTGGCGAGCGATAGCGAGCCTGCAATTTTAAGAGGAACCAGCCTTCAGCCGGGACATTTTTCTACCAACAAATGTACAAATTCATCTTGAAGAGGGGTCTAGGGGGTGTTTTTATAAGCTTGATGGAGGTCTAGGGAGGAAACTAAAAATATATATGAATAAGCGAGTTAATAGAACAAACAAACGGCCAGTCTCCCCTTAATGCTTTGATTTATGATGCATTTACGACCGTAGTTCTTCACTCTCTTCCAAATCATGTACGTGTATTACCATAATGTGGGTTTAGAAACTTCGTACCATGCCCATTAATATACTGTACATATATATTATATATAGTATATATAGATAGATAGATAGCTAGATATACACACAAGTTTTCCCTTGATGTAACTCTAAATTACCTCCTAACACACACAACCAGACCTATAATAATTCGTTCTTAAGATCTACATTATTTTGTCAAGCTAATGCTAGTGGCGAAATGTCGAGGTTTGGAAGTAGTTTTGACGTTTACGGTACAATATAGTATCTGTCTATTATTGAGTATCAGGATTTTACTCAGTTCGGAAGGACTTATGATTTTTTTTTTTTTTTATGGATATTACCGATCACTCATTCATTATAATACAATTTCAGGATTCTACTCAAACCCCACGACTGGCTGAGGAGGATACCGAAAGAGGGCCGTTCTTGGCTGGTGATTTCAAGGTTAGTGACCTTTTCTTTTATGACTAGTTTATATCCATTCTGTCCACTTCTTGGAATTTATGTGTGGAACTTTAGCTTTAGGGGGTAGTACTCGCTTTTTATGGACCCCTTTCTCCCTCATGTTTAGCATATTAGTTTTGAGGTTTTAAGACGCTCGTTCTGTTAGTTTGGCGCTTTTGATACATTTCGCCTCATTTTTCTGTCAATATGAAGACCTTTCGTGCCCTTCAGGTGTCGATTTTTTCCAGGCGAGCAATAGCAAGCCTCTAACTTTAAAAGGAGGCCGGGAAATTTTTCTACCGAAAAATGTAAAAAAAAATCCTTGAAAGGGGGTCTAGACGGTGTTTTCTAAGCTTGATGGAGGTCTAGCGAGGAAACTCAAACATATATTAATAAAGAAATATGTATAGACCAAAATCCAAGTACTACCCCCTTTAGGGGAGGTTTTTAGTTGATTCCCTAGACTTCTATCAAGCTTAAAATTACTCTCCCTTGACCCCCTTTCAAGATAAATTTGTAAATTTTTCGGTAGAAAAATTTCCCGGCCGAAGGCCGGTTCCCCTTAAATCGTTCGCCAGGAAAAAATAGACACCTAAATGGCACGAATGGTCTTAAAATTGACAGAAATGGGGCGAGGGTTCTTAAAATCGCCAAACTAATGGGGCAAGCGTCTTTAAATCTCACAAGCAATGGGGCTAAACATGAGGGAGAAAGAGGTTGAGAAAAAAATCCTCCAGGTGGAAATCTCCCCTTAACCTAAAACTTTCTGCAAGTCATGTTCTTCGACGTACCGTAACTAAGTCGACACATTGTTATATATTTTACATTTTTGTCAACCTCTTTTTTTCGTTTCTCGTATGTTGACAATTCGTCCTGTTTAGTTGGCCATTTACGGGGCTAGTGGCTGGTTTTTTGGTCTAGTAATTTATTATTCTATTCATATATTTTATTTTTTCCTCGCAAAACCTCCATCAAGCTTGGAAAACACCCCCTAGACCCCCTTTCAAGATAAACACCCCCTAGACCCCCTTTCAAGATAAACACCCCCTAGACCCCCTTTCAAGATAAACACCCCCTAGACCCCCTTTCAAGATAAACACCCCCTAGACCCCCTTTCAAGATAAACAACCCCTAGACCCCCTTTCAAGATAAACACCCCCTAGACCCCCTTTCAAGATAAATTTGTAAATATTCCGGTAGAAAAATTTCCCGGCCGGCTCGCTATCACTCGCCAGGAAAAAATAGACACCTAAATGGCACGAAAGGTCTTAAAATTGACAATGAAATGGGACAAAAGGTGTTAAAATCGTCAAACATATGATCCGAACGTCTTAAAATCTGAAAACTAATTCGGTTAAACACGAGGGAGAAGAAGTCCCGAAAAAGCGACTACTTTTCCCTTAAGTCTTAATAGTCAAGTTCACAGAGGCAGGTTTTGGTGTTGGAGTCATGTGATTGTTAAAGGGGGATGGGCCCGTTTTTTGGTCCCCCTTCTCCCTCATGTTTAGCCCCATTAGTTTTCAAATTTTATGGCGTTCGGCCCATTAGTTTGGCGATTTTAACACCTGTCGCCCCATTTCGTTGTCAATTTTAAGACCTTTTGTGTCATTTAGGTGTCATTTTTTCCTGGCGAGCGACAGTGAGCTTGAATTTTTTACTACCGAAAAAATGTACAAATTTATCTTGAAGGGGGGTCTAGTTGTTTTCCTAAGCTTGATGGAGGTCTAGGGAGGAAACTAGAAAAATAATTAATAAATGCCAAAATCGACCAAAAACCAACCCATCTCCCCTTAACTTAAAATGAGGCACAGTTGTAAGGATTAACATTTTTGACGTGGATGTGCCGTGATAATATTTTTGACGTGGATGTGCCGTGATAATATTTTTGACGTGGATGTGCCGTGATAATATTTTTGACGTGGATGTGCCGTGATAATATTTTTGACGTGGATGTACCTTGATAATATTTTTTGACGTGGATGTACCTTGATAATATTTTTGATGTGGATGTGCCTTGATTTTTTTTTTTTTTTTTTTTTTTTTTTAAGGAGACAATGAACGGAGGAAGGAAAAACACAGATAAAACAAAAAGGTCCATGTGCCTAAAGGCATCCTCCATTCATAAAATGTTTGTAACAACTGGATTTAAACATTTGTAGATTGTAAGTTTGTGGAAAGCAATTCGAGGGAAGTGAATTCCAAAGAGTAGTAGCTCTGGGGATAAATGAATTCTGATAAGCAGAAGTTTTGCATTGTGGAGGAGAAAGTGTAAATTCATGGGCGCTCTCAGCTGCCCTAGTTCTACGGGGAAAGATGTGGAGAGGCGGCACAATTGAAGCAAGTTCCTCGGAACAATTGCTGTGAAAATATCTGTAATATCTGTATCAATATTTTTGACATGGATGTGCCTTGATAATATTTTTGACGTGGATGTGCCTTGATAATATTTTTGACGTGGATGTACCTTGATAATATTTTTGACGTGGATGTACCTTGATAATATTTTTGACATGGATGTGCCTTGATAATATTTTTGACGTGGATGTACCTTGATAATATTTTTGACATGGATGTGCCTTGATAATATTTTTGACGTGGATGTGCCTTGATAATATTTTTGACGTGGATGTACCTTGATAATATTTTTGACGTGGATGTGCCATGATAATATTTTTGATGTGGATGTGCCTTGATAATATTTTTGACGTGGATATGCCTTGATAATATTTTTGACGTGGATGTGCCTTGATAATATTTTTGACGTGGATGTGCCTTGATAATATTTTTGACGTGGATGTGCCTTGATAATATTTTTGACGTGGATGTGCCTTGATAATATTTTTGACGTGGATGTGCCTTGATAATATTTTTGACGTGGATGTGCCTTGATAATATTTTTGACGTGGATGTGCCTTGGTAATATTTTTGACGTGGATGTGCCTTGATAATATTTTTGACGTGGATGTGCCTTGATAATATTTTTGACGTGGATGTGCCTTGATAATATTTTTGACGTGGATGTGCCTCGATAATATTTTTGACGTGGATGTGCCTTGATAATATTTTTGATGTGGATGTGCCTTGATAATATTTTTGGAGTGTCCGCTATGGCTTATGTCTAGCTATGAATCAAGACATAAAATGGCGAACATGCGGCTGCTTTGAACGCGTCTATAGCTATTATGTTTTATTTAATTTACTTTACTTTTACTTTTTACACTATTGTATTTTAGGCCAGATATTAAATAAGTTTTAAAAAATTAGGACATGGTTTTTTAAGGCAGATACTGGTAAATATGCATATGTCGAGTCGTGTATGTTTGGCATGTCATTTTCTTATTAATGAATGTTCTGGAAAATGGCAGGGATATGACAGATAAGATGGACTCCTGAAGAGGACTCCAGAGAGAGTCAAAACTGTGGTGTCGGTAAAATAAAACCTTTTTCCATTCCAGCATTCACGGAACTGTGAATCCTTATTCCCGATAAGAAGGTAATTGTGGTTTAAAAATGGTAATATAAAAGCGGCGTTACTTCATTCTGGATAATAATGAATGATATAAGGGGGTGTTTTATTATGGATTCTCTTCTCCCTCATGTTTAGCCCCATTATTTGGAGATTTTAAGACACTTGCCCCATTAGTTTGGCGATGTTAGGAACAGTTGCCCTATTCCATTGTCAATTTCAAGATTTTTTGTGCCATTTAGATGTTGATTTTTGTCTTGGCAAACGATAGCGAGCATGCAATTTGGGAGGATTTCTTCTTTACGAGTGATGTTACTTGCCAATATCCTTTTTTTGCTTCTAGTATAAAACTGCTAACTCGGTCATTCTATCTATATATTGCCGGACGCCTTACTCCCCTTAACGAGGGTGGCCATACACAAAATGTCCCCAAGTGGACCTATCCCCTTTAAGAGGGACAATCTGTGCCAGTTTACTGAAGGTCTTGCAGAATTGACCACTCAATTTAGGGTCTGTCCAACTCTGAGGCAAACTCCCATCTTATTAACATTATTTTTCTACAGTGGTGTGCAGCTAATCCATCCACTAACCTGTTTCACTCTTAGGTAAGCAGTACAGATTTGTACAAGGTTTACTGCCCTAGACAGGTTGCCGACCAAGACTGACGAGCCCTATCCACCCGATTTTTTATAAGGTTGTTTCCCCTAGATGGGTTGCCGACCAAGGCTAACGAGTCCCATCCACCCAGGTACATGTCAGTTAATGGACTGTAGTAAGAGGTGAATACCTGGATTTGATTACTATTCTAGATCTATCTATCTATCTATTGCCTGATGCCGTGATCCCCGAAGGGGTGGCCACGAACGAACCGCCCCCATGCACCTCTGTCCCCAGTCAGTCGACGCCCCTCCTCCCAACCAGCACCGCCTTCATCCATATACTTCCTCACTCCATCCTTCCACCTCTCCTTCGGTGCACCTCTCCCTCTCTGTCCTTCCACCTCGCTCTCGTACACCCTCTTAGTCATTCTCTCGCTTTCCATACATTCAATATGGCCTAACCATCTCAAGTTGTTCCTTTTCACACTTTCCAACACATCTACCTCCACACCACACCTCCTTCTTACTTCCTCATTCGTCTGTCTATCCCTTCATGTAACTCCGCACACACTTCTCAAATAACTCATTTCCACTGCTCTCACTCTTGGTCTGAGTCTCTTCCCGAACGTCCATGCTTCGCTTCCGTAAGTTGGTGTCGGGATTACCACACTGTCGTGCAAGGACTTCTTCACTTCCACACTGACCACCCTATTTCTTGTTACTGCTTTCAACGTTCCTACAACCCTCTTCCCCTGTTGCACACTTCTTCATCCATAGTCCCATCTTTACTCAACACACTGCCCAGATACTTAAAAGAGCTGACGATCTCCATAGCCTGACCGTTCAACTTCACCTCACACTCTGTGACTTCACCCCTTTCGAAGACCATAACCTTGCTCTTCCCCGCATTTACCTTCAAATTCCGTTTTTCGCACACTGTTCCAAACATATTTACCAGACCCTGCAACTCCCATTCATTATCGCTCATTAGAACTGTATCATCCGCAAACAGCAGTATAGGCAGCTTCCACTCATTTCCCTCCCTTTTCAGCGATACACCAACATCCACTGCTCTTCCTAGTATTTCTTTCATGGCTCCATCCATATATACAGTAAACAACCATGGGGACATCACACACCCCTGTTTCAACCCAACATTCAGGTCAAAGAACTCGCTCTGCTCATTATCCACACGTACTGCAACCTTTGCACCCTCATACATGCTCTTCACTGCTTTCAGCAACTTGCCATCTACTCCGTATATTCTAAGTACTTTCCACATACCTTCTCTATCCACTCTGTCATAGGCCTTCTCCAAGTCCATAAAGGTAACACACCTTTTGTTGCTTCTCCAGATATTTCTCCACAACACACTTCAGGGTAAAAATCTGATCCACACATCCTCTTCCCTTCCTAAAACCTCCCTGCTCGTCGCCTATCCATTTCTCTGTTCTCACTCTCACTCTCTCAATCACTACAATACTGTACACCTTCCCTACTACGCTTAAAAGACATATTCCTCAGTGGTTACCACACACTCCTCTTTCCCCTTTGCCCTTATATAGGGGGACTATTATGCCAGTCTTCCAGTCATCGGGTGCACTCCCCTTCTCCCATGCTAGTTTGCACATTTTCCATACCCATTCGATCACTATCTCACCACCATACCTCAACATTTTCCCACACACTCCATCTGTTTTAACCCAACATTCAGGTCAAAGAACTCGCTCTGCTCATTCTCCACACGTACTGCCGCCTTTGCACCCTCATCCATGCTCTTCACTGCTTTCAGCAACTTGCCATCTACTCCGTATATTCTAAGTACTTTCCACATACCTTCTCTATCCACTCTGTCATAGGCCTTCTCCAAGTCCATAAAGGCAACATACACCTTTTGTTGCTTCTCCAGATATTTCTCCACAACACAATTCAGGGTAAAAATCTGATCCACACATCCTCTTCCCTTCATAAAGGCCGGTTCACACGAACAATTTTTGTTTCCAATTCTCTCCCCCGTCCTTCCAGGACGGGGGGGGGGGGGAGAGTTGCTGTAAAATTTCCGGCGAAATTAAAAAAGTGTTCACACGAGAGAGCCTAGTCAAAGGTAGGGATTGTGGATGGAGAATTGCCAAGCAGAAAGCACAAGTATCAATTTACATAGTGATATGAGTGCATATTTGGACCACTCATGTTTGTAGAGGGTCTCAGGGGTGCAGGGTGATGGTTATAATGAGCAGGGGTGAGATAAATACACGAGGTAGCTCTAGTTGTTCCACCCCACGCCTTCTTCAATGGTCACTCCCGCAGCCCAACCGTGTTTAAATATAGTCTTCACACCTATATTGACATGTCGTTCGTTCGTAGCTCAGTCAGTAAGAGCTTGACCTCGTAAATAGGAAAACAAGCGTTCGATCCTGCTCGGATCTGAAGTATTTTATATTTTTATTTTGTTATTTTTGCTATATATAATTATATTAGGTTAGTTAAGTTAGGTTAATCTAATAAAATTTTATAATCAGACAAGAACAAAAAGCAAAGTCGTCGCGAATGGTAGGCCTAGGCTATACACGACTTGGTCAATGTTGGGTCAGGGAGATTGGCTTTATAATTATTTTTGTTATTATCACGTGAATGAGTTGACCGACTTTTATCTTTCTTTTCATATTTCTTTAAAAGTATTCTTTTTGTCTCTTCATTCTTCTTATTTTCTCCGAATATTATCATATATCTACTTCGTATATGGCCTGTTAAATATTTCGTTTTTGTTTCTTGACGTTGAATGTGGGGGCCTTGGGATGAATATAAACAAACACACGCATTACTGAACGGCTTTTGTGTTTCTTTTCATACGGGAGGCGCCCAAGCCTTTGGATTGAAAGATACGCCGTGAACAGGGAGCAGTGAATACCTCAAAAACCAATACGTTCGTTCCCTCAATTCCCCAGTGAAATATGACACCACGGCGAAATTTGCTCTTCGAATCCTCAGCCCCCAAGGGACGGTGGATAAAAACTGTCGTGTGAACCGGCCTTTTAACTTCCCTGCTCGTCGCCTATCCATTTCTCCGTTCTCACTCTCACTCTCTCAATCACTACAATACTGTACACCTTCCCTACCATGCTTAAAAGACATTCCTCGGTGGTTACCACACACTCCTCTTTCCCCTTTGCCCTTATATAGGGGGACTATTATGCCAGTCTTCCAGTCATCGGTGCACTCCCCTTCTCCCATGCTAGTTTGCACATTTTCCATAACCATTCGATCACTATCTCACCACCATACCTCAACATTTCCCCACACACTCCATCTGTTCCTGGTGCTTTCCCCAACTTCACTCTTTTCATGGCTTCCCACACTTCTGACCTCCTGATCCCCACCTCCTACTTCTCTTCTCCCCCCCATACCATATCCAACTACGTTTGTTGGCTCTTCATTCCTTACATTTAACAACTCGTTGAAGTACTCCCTCCATCTTTCGACTCTCTCTTGCTTCTCTATTCTAGATACGTGAGGTAATTAAAGGCTAAATCAGGAAAATGTAGTGAAAATAATAACCACAATAGGTGACAGTACACACACACACTCTCTCTCATTAACTCTTTCAGTATACAAGGACACATTGTTTCATTTCAATCTGACTAACATTAGATGAGTTTAATGAATCTGGGATATGTGTATACACATGATACTATATATATATGTGTGTGTGTGTGTGTGCTAATAATGATGACGTCATTGAATTTACCACACACTGCATCTACTGAATATGTCGACGTATTATTACCAGAATGTTGATGCCAAGGAGATGGGCTGATCCTGTCAGAGTGGGGGTTGAGCATCCTCTGCCTCCCAGAGCTCAACCTCACTTTATCTCATGCTAAATATGTTTCAATACATTTTGACCTAGTTAATGGATTTCTTCTTCGATATCCGACAACAAAATGTGACTTCCCCAATTTAAACTAACTGATTTTGTCTACTCTACTTCTGACTACAAAATTGACTTCCCAAATTTATCAACCCCCTGATTTTGACTACTTCATTAGTACTATACTACTTTTTCTTTTAGGGCAAACACTCTACACCAGGTATTATAGAGTTAGTCGGTTTGCCACAGTTATAACAGAAAACCGATTACGGCGGATGGCTGTGGCCTGATGAAGTCCATCCGCCTCTCTATTTTGCCTTGGGGTGGGTGTTTGACTGTCTATATTTTTCATATATCTATATTCATTTCAACTTTTTTCACATGTGTGTGTGTGTGTGTGTGTGTGTGTGTGTGTGTGTGTGTTATATAAGTGTGATCAAATTATGTAGTAAAATCGCAGGAAAAATTAAACTGGAACACCGAGCTTTCGTCTATTCTCTCAAGACATCGTCAGGATAATATCTATCTATATCTATCTATCTACCTATCTTATACTGTATTATACTGTATTATTATATATCCAAAATTCATTTAACTCTTCTAATGTTAGTCATATTGAAATTAATAAACTTGTCCTTGTATACTGAAAGAGTTATGGAGAGAGAGAGAGAGAGAGAGAGAGAGAGAGAGAGAGAGAGAGAGAGAGAGAGAGAGAGTGTGTGTGTGAATACCAAGGAACGTCAATTATCACATCACTAACATAACACTAATGAGTCTGCAATCAACATTAATCACCAACACTTAATTAACCAATTGGCCACCACAAGATTACCCCCCCCCCCACCCTTCCACATTTCCATCACTTCTCAAAATAGCCGGCTGAAGAAAACCTTGGTATGCTTCAGTGACCGGCCCATAAAACTTCACTGGCGTTTTTTCCGGACAACCCCTTTACCTTCTACTTCCTTCTTCCTTTCTACACTTTCCTTCACTTTACCCTTCAAGAACATTATCTTATGTATTATTAGGCCATTCTTTCCTTTCGAAGCACGGTTAATGGACAATGCAACTTGAATATTGACGCTATCTTTAGAAATGGCAATGCTACTCCGTTTGATGTTCGTTCCTAACACTCATTCCCACAGGCCCAGTATTCGTTTGGTATCAGGCGCTACGAAGGAAATAATTGTTCAAGAAGATAAGTGCCTATCCATACCCCCTACATACTTCTTCTTTTACACACCTTTCTTCGCTCTAGCCTCCAAGAACACTTTTCTCAGTTTATCTACTGTCTTACCTACCCCCCTGCTTCTTTTTCACACTTCTCCACTCTACCCTCTGAAAACACTTTTTCTCATCCGTCTATCCACCTTCCTACCTACTTAACGTCTTCCTGTCTACACGTTTCTCCACCCTTCCCTCTGAGAACACGTTTTCTCATATGTCTGTCGATTCCCCTACCTACCTACCTACTTACCTTCTTTCTTTCTACAATTTTCTCCACTCTACCCTCTGAGAACACTTTCTCATTTGTCTGTCCATCCCCCCGACCGTCTTTCTAAGTATAGTTTGTCTGCATATATTAAAATTTTAATTCGCATGCATCCAGACCAGAATTAAGAAGAATGTCACATGAGAGCTTTATCGTCAACTTTTATTCGCAAATTTATTCTGGCAAAATTTTGAGACTATTTTGCACTGATATTGGCAACTAGACTGGAGGTAGATGATCTTAGGTGCTAGAAGGAGCAGAAGATCGTATTTCAGAAGATGCCAGTGGCCAGATAGAAGTTACCAAACACATAGTAGAAGAGAAAAGTCGTCTCGTGTGTCCTACCCCGGAAAACACGGCATGATCCGACCATAATAATTATATAGTAACAGATTGGCCAACTTCTGTCATCTTGGTGCCACTGATGTCATTTACCCTTTCAGTACCGGTGACGTTCTTTTCATCATATTCTGGCAACTATTAGACGATTTTATTCAGCTTAGGAAGGAACTGTGGTAGCTAAAAGGATTAATCGAGATAGCTTGTAGCCTTTTAATTAATAGAGGTCCTTCCCAAACTTCATCGAATATTTTAATAGTCGCCAGAATGTAATGAATAGGACGTCACTGGGACTGAGTTGGTTAATGTACGGTGGCGCTAATAAGTCATGTCTCAGCTGTCATTACGTTTGGCTCGCTCTGTGCTGTATTAATGTCTCAGATGTTGAATAGGGTGGGTAAGTGTAGGAACATGTTTGTATATCTCACTAAAAAAAAAGAAACCATGAGTAAACATTGCTGATACGAGACATCACTGATTAGGCCGACTGTACACTAAACTATATCCACACCCTTAATAAACCTTCGGCAGTACTGGATATTGATACTATAGTCCATGCATTATGGGTAGGCCACAAATCTTGACCACTAACCTCTATAACTCTTAAACTACTAGAGTAATCGAGCTAATGTTTCGGCCACTTAGGAAGAGCCTGCCAGGGAATAGGTGTGGACATTTACTGCTCATTTGCTCCATCCCTTTTTGAGTTACAGAGGTTAGGGATCACGATTTGTGGCCTAACTATAATGAATGGACTATACCTGCTCAAAACTATAATCATGATGCACCAAAATGGCGTCCAAAGCAACACCTGGCCAGTCTTGCTTGCTACAGGATCTCTACTGCAGTATCGTCTTCCCTGTTTGCTATACAGTAGACGGGTTTGACGAGGTGTACAGTTGACTCGGGTAGTTCATGGTCACTTTAGTTTTTTTTTTATGTCGACTTAACCCCTTGAGGCATTTTGACAGTTTATTCGGGCTAATATTAGACAATTTGATTAAAGTTAGGCTGGGTATGTGGAAGTCAGAGGATTCGTCGAGACTTTCTTTTTCCCTTAAGTCTCACAGATCCTTCTCAAGCTGTATAAAATCGCCTAATGATAGCCAGAATAAACTCTCAAAACGCGTCATAAATCTCAACAGGTTAGACTCGCCACATTATTCTCTATCCGTCCTAAAATTATTATCAAATGCGAATCGTTCGGGGAAAAGAGGGCTATAAGGAAGTTGGAGCTGTAAACTTTGATATTTGGCAGAACTTCAAAATCAAGGAGGTGTGTATGATTGATGGAAAGTTTAGCGAATAGGTTTTTATGTATTCACATATGCACTACAACCGGATTGTAGCTTGTAATTCTGCTAAATATCGATATCTATAGCTCTAACTACCGTATAGCTATAACTACCGTATAGCTTTAACTACCGTATAGCTCTAACTACCGTATAGCTATAACTACCGTATAGCTCTAACTATCGTATAGCTATAAATATCGAAACTCGCAAGTGGTTAATTCCTAGTTATCTTCTCCTTTCTCCTCTCCTCTCCTCTCCTTTTTTTTTATATCTTCTTACCTTCACTCCTATAATGTCCTATAATATCTCTTCTTCGGTTTTTCTCTCCTCTCCTCTTCTCTTGGTTTGTCCTTTGGTATTTCTCTCTCCTTTTCTGTACATACTCTTACCGCCTCTCTAACACACACACTAACTCTTTCACTTTGTCTCATTTACACACAGACACTATACCCAGGTTGTCACTCACAGACACTCACGCCCATTCGCACAGACAGTCAGGCAGATACAGGTTTATTATGTCCGCCTCCCTGTGCCTTTGAAGAATGTGCTTATATGTGTTTTTCTCTCTCTCTCTCTCTCTCTCATTAATCATACATGCATTCGACAACGGTCACACTGATATTCATGCACTCACACATTGTCACACCCACATAGGCGGTCACGCTTGTCTACCAAATAATAAAGAAAACAACACACACACAAACACACACACACACACACACACACACACACCCACCCACACACACACACACACACACACACACACACACACACACACACACACACACACACACACACACACACCTCTCTCAACCCATTGTGGATCCCACGGCCAAGCTGTTGGGCCATAAAGATTATTAACCCATCAGGCATACTGTTGTAAAACTTGCCCTATTCCGAGGCAACTATTTTTCAAATTTAGAGTTTCTTGACTCTGAATATTGGCCAAGTACAGCCAACTGTTTATTAATTTTGATTTTGTTTTACTCTGAAGCCAACGTGTTTTTTTTCCAATTTGGATTTTTTGGGGGGACTCTGAAAAATGCCCAAATCCGAGTCAACTTTTGCCAAACCTTGGGTCGGATTTTCATATTTTGGATTTGTTTTTAATTTTGTTTATTATAATTTCAGTTATTCCCATATTACCCCTATTTTTTACCTGACTCCAAACCCCTAATTCCCAACCTCTTCCCTAGATTGTTGGGATATCAGAATTACAACTATCATTGAGAATGGCAATATTCACTGCTTTCCTCACTTTCTAACTGAAATACGCCATAATACACCTTTAGAAATAAAACAATAAAATAATAAAAGCATAAATAATAGGAGTAGTTGTTCAGTATAGTTACCTTATTAGGGGTTCGACCCCTACGGAGAACCCCTATTGTAATCATTAAACCCATTTATTCATCCAAATTCTTCTTACACGCCGGTTTTGACGCAATAACTCCAGAACCGCTATTCGGATCAGGATCAAACTTTCACAAGAGGTGCGGTTTTGTATTGGGCAACTTTTGATATGCTAAACATCCGGCATGGCGGCCAAACAGGTTTTTTTTTTTTTCTATATTCCAACTTACTTCCTCTCGGGCATAGGCTGAGAGCCTTAACATTCACCGCTTTACAATGAACAGTGAAGCCCGTGAGGTCTTGTTCCAGTCTAGGGAGTGAGACATGTGAAGCACGTAGAGTACAACGAGCACCTGCCATCTTGCCTTCACATGAGGCACGGTGCTCACTCATGGCCCGAAACGACCCCATCTCTGAAGCCACCTGGTTCCCGTGCTTCACTGTCTCACCCCCTACACTCGGACTCTCACACTTACACACACACAACGCCACCTGTTGAGCAGATAACTCACCAGTGCAGCCAATTTCCCGAAAAATTTGACGCCTAAATACCGTCTCTCCCACTCATAGGAAACGATTGGGCTTTGGCATATGGACTCCACTACTAATGCTCCGCAAATGTTATAGAGAAGGTTTTGCTTTTGCACGTGGGTTTTTTTCCGGCAATCTTGAAAATAACTCTAATTCCACTTAAAATTCCACATCTTGAAAACTACGCCGATGATCAAAGCCATGCTTGCGTAGTTGGGTGAGGCTCGCGATTCCGAACGTTTTGATACCAAAAGAATATAAATGGGTGGAATAGTTTGGCCGCAGCATTGAAAACTGTCTATTCTTAAATGACTATAAAACCGTATTCGCTACCCACACAAAGTTTACGTCTACAGTCTATAGGCTTCCACGCATCCCCCAGTTTTGCTTAATAACATAGTATATTTATTATTCAGATCTATTATTTGTTTTTATTTAACTCTCTCAAAACAGTTCGAGTCCCGACGAATTCCACCAATTATTTAGCCAACCTACCTATACATACCTACCCTACCAAATAATAATGATAATTCAAATTTATTTTTGGTGAATAACAGAGTATTGGCTAAGGTTTTTAACAATTCCTCCCTTTGCCAAGTGCTTTGTTTAATAACAAAGTTCTAGACCTTCAATGTTTTGATAATTTTTGGTGTGGTGTGACTTACCTTTCTCCTCCCTCAAACAGCAAGCAACGTTATCAGGGGTTCAAGTAGTATTGCACGCTTCCATAAAAATATATGTAGTCCGGTTTTGTTTACGCAATAACTCCGGAACCGCTTGTCGGATCAGGACAAAACTTTGTCACAAGGTGCATTTTTGTATTGGGCAATTTTTGATATGATATAAAAAATGGTGGCCAGACACGCCTGTGGCAGCCTTTCACACCCGACCCATCTCGTCCTATCTAATTTTATGTTGAACTCTATTGTTCTTGATCCCACTATAGGACTCGGTAGCCTATACCACATATCTACAACTCTGTTACTAAACGAATAGAGGCAGATCCCTTACACACCCAGTCTCTCTCTGTCGCTCGTTTGCTTGCACACCGGTACAAATGAGGCAGATGCCTTACACATGCAACTAAGATGAACATGGGAATCTGCAGAGAGACAAGTGGCCCACATAAGGCAGATCCCTTTCACATCCAACCCATTTCGTCCATATGACTCTGATTATATCTTGAAATTCTCTATTGTTCTTGATCCCACTATAGCACTAGGTGTAGGTAGCCTATTTCACATACCTACGACCCTGTTACGAGAGAGGCAGATCCCTTACACAGCCAATCTCTTTCTCTCTCTCTCTTATAGAAGAAAAAAAATGCACACTGGTGCAAATGAGGCAGATCCTTTACACATGCTACCAAGATGAAAATGGGAGTCTGCAGATAGCCGACATTACTACCTTATTCCAACATCTGACCGACATTACTACCAAATTCCAACACCTGACAGACATTACTACCTTATTCCAACATCTGGCAGACATTACTATCATATTCCCAAAACTGGCAGACATTGCTACCATATATTCCAACATCTGACAGACATTACTACCATATTACAACATCTGGCAGACATTACTACTATATTCCAACATCTGACAGACATTACTACCTTATTCCAACATCTGACAGACATTACTACCTTATTCCAACATCTAGCCGACATTACTACCATATTCCAACACCTGACAGACATTACTACCTTATTCCAACATCTGGCAGACATGACTACCTTATTCCAACATCTGGCAGACATTACTACCATATTCCAACATCTGACATACATTACAACCTTATTCCAACATCTGACTGACATTACTACCATATTCCAACATCTGACAGACATTACTACCATATTCCAAAATCTGACAGACATTACTACCATATTCCAACATCAGACAGACATTACTACTTTATTCAACATCTGACAGATATTACTACCATATTCCAATATCTGGCAGACATTAATAGGCCTACCATATTTCAACGTCTGACAGACATTACTACTTACATATTCCAACATCTGGCAGACATTAATACCATATTCCAACATCTGGCATACATTACTATCATATTCCAACATCTGGCAGACATTACTACCATATTCAATCATCTGGCAGACATTACTACCTTATTCCAACATCTGGCAGACATTACTACCTTATTCAATCATCTGGCAGACATTACTACCTTATTTCAACATCTGGCAGACATTACTACCTTATTCCAACAACTGGCAGACATTACTACCTTATTCCAATATCTGACAGACATTACTACCTTATTCCAACATCTGGCAGACATTACTACCTTATTCCAACATCTGGCAGACATTGCTACCTTATTTCAAAGTCTGGCAGACATATCTACAATATTTTAACGTCTGGTAGACATTACTACCTTATTGCAACATCTGACAGACATTACTACCATATTCCAACATCTGACACATGTTAACCTTATTCCAACATCTGGCCGACATTATTACCTGATTGCAACATCTGACAGACATTCCTAACCTATTCCAAAATCTGGCAGACATTCGTACCTTATTCCAACATCTGGCAGACATTACTACCTGTTTGAAGCATCTGACAGACAATTTTACATTCCAACATCTGGCAGACATTTCTACAATATTCCAACACCTGGCAAACATTACAACCATATTCTAACACCTGGCAGACATTACTACCTTACTCCAACATCTGGCAGACATTACTACCATATTCCAACAACTGGCAGACATTACTACCTTATTCCTTAATACCTTAGGCGGGTGCCCAACTCCGAAAGGAGTTGAAATAGGGGAGCTATCCCCCCGCCAAAGGCGGCTTTCTAGGGCCTTTCCTAGCTGATGCTGAGAGGATTGGGTTCTAGTCATGTGGTGATGGGCTGGTCTATCAGAGTGAGAGCTGAGCGATCTCTGCCATACCCATAGCTTACTCTGACTGTTCCTTTTACTTATATATCTTCTAGATCTCAAGTGACGGCGTCTTTTCCGTGGATTGACCTCCCTACTGCCAACCTAAAAGTTGGCAGATTGGGAGCCAAAGTGTCACATTTTTCCCTTGCCCCTCAACTTTCCCTTCATAATTGCTGAGGGGCACATTGCTTTGGGTGAAGCTTTGGTTTCCCGGGCGTTTCCGCGCCCTCCTCGGCTCCCTGCCTTAGAGTGGCTTCGGTCACCCAGGCTTTATTAGTGGTAAGCAGGGAGGGTTTTATGGGGGCGCTCGTTTATGGCCTTGGCCTTGCTCAGGACCTTGGGGCTGTTCGGCCAGGCAGCCTGGGGAACAACAACAACAACAACAACAACTACCTTATTCCTACATCTGGCAGACATGACTACCTTATTCCAACATCTGGCAGACATGACTACCTTATTCCAACATCTGGCAGACATTACTACCTTATTCCCAAATCTGACAGACATTACTACCACAGTCCAACATCTGGCAGACATTAATACAATATGCCAACATCTGAAAGACATTAATACCATATTCCAACATCTGGCAGACATTACTACCTTATTCCCAAATCTGACAGACATTACTACCACAGTCCAACATCTGGCAGACATTAATACCATATGCCAACATCTGAAAGACATTACTATCATATTCCAACATTTGACAGACATTACTACCTTATTCCAACATCTGGCAGACATTACTACCATATTCCAACATCTGACAGACATTACCACCTTCTTCAACATCTGACAGACATTACTACCATATTCCAATATCTGGTAGACATTAATAGGCCTACCCTATTTCAACATCTGATAGACATTACTACCATATTCCAACATCTGGCAGACATTAATACAATATTCCATATCTGGCATACATTACTATCATATTCCAACATATAGCAGACATTATTACCTTATTCCAACATCTGGCAGACATTACTACCTTATTCCCACATCTGACAGACATTACTATCTTATTCCAACATCTGGTAGACATCACTACCATATTCCAACATCTGACAGACATTACTACTTTATTCCAACATTTGGCAGATATGACAACCTTATTCCAACATCTGGCAGACATTACTGCCTTATTCCCAAATCTGACAGACATTACTACCATAGTCCAACATCTTGCAGACATTACTATATACCATATTCCAACATCTGGCATACATTACTATCATATTCCAACATATGGCAGACATTATTACCTTATTCCAACATCTGGCAGACATTATTACCTTATTCCCACATCTGGCAGACATTACTACCAAATTCCAACATCTGACAGACATTACTACCTTATTCCAACATCTGGTAGACATCACTACCATATTCCAACATCTGACAGACATTACTACTTTATTCCAACATTTGGCAGATATGACAACCTTATTCCAACATCTGGCAGACATTACTGCCTTATTCCCAAATCTGACAGACATTACTACCATAGTCCAACATCTTGCAGACATTACTATATACCATATTCCAACATCTGACAGACATTACTACCATATTCCAACATCTGACAGACATTACTACTTTATTCCAACATCTGACAGACATTACTACCATCTACCAACATCTGACAGACATTACTACCTTATTCCAACATCTGGAAGAAATTACTACCATATTCCAACATTTGACAGACATTACTACCATATTCCAACATCTGACAGACTTTACTACTATATTCCAACATCTGACAGACATTACGACCTTATTCAACATCTGACAGACATTACTACTATATTCCAAGACCTGGCATGCATTCCTACCATATTCCAACATCTGACAGACATTACTACCATATTCCAACATCTGACAGACATTACTACCGTATTCCAACATCTGCCAGACATTACTACTATATTCCAACATCTGACAGACATTACCACCTTATTCAACATCTGACAGACATTACTACCATATTCCAATACCTGGCAGACATTAATAGGCCTACCCTATTTCAACATCTGACAGACATTACTACCATATTCCAACATCTGGCAGACATTAATACAATATTCCAACATCTGGCAGACAATATTACCATATTCCAACATCTGGCAGACATTACTACCTTATTCCAAAATCTGGCAGACATTATTACCTTATTCCAACATCTGGGAGACATTACTACCTTATTCCAACATCTGACAGACATGACTACATTATTCCAACATCTGACAGATATTACTGCCTTATTCCCAAATCTGACAGAAATGTTTACCTTATTCCAACATCTGGCAGACATTACTACGTTATTCCAACATCTGACAGACATTACTACCATATACCAACATCTGACAGACATTACAAACTGTATTCCAACATCTGGCAGACATAACTACCATATTCCAACATCTCACAGACATTACTACCATATTCCAACATCTGACAGACATTTCTACCATATTCCAACATCTGACAGACATTACTACTTCATTCCAACATCTGACAGACATTACTACCATATTCCAACATCTGACAGACATTACTACCACATTCCATCATCTGACAGACATTACTACTATATTCCAACATCTGACAGACATAACTACCTTATTCAACATCTGGTAGACATTACTACCATATTCCAACATCTGACAGACATTACTACCATATTCCAACATCTGGCAGTAATTAATAGGCCTACCCTATTTCAATATCGGACAGACATTACTACCATATTCCAACATCTGGCAGACATTAATAACATATTCCAACATCTGGCAGACAATATTCCCATATTCCAACATCTGGCAGACATTACTACCTTATTCCAACATCTGGCAGACATTACTACCTTATTCCAACATCTGGCAGACATTAATACCTTCTTCCAACATCTGGCAGACATTACTACCATATTCCTACATCTGACAGACATTACTATCATATTCCAACATCTGACATACATTAATACTTTATTCCAACATCTGACAGACATTTCTACCTTATTCCAACATCTGGCAGACATTACTATACCTTCTTCCAACATCTGGCAGACATTACTACCATATTCCTATATCTGACAGACATTACTACCATATTCCAACATCTGACAGACATTCATACTTTATTCCAACATCTGACAGACATTACTACCATATACCAACATCTGACAGACATTACTACCTTATTCCAACATCTGACAGACATTACTACCTTATTCCAACCTCTGACAGACATTATACTTTCTTATTCCAACATCTGGCAGACATTACTACATTATTCCAACATCTGACAGGCATTGCTACCATATACCAACATCTGACAGACATTACTACATTATTCCAACATCTGGCAGACATTACTACCATATTCGAACATCTGACAGACATTAATACCATATTCGAACATCTGACAGACATTACTACTATATTCCAACATCTGACAGACATTACGACCTTATTCAACATCTGACCTACATTACTACCATATTCCAACACCTGGCAGACATTCCTACCTTATTCCAACATCTGGCAGACATTGCTACCATATTCCAACAACTGGCAGACATTGCTACCATATTCAAACATTTGAGACATTACTATACCATATTCCAACATCTGGCAGACATTACTACCAAATATCTTACTCCAATATCTGACAGACATTACTACCTTATTCCAACATCTGGCAGACATTACTACCATATTCCAACATCTGACAGACATTACTATCTTATTCCAACATCTGGCAGACATGACTTCCTTATTCCAACGTCTGGCAGACATTACTACTTTATTCCAACATCTGACAGACATTACTACCTTATTCCAACATCTGGCAGACATTACTACCATATTCCAACATCTGACAGACATTACTATCTTATTCCAACATCTGGCAGACATGACTTCCTTATTCCAACGTCTGGCAGACATTACTACTTTATTCCAACATCTGACAGACATTACTACCATATACCAACATCTGACAGACTTTACTACCTTATTCCAACATCTGGCAGACATTACTACCTTATTCAATCATCTGGCAGACATTACTACCTTATTCCAACATCTGGCAGACATTACTACCTTATTCCAACAACTGGCAGACATTACTACCTTATTCCAATATCTGACAGACATTACTACCTTATTCCAACATCTGGCAGACATTACTACCTTATTCCAACATCTGGCAGACATTGCTACCTTATTTCAAAGTCTGGCAGACATATCTACAATATTTTAACGTCTGGTAGACATTACTACCTTATTGCAACATCTGACAGACATTACTACCATATTCCAACATCTGACACATGTTAACCTTATTCCAACATCTGGCCGACATTATTACCTGATTGCAACATCTGACAGACATTCCTAACCTATTCCAAAATCTGGCAGACATTCGTACCTTATTCCAACATCTGGCAGACATTACTACCTGTTTGAAGCATCTGACAGACAATTTTACATTCCAACATCTGGCAGACATTTCTACAATATTCCAACACCTGGCAAACATTACAACCATATTCTAACACCTGGCAGACATTACTACCTTACTCCAACATCTGGCAGACATTACTACCATATTCCAACAACTGGCAGACATTACTACCTTATTCCTTAATACCTTAGGCGGGTGCCCAACTCCGAATGGAGTTGAAATAGGGGAGCTATCCCCCCGCCAAAGGCGGCTTTCTAGGGCCTTTCCTAGCTGATGCTGAGAGGATTGGGTTCTAGTCATGTGGTGATGGGCTGGTCTATCAGAGTGAGAGCTGAGCGATCTCTGCCATACCCATAGCTTACTCTGACTGTTCCTTTTACTTATATATCTTCTAGATCTCAAGTGACGGCGTCTTTTCCGTGGATTGACCTCCCTACTGCCAACCTAAAAGTTGGCAGATTGGGAGCCAAAGTGTCACATTTTTCCCTTGCCCCTCAACTTTCCCTTCATAATTGCTGAGGGGCACAGGGCTTTGGGTGAAGCTTTGGTTTCCCGGGCGTTTCCGCGCCCTCCTCGGCTCCCTGCCTTAGAGTGGCTTCGGTCACCCAGGCTTTATTAGTGGTAAGCAGGGAGGGTTTTATGGGGGCGCTCGTTTATGGCCTTGGCCTTGCTCAGGACCTTGGGGCTGTTCGGCCAGGCAGCCTGGGGAACAACAACAACAACAACAACAACTACCTTATTCCTACATCTGGCAGACATGACTACCTTATTCCAACATCTGGCAGACATGACTACCTTATTCCAACATCTGGCAGACATTACTACCTTATTCCCAAATCTGACAGACATTACTACCATAGTCCAACATCTGGCAGACATTAATACAATATGCCAACATCTGAAAGACATTAATACCATATTCCAACATCTGGCAGACATTACTACCTTATTCCCAAATCTGACAGACATTACTACCATAGTCCAACATCTGGCAGACATTAATACCATATGCCAACATCTGAAAGACATTACTATCATATTCCAACATTTGACAGACATTACTACCTTATTCCAACATCTGGCAGACATTACTACCATATTCCAACATCTGACAGACATTACCACCTTCTTCAACATCTGACAGACATTACTACCATATTCCAATATCTGGTAGACATTAATAGGCCTACCCTATTTCAACATCTGATAGACATTACTACCATATTCCAACATCTGGCAGACATTAATACAATATTCCAATATCTGGCATACATTACTATCATATTCCAACATATAGCAGACATTATTACCTTATTCCAACATCTGGCAGACATTACTACCTTATTCCCACATCTGACAGACATTACTATCTTATTCCAACATCTGGTAGACATCACTACCATATTCCAACATCTGACAGACATTACTACTTTATTCCAACATTTGGCAGATATGACAACCTTATTCCAACATCTGGCAGACATTACTGCCTTATTCCCAAATCTGACAGACATTACTACCATAGTCCAACATCTTGCAGACATTACTATATACCATATTCCAACATCTGGCATACATTACTATCATATTCCAACATATGGCAGACATTATTACCTTATTCCAACATCTGGCAGACATTATTACCTTATTCCCACATCTGGCAGACATTACTACCAAATTCCAACATCTGACAGACATTACTACCTTATTCCAACATCTGGTAGACATCACTACCATATTCCAACATCTGACAGACATTACTACTTTATTCCAACATTTGGCAGATATGACAACCTTATTCCAACATCTGGCAGACATTACTGCCTTATTCCCAAATCTGACAGACATTACTACCATAGTCCAACATCTTGCAGACATTACTATATACCATATTCCAACATCTGACAGACATTACTACCATATTCCAACATCTGACAGACATTACTACTTTATTCCAACATCTGACAGACATTACTACCATCTACCAACATCTGACAGACATTACTACCTTATTCCAACATCTGGAAGAAATTACTACCATATTCCAACATTTGACAGACATTACTACCATATTCCAACATCTGACAGACTTTACTACTATATTCCAACATCTGACAGACATTACGACCTTATTCAACATCTGACAGACATTACTACTATATTCCAAGACCTGGCATGCATTCCTACCATATTCCAACATCTGACAGACATTACTACCATATTCCAACATCTGACAGACATTACTACCGTATTCCAACATCTGCCAGACATTACTACTATATTCCAACATCTGACAGACATTACCACCTTATTCAACATCTGACAGACATTACTACCATATTCCAATACCTGGCAGACATTAATAGGCCTACCCTATTTCAACATCTGACAGACATTACTACCATATTCCAACATCTGGCAGACATTAATACAATATTCCAACATCTGGCAGACAATATTACCATATTCCAACATCTGGCAGACATTACTACCTTATTCCAAAATCTGGCAGACATTATTACCTTATTCCAACATCTGGGAGACATTACTACCTTATTCCAACATCTGACAGACATGACTACATTATTCCAACATCTGACAGATATTACTGCCTTATTCCCAAATCTGACAGAAATGTTTACCTTATTCCAACATCTGGCAGACATTACTACGTTATTCCAACATATGACAGACATTACTACCATATACCAACATCTGACAGACATTACAAACTGTATTCCAACATCTGGCAGACATAACTACCATATTCCAACATCTCACAGACATTACTACCATATTCCAACATCTGACAGACATTTCTACCATATTCCAACATCTGACAGACATTACTACTTCATTCCAACATCTGACAGACATTACTACCATATTCCAACATCTGACAGACATTACTACCACATTCCATCATCTGACAGACATTACTACTATATTCCAACATCTGACAGACATAACTACCTTATTCAACATCTGGTAGACATTACTACCATATTCCAACATCTGACAGACATTACTACCATATTCCAACATCTGGCAGTAATTAATAGGCCTACCCTATTTCAATATCGGACAGACATTACTACCATATTCCAACATCTGGCAGACATTAATAACATATTCCAACATCTGGCAGACAATATTCCCATATTCCAACATCTGGCAGACATTACTACCTTATTCCAACATCTGGCAGACATTACTACCTTATTCCAACATCTGGCAGACATTAATACCTTCTTCCAACATCTGGCAGACATTACTACCATATTCCTACATCTGACAGACATTACTATCATATTCCAACATCTGACATACATTAATACTTTATTCCAACATCTGACAGACATTTCTACCTTATTCCAACATCTGGCAGACATTACTATACCTTCTTCCAACATCTGGCAGACATTACTACCATATTCCTATATCTGACAGACATTACTACCATATTCCAACATCTGACAGACATTCATACTTTATTCCAACATCTGACAGACATTACTACCATATACCAACATCTGACAGACATTACTACCTTATTCCAACATCTGACAGACATTACTACCTTATTCCAACCTCTGACAGACATTATACTTTCTTATTCCAACATCTGGCAGACATTACTACATTATTCCAACATCTGACAGGCATTGCTACCATATACCAACATCTGACAGACATTACTACATTATTCCAACATCTGGCAGACATTACTACCATATTCGAACATCTGACAGACATTAATACCATATTCGAACATCTGACAGACATTACTACTATATTCCAACATCTGACAGACATTACGACCTTATTCAACATCTGACCTACATTACTACCATATTCCAACACCTGGCAGACATTCCTACCTTATTCCAACATCTGGCAGACATTGCTACCATATTCCAACAACTGGCAGACATTGCTACCATATTCAAACATTTGAGACATTACTATACCATATTCCAACATCTGGCAGACATTACTACCAAATATCTTACTCCAATATCTGACAGACATTACTACCTTATTCCAACATCTGGCAGACATTACTACCATATTCCAACATCTGACAGACATTACTATCTTATTCCAACATCTGGCAGACATGACTTCCTTATTCCAACGTCTGGCAGACATTACTACTTTATTCCAACATCTGACAGACATTACTACCATATACCAACATCTGACAGACTTTACTACCTTATTCCAACATCTGGCAGACATTCCTACCATATTCCAACATCTGACAGACATTACTATCATATTCCAACATCTGACAGACATTACTACTATATTCCAACATCTGACAGACATTACTACCTTATTCAACATCAGACAGACATTAGTACCATATTCCAACATCTGGCAGATATTTATAGGCCTACCCTATTCAAACATCTGACAGACATTACTACTATATTCCAACATCTGACAGACATTACTACCTTATTCAACATCAGACAGACATTACTACCTTATTCAACATCAGACAGACATTACTACCATATTCCAACATCTGGCAGACAATATTACCATATTCCAACATCTGGCAGACATTACTACCTTATTCCAACATCTGGCAGACATTACTACCTTATTCCAACATCTGGCAGACATTACTACCTTATTCCAACATCTGGCAGACATTACTACCATATTCCAACATCTGACAGACATTACTACCATATTCCAACATCTGACATACATTACTACTATATTCCAACATCTGACGGACATTACTAGCTTATTCAACATCTGACAGACATTACTACCATATTCCATCATCTGACAGACATTACTACTATATTCCAACATCTGACAGACATTACTACCTTATTCAACATCAGACAGACATTAGTACCATATTCCAACATCTGGCAGATATTTATAGGCCTTCCCTATTTCAACATCTGACAGACATTACTACCATATTCCAACATCTGGCAGAAATTAATACCATATTCCATCTGGCAGACATTAATACCATATTCCAACATCTGACAGACAATATTACCATATTCCATCGGGCAGACATTATTACCTTATTCAAACATCTGGCAGACATTACTACCTTATTCCAACATCTGGCAGACATTACTACCTTATTCCAACATCTGACAGACATTACTACCTTTTTCCATTATCTGACAGTCATTACTAGCTTATTCCAACATCTGACAGACATTACTACCCTATTCCAACATCTAGCAGACATTACTACGTTATTCCAACATCTGACAGAGATGAATACCTTATTCCAACATCTGACACATTACTACCCTATTCCAATATCTGACAGACATTACTACCATATTCCAACATCTGGCAGACATTACTACCTTATTTTAACATCTGGCAGACATTGGTACCTTATTTCAACATATGGCAGACATTTCTGCAATATTGCAACATCTGACAGACATTACTACCATATTCCAACATCTGACACACGTTAACCTTATTCCAAATTCTGGCAGACATTACTGCCTGATTGCAACATCTGACAGACATTTCCACAGTGTCCTAACATCTGGCAGACATTACTACAATATTCCAACATCTGACAGACATTACTTCCTTATTCCAATATCTGGTAGACATTACTATAATATTGCAACATCTGACAGACATAACTACCTTATTCCAACATATGACTGACATTACTACCACATTGAAACATCTGACTGACATTACTACATTATTCCAACATCTGGCAGACATAATTGCCACATTATTCCAACATCTGGCAGACATTATTACCTGATTGCAACATCTGACAGACATTTGTAACCTATTCCAAAATCTGGCAGACATTCGTACATTATTCCAACATCTGGCAGACATTACTACCTTTTTGAAACATCTGACAGACAATTTTACATTCCAACAACTGGCAGACATTTCAACAATATTCCAACATCTTACAGACATTACTACCTTATTCCAACATCTGGCAGACATTACTACAATATTCCACTATCAAAGACATGAAGGATATCGGTCAGACAGAATTCATGTACGAACATCCGGCAGACAGAAAAACAAACATCGACATTGGGCAGACAAACAAATATCCAGAAAGTGAATGCTTATGCCATCTAGTGACAAAAAATGGAAACTAGTAATTAATCCATAAAAGTGAAGGCGTATGCCATCTAGTGACAAAAATGGAAACTAATAAATAAGCCCCAAAAGTGAAGACCTACGCCATGTATTGACAGAAAAATAAACTAATAATTCAGCCAGCAAAGTGAATGCTTACGCCATCTATTGACTGAAAAGGAAACTAATAATTAAACCAGAAAATTGAATGCTTATGCCATCTATTGTCAGAAAAAGAAACTAATGATTAAATCAGAAAAGTGAATGCCTACGCCATCTATTAGCGAGATAATAAACTAATACACATCTCCAGAAAGTGAATGCTTATGCCATCTATTGGAGGAAAATAGAACTAATATCTAGGAGTACAAAAGCGAATGCTTACGCCATCTCTTGGCAGAAAATGAAACTAATTAGGTTAGTATGTTTTCTTACCACTAGATGGTGTAAGCATTCACTTTTTGGGATATTTTATTAGTTTCCTTTTTTGTCACTAGATGGCGTAGGTCTTCACTTTTGGGGTTTATTTATTAGTTTCATTTGTTGTCACTAGATTGCATAGGCCTTCACTTTTTGGGATAAATACATAGTTCCTATTTTTGTCACTAGATGGCGTAGGCATTCACTTTCATGGCATATATATTTGTTTCCTATTTTGGTTACTAGATGGCGTAGGTATTCACTTTTGGGGCTTATTTATTAGTTTCTATTTTTGTCACTAGATGGCATACGCCTTCACTTTTAGGGATTAATTACTAGTTTCCATTTTTTGTCACTAGATGGCATAGGCATTCACTTTCTGGATATTTGTCTGTCTGCCCGAGGTCGGTGTTTGTTTTTCTGTCTGCCGGATATTCGTACATGAATTCTGTCTGACCCATGTCCTTCATGTCTTTGATAGTGGAATATTGTAGTAATGTCTGCCAGATGTTTGAATGTAAAATTGTCTGTCAGATGTTTCAAACAGGTAGTAATGTCTGCCAGATGTTGGAATAAGGTACGAATGTCTGCCCGATGTTGGAATAGGTTAGGAATGTCTGTCTGATGTTGCAATCAGGTAATAATGTCTGCAAGATGTTGGAATAAGTGAGTAATGTCTGCCAGATGTTGTAATAAGGTAGTAATGTCTGTCAGATGTTGTAATATGGTAGTAATGTCAGTCAGATGTTGGAATAAGGTAGTTATGTCTGTCAGATGTTGCAATATTATAGCAATGTCTGCCAGATATTGGAATAAGGAAGTAATATCTGTCAAATGTTGGAATGTTGTAGTAATGTCTGCCAGATGTTAGGATACTGTGGAAATGTCTGTCAGATGTTGCAATCAGGCAGTAATGTCTGCCAGAATTTGGAATAAGGTTAACGTCTGTCAGATGTTGGAATAAGGTAGTAATGTCTGCCAAATGTTGGATTAAGGTAGCAATGTCTCTCAGGTGTTGGAATATGGTAGTAATGTCTGTCAGATGTTGGAATAATGTAGTAATGTCTTCCAGTTGTTGGAATATGGTAGTAATGTCTGCCAGATGTTGGAATAAGGTAGTAATGTCTGTCAGATGTTGGAATATGGCAGTAATGTCTGCCAGATGTTGGAATATGGTAGTAATTTCTGCCAAATGTTGGAATAAGGTGGTAATGTCTGCCAGATGTTGGAATATGGTAGTAATGTCTGTCAGATGTTGGAATAAGGAGGTATGTCTGCCAGATGTTGGAATAAGGTAGTAATGTCTGTCAGATGTTGGAATAAGGTAGTAATGTCTGCCAGATGTTGGAATAAGGTAGTAATGTTTGGCAGTTGTTGGAATAAGGTAGAGATGTCTGCCAGATGTTGGAATAAGGTAGCAATGTCTGCCAGATGTTGAAATATGGTAATAATGTCTGCCAGATGTTGGAATGAGATAGTAATGTTTGGCAGTTGTTGGAATAAGGTAGTATTGTCTGTCAGATGTTGGAATAAGGTAGAAATGTCTGCCAGATGTTGGTATATGGTAGTAAATAATGTCTGCCAGATGTTGGAATAAGGTAGTAATGTCTGCCAGATGTTGGAATAAGGTAGTAATGTCGGCCAGATGTTGGAATATGGTAGTAATGTCTGCCCCTACGGGAAACCCCTATTGTAATCATTAAACCCATTTATTCATCCAAATTCTTCTTACACGTCGGTTTTGACGCAGTAACTCCAGAACCGCTTTTTGGATCAGGATCAAACTTTCACATGAAGTGCGTTTTTGTATTGGGCAACTTTTGATATGCTAAACATCCGGCATGGCGGCCAAACAGGTCCGTGGCAGCCAATTTCCCGAAAAATTTGACGCCTAAATACCGTCTCTCCCACTCATAGGAAACGATTGGGCTTTGGCATATTATGGACTCCACTATTAATGCTCCGCAAATGTTATAGAGAAGGTTTTGCTTTTGCACGTGGGTTTTTTTCCGGCAATCTTGAAAAAAACTCTAATTCCACTTAACATTCCACATCTTGAAAACTACGTCGATGATCAAAGCCATGTTTGCGTAGTTGGGTGAGGTTCGCGATTCCGAACGTTTTGATACCAAAAGAATATACAAGGGTGGAATAGTTTGGCCGCAGCATTGAAAACTGTCTATTCTTAATGACTATAAAACCGTATTCGCTACCCACACAAAGTTTACCGTCTACAGTCTATAGGCTTCCACGCATCCCCCAGTTTTGCTTAATAACATAGTTGATTTATTATTCAGATCTATTATTTGTTTTTATTTAACTCTCTCAAAAGAGTTCGAGTCCCTACGAATTCCACCAATTATTTAGCCAACCTACCTATACATACCTACCCTACCAAATAATAATGATAATTCAAATTTATTTTTGGTGAAAAACAGAGTATTGGCTAAGGTTTTTAACAATTCCTCCATCTGCCAAATGCTTTGTTTAATAACAAAGTTCTAGACCTTAAAAGTTTTGACAATTTTTGGTGTGGTGTGACTTACATTTCCTCCTCCCTCAAACAGCAAGCAACGTTATCAGGGGTTCAAGTAGTATTGCACGCTTCCATAAAAATATATGTAGTCCGGTTTTTACGCAATAACTCCGGAACCTCTTGTCGGATCGGGACCAAACTTTGACACAAGGTGCATTTTTGTATTGGGCAACTTTTGATATGATATCCAAAATGGTGGCCAGACACGCCCGTGGCAGCCTTTCACACCCGACCCATCTCGAAGCTAGTGAGACCATAATTATTGGAGTTATTTATAGACCACCAAATATGAGTAGAAACGAAGGTACAGCTTTATGGCAGGAAGTGAAAATAGCATCAAGGTTTAGCAATGTGTGTATTATAGGGGATTTTAATTTTCCGAATATTGATTGGCAGCATCAAATCGGCGACTCAGATTCAAAAGAGTTTATTGAGGCGGTACAGGATAGTTTTTTATTTCAATTCATAGACTCGCCTACTAGAGGTAATAATATCCTCGATTTAGTTCTCAGTAATAATGAACAAATGATAAATAATGTAGAGATAGGAGACCAACTAGGAAATAGTGATCATAAATCAATTTATTTTAACATACAATGGACAGGAAAGGCTAAAGAGAATACGACACTTATCCCAGATTTCAGAAAAGCCAATTATGGTGGATTAAGACGAGCCTTAAGAGTCGATCCTATGGTTAAACTATTAAGTGGACCCAGGTGCGCTAATGAACATACTCTCTCTCAGATACCTGTCTTAACTCAGGATAATTTGACAGCTACATATAATAATTTTATTTCTTCACTCCACAATGCGCAAAATAAATATATCCCCAAAAGAAAATTTAGATCAACACAGAACCAACCCAAATGGATGAATGATAGACTATTAGACCTTCTAGGAAAAAGAGAGGAATATATCGAAAAATAAAGAAAGGCGAAATTCACCTACTTGCTTACTATCAGAATCTATCAAGAGAGGTTAAAAAATGTATAAGGACAGACAAAAGAAATTATGAAATCAGGATAGCCAATGACTCAAAAAATAACCCTAAGGCTTTTTACCAGCTATATAAATCTAAAGTTAGAGATAAATAGGCCCCCTTAAAACTTCGATAGGAGAAATGACAGAAAATGATTTAGAAATGTGCAGTACATTAAATAGTCAGTTTCTATCCGTTTTCACTAATGAAAATTTGGCACAGATTCCAGAAGTCCGTAAGGTATATAGAGATAGTATAGAAAATAGGTTAAGTACGGTTACTATAAGTAGAAATGATGTGCTTAAGGAAATTGACAGACTGAAACCTCAGAAATCGCCTGGTCCCGATTAGGTATGCCAGAGTATTAAAAGAATGCAGAGATGAGTTAAGTTACCCATTAACATTTCTTTTTAACAATTCATTAGAAACAGGTATAGTTCCAGAAGCTTGGAAGCTTGCAAATGTAGTTCCGATTTTCAAAAAAGGTGATAAATCAATAGCATCCAATTACCGTCCCATTAGTCTCACTTCAATCATAGGAAAGCTACTAGAGTCAATTATTGCTAGGAAAATGAGAAACCACTTAGAAACATTTAACTTAATCAATTCTTCTCAGCATGGATTCACACAGGGACGTTCTTGCCTTACTAATTTGCTTAGTTTTTTCTCAGAGGTATATGAAGCAGTAGATAATGACAAGGCATACGATATTATATATTAGATTTCAGTAAAGCTTTCGACAGAGTCCCTCATGAGAGATTGATGAGAAAGGTTGAGGCACATGGAATAGGTGGGGCGTTGTTGGGATGGATTAGGTCATGGCTAATTGGTAGGAAACAGAGAGTCAGCATAAATGGTACCAAGTCAGAGTGGGGAGCAGTCAAAAGTGGTGTCCCCCAGGGATCGGTATTAGGTCCCCTGTTGTTTCTTATATACATAAATGACCTAGATTTAGGTATAACTAGTAGGATAAGTAAATTGCAGACGATACTAAAATGGGGAGATCAATTGATTCAGATAGCGATATAGAGTGCCTCCAAAGGGATCTAGATACCTTACATGAATGGTCAGTAAATTGGCAGATGAAGTTTAACATTGACAAATGCAAGGTATTAAAGATAGGGAAGATGCAAACAAATGTTAAATATAAACTAGCTAATTTAGAATTAGAAATTCAGACTGCGAGAAAGATCTAGGTGTGTTTGTTAGCAATGATTTGAAGCCTAGAAAACAGTGTATAGGCCTTCGTAATAAGGCAAACAGGATTCTCGGGTTCATCTCTAGGAGTGTGAGTAACAGAACTGCTGATGTTATCTTAAAACTTTACTTGTCATTAGTGAGACCCCATATGGATTATGCTGTCCAATTTAGGTGTCCTTATTACAGAATGGACATAGATTCATTGGAGAGAGTACAGCGTAGAATGACAAAATGATCCATATTAGAAATCTTCCGTATGAAGAAAGGTTGAAGAAATTAGGTTTACATTCGTTAGAGAGACGCAGAGTTAGAGGGGAATAGAGGTGTTCAAGTGGGTTAGTGGGATTAACAAAGGGGACATGACAAATGTACTAAAGCTCAGTGATAGCGAAAGAACTCGTACCAATGGTTTCAAATTAGATAAATTTCGTTTCAGAAAAGATATAGGCAAATATTGGTTTGGTAACAGAGTTGTAGATGGGTGGAATGGACTACCAAGTGCTATAGTGGGATCTAAAACTGTAGGGAGCTTTAAGATAAAATTGGATAAGCATATGGACGAGAAGGGTTGGGTGTGAAGGGGGATCAGCCGGGTTGGGCCAATCAGCGCTCTGCAAACCCCCGTAATCCTGCGTTAATCTCTAACCGTTTTGGTAAGATGATCCTCAGGGTATTAGAGTGTTGAGCCTATAATTGGGCTTTGTAATTGATTTGGGGTTGTGTGGGACAGGGATCTGCCTTGCTTAGGCCAATCGGCTTTCTGCAGACTCCCATTTTCTTATGTTTTTATGTTATCTCGTCCTATCTAATTTTATGTTGAACTCTATTGTTCTTGATCCCACTATAGGACTCGGTAGCCTATACCACATATCTACAACTCTGTTACTAAATGAATAGAGGCAGATCCCTTACACACCCAGTCTCTCTCTGTCGCTCGTTTGCTTGCACACCGGTACAAATGAGGCAGATCCCTTACACATGCAACTAAGATGAACATGGGAATCTGCAGAGAGACAAGTGGCTCACATAAGGCAGATCCCTTTCACATCCAACCCATTTCGTCCATATGACTATCTGATTATATCTTTAAATTCTCTATTGTTCTTGATCCCACTATAGCACTAGGTAGCCTATTTCACATATCTACGACTATGTTACGAGAGAGGCAGATCCCTTACACAGCTAATCTCTTTCTCTCTCTCTCTTATAGAAAAAAAATGCACATTGGTGCAAATGAAGAAGATCCTTTACACATGCTACCAAGATGAAAATGGGAGTTGGCTAATTTATCGATATAATTTATGAAATTTGCCCATATATCCATGATTTTTGGACATACATGATTTTCAAATATGATTTTTTAATGTATTTTCGGCTGCTGAGTTCGAATCTGCCTCAAAATTGGCCTACCACGTCAATTACACAAAATAGAGCTCATTTATCGATATAATTTGTGAAATTTGCTCATATTTCCATGATTTTTTGACATACATGATTTGCAAATATGATTTTTAGATGTATTTTCGATTGTTGAGATCGAATCTGCCCTCAAAATTGGCCTACCACGTCAATTACACAAAATAGAGCTCATTTATCGATATAATTTGTGAAATTTGCCCATATTTCCATGATTTTTGGACATACATGATTTGCAAATATGATTTCTAGATGTATTTTCGGCTGCTGAGGTCGAATCTGCCTTCAAAATTGGCCTACCACGTCAATTCCACAAAATAGAGCTCATTTATCGATATAATTTGTGAAATTTGCCCATATTTCCATGATTTTTGGACATACATGATTTGCAAATATGATGTTTATATGTATTTTTGGCTGCTGAGTTCGAATCTACTCTCAAAATTGGCCTATTACGTAAATTACACAAACTAGAGATCATTTATCGATATAATTTATGAAATTTGCCCATATTTCCATGATTTTTGGACATACATGATTTGCAAATATAATTTTTAGATGCATTTTCGGCTGTTAAGTTCGAATCTGGCCTCAAAATTAGCCTAACACGTGAATTACACAAAATAGAGATCATTTATCGATATAATTTGTGAAATTTGCCCATATTTCCATGATTTTTTCACATACATGATTTGCAAATATGATTTTTAGATGTATTTTCGGCTGCTGAGTTCGAATCTACCCTCAAAATTTGCCTCCCACATCAATTACACAAAATAGAGCTCATTTATAGATATAATTTGTGAAATTTGCCCATATTTCCATGATTTTTTAACATACATGATTTGCAAATATGATTTTTAGATGTATTTTCGGCTGCTGAGGTTGAATCTGCCCTCAAAATTGGCCTACCACGTCAATTCCACAAAATAGAGCTCATTTATCGATATAATTTGTGAAATTTGCCCATATTTCCATGATTTTTGGACATACATGATTTGCAAATATGATGTTTATATGTATTTTTGGCTGCTGAGTTCTAATCTACTCTCAAAATTGGCCTATCACGTAAATTACACAAACTAGAGATCATTTATCGATATAATTTATGAAATTTGCCCATATTTCCATGATTTTTGGACATACATGATTTGCAAATATATTTTTTAGATGCATTTTCGGCTGTTAAGTTCGAATCTGGCCTCAAAATTAGCCTAACACGTGAATTACACAACATAGAGATCATTTATCGATATAATTTGTGAAATTTGCCCATATTTCCATGATTTTTTCACATACATGATTTGCAAATATGATTTTTAGATTATTTTCGGCTGCTGAGTTCGAATCTACCCTCAAAATTTGCCTCCCACATCAATTACACAAAATAGAGCTCATTTATAGATATAATGTGTGAAATTTGCCCATATTTCCATGATTTTTTAACATACATGATTTGCAAATATGATTTTTAGATGTATTTTCGGCTGATGAGTTCGAATCTACCCTCAAAATTGGCCTACCACGTCAATTACACAAAATAGAGCTCATTTATCGATGTAATTTGTGAAATTTGCCCATATTTCCATGATTTTTTGCCATACATGATTTGCAAATATGATTTTTAGTTGTATGTTTGGCTGCTGAGTTCGAATCTACCCTCAAAATTGGCCTACCACGTGAATTACACAAAGTAGAGCTCATTTATCGATATAATTTATGAAGTTTGCCCATATTTCCATGATTTTTGGACATACATGATTTGCAAATATGATTTTTAGATGTATTTCCGGCTGCTGAGTTCGAATATACCCTCAAAATTGGCCTCCCACATCCATTACACAAAATAGAGCTCATTTATCGATATAATTTATGAAATTTGCCCATATTTCCATGATTTTTGGACATACATGATTTGCAAATATGATTTTTAGATGTATTGCCGGCTGCTGAGTTCGAATCTACCCTCAAAACGGCCTACCACGTCAATTACACAAAATAGAGCTAATTTATCGATATAATTTATGAAATTTGCCCATATTTCCATGATTTTTGGACATACATGATTTTCAAATATGATTTTTAGTTGTATTTGTGGCTGCTGAGTTCGAATCTGCCCTAAAAATTGGCCTACCACGTCAATTACACAAAATAGAGCTCATTTATCGATATAATTTGTGAAATTTGCCCATATTTCCATGATTTTTGGACATACATGATTTGCAAATATGATTTTTAGATGTATTTGTGGCTGCTGACTTTGGATCTGCCCTCAAAATTGGCCTACCACGTCAATTACACAAAATAGAGCTAATTTATCGATATAATTTATGAAATTTGCCCATATTTCCATGATTTTTGGACATACATGATTGGCAAATATGAGTTTTAGATGTATTGTAGGCTATTGAGTTCGAATCTGCCCTCAAAATTGGCCTACCTCGTCAATTACACAAAGTAGAGCTCATTTATCGATATAATTTGTGAAATTTGCCTATATTTCCATGATTTTTGGACATACATGATTTTCAAATATGATGTTTATATGTATTTTTGGCTGCTGAGTTCGAATCTACTCTCAAAATTGGCCTACCACGTAAATTACACAAAATAGAGATAATTTATCGATATAATTTATGAAATTTGCCTATATTTCCATGATTTTTGGACATACATGATTTGGAAATATGATTTTTAGATTATTTTCGGCTGCTGAGTTCGAATCTAGCCTCAAAATTGGCCTACCATGTCAATTACACAAAATAGAGCTCATTTATCGATATAATTTATGAAATTTGCCCCTATTTCCATGATTTTTGGACATACATGATTTGCAAATATAATTTTTAGATGTATTTTCGGCTGCTGAGTTTGAATCTATCCTCAAAATTGGCCTACCATTTCAATTACACAAAATAGAGCTAATTTATCGATATAATTTATGAAATTTGCCCTTATTTCCATGATTTTTGGAGATACATGATTTGTAAATATGATTTTTAGATGTATTTGTGGCTGTTGAGTTCGAATCTACCCTCAAAATTGGCCTACCATTTCAATTACACAAAATAGAGCTCATTTATCGATATAATTTGTGAAATTTGACAATATTTCCATGATTTTTGGACATACATGATTTGCAAATATGAGTTTTAGATGTATTGTAGACTATTGAGTTCGAATCTGCCCTCAAAATTGGCCTACCTCGTCAATTACACAAAGTAGAGCTCATTTATCGATATAATTTACGAAATTTGCCCATATTTCCATGATTTTTGGACATACATGATTTGCAAATATGAATTTTAGATGTGGCTGTTGAGTTCGAATCTGGCCTCAAAATTAGCCTACCACGTCAATTACACAAAATAGAGCTCATTCATCGATATAATTTGTGAAATTTGCCCATATTTCCATGATTTTTGGACATACATGATTTGCAAATATGATTTTTATATGTATTGTCGGCCGTTGAGTTCGAATCTTCCCTCAAAATCGGCCTACCATGTCAATTACACAAAATAGAGCTAATTTATCGATATAATTCATGCACTGAATTATATCGCTGCCTGCACTGCCACCTGCTGTTCCTCCGACAGGTGCGCCAGAGCATCGTGCGCACATTGGCTCGAATTCCCCGCCCACTGATCAGCCGAGACATGACAATCCCAGTTATCATCCACCTGATCATTGCTGCCCCCCTCTCCTTCTCCACCATGACCGCGGCAGGTCAACACAGGGATAGCTAGTGACTCAGGTGGGCGCCTCACATACTCCTTCAACAAATTAATGTGGCATAGTTGGTTACGCTTCTTCCGGTCTGGAGTGGCAACTAGGTAATCTAGATCGGAGATCTTTGACACCACCCGATAAGGCCCAGCGTACTTGGCAGCCAGAGGATGACCTGACAAAGGCAACAGGGCCAACACCTTTTGACCTACCTGAAACTCCCGAAGTTTCGCCTTAGTATCGTACCTGTCCTTCATACGGGCCTGCGAACTCACCAAATTACGCCCGGCCACCTCCAGACTTCTAAGCATTCTCTCCCTGCTCTCGAGGACGTATCTCAACATAGAACATGGCTTAGCGGTACCCTCCCAAATCTCCTTCACCATGTGGAGAGGGCCCCTCACCTGATGCCCGAAAACAAGCTCATTCGGACTGAAACCGAGACTCTCTCTAGGTACTTCTCTTGCAGCGAACAAAACATACGGCAGACCAAGGTCCCAATCCTTTCCGTTCTCTGCGCAGTAACATCGAAGCATGCTTTTCAGCGTGGCGCGCCACCTCTCCAACACCCCTTGACTCTCCGGGTGATATGCAGAAGAGACGACAGTGCTGATGCCATGCTGAATCATAGTTTGTTTGAACAGATTAGATGTAAAATTAGAACCTTGGTCCGATTGCACCTCTTGCGGGTAACCATACCGCGAGCAATACAAGAGCAGGTTCCGGACAACAGTTTTCGCCGTGCCATTTCTCATTGGATATGCATCAGGATAACGAGTGGCCACATCCATGATAGTTAATAGAAATTTATTACCGGCACTAGTAGGGGGTAGGGGTCCGACCATATCAATGATGACCTTACTGAAGGGCGGTCCACTGACAGGAATGGGGTGCAACGGGGCTCTCGGAATTGTTTGGTTACGTTTTCCAACCCTCTGGCACGTATGACACATTGCTATCCAGGTTACCACCTGCCCCTTCAACCCCGGCCACCAAAACAATTTTTCTAAAGCCGCCACCGTTTTTCTCACCCCTAGATGTCCTGCCAGTGGTACGTCATGCGCCAACCTCAGTAGGCTATCCCTGCACTCCCGTGGCACCACCAACTGGTCCACTACTCCGGACCCCTCTTGCCAACTACGTTTAGGGTCTTGAAAACGCCTATAGAGGATGCCTTCTAAATAAAAAAAATCTCCTGGCTGTGCATCGCCGTCCTCGTCGAGCTCTACAGCTCCATTAGCACACGTTTGGAGCTCAGGGTCCTCTAGTTGCAACCGACGTATATCGGAGGGTGCCAAGCGATCTAACTGCTCCCGGAGCAATGCATGACCTTCCCCGATACTAGGCTGCTCCCTCTGTCTCTCTCGATGTACATAACGTTGCTGTTGTGGAGTCTCGTCATGCCCAGCCTCGTCACTCTCGATGACAGGCCCAGGGGCTACTCCAGAATTAAGTAATGGTGCTAATACTGAATCACCCAGGAGAGCCGCCGAGTCAAAACTCTTAAAACCAACTCCAGCTCTAGCCTCCTCCTGTTGATCGTTCCTCCGCTGGTCTGAAGACGGAGGACTAGGCTGTGACACTTTAGCTGCCCGAGTTCGGGTGACAAAACATGCCATGGGTTGTGTCTGGCACCGCTCGACCCACTCTTGCTCTTCCCTACTCACGTCGGCCGGCCTCTCGGCAACGACTAAGGGTAGAACCTCAGAAGCGGGCATTGCAAAGTCGTTGCCGAGAAGAAGGTCGACGCCCTCCACTGGCAGTTTCTCCACAATCCCGACATCCAATTCACGTGCCACACCATCCACCTCCAACTCCAACCGCACCAGCGGGTATGACCGAGTTGCATTAATACCCTGCACCACTACCACCCGAGCCGCGTTTATAGGGTAGCCAGTCAAGTTTTTCATCAGAGTCTGGGAAGCACCTGTATCACGCAAGACCTCTACTCCATGCTTGCGCCCCGCCCACATCACACAACCCCGCCCTCTATGGTCGCAAAAAAACATCCCGAGCAGGGTTCGAGCCTCCCAGGTGCTTCTGCATTGGCTGTGCCTCAGCCTCTGACGAACTGCCCCGGGCAAACTCAGACGACTTCGAAGACACACCAATGTTGCAGGCCAAAGACACAGCTGCTGTAGGTGGTTTGCTAGGACAGACTCTTGCAAAGTGCCCCTTTTTATGACAATGATAACACTCCAACTCCCCTTTGGGCTTCCCTTGGTACTGGGAAGGGCCCGGCCCCTTCTTAAATGGGACGGTGCTAGTCTTGTGGTCAGTCTTGGTATCATGGCTCTTGTACTTGTTTGCATAAGGTATATCACTAACTCGGGGGGTGGGGCGTCACGCCCCTTGTTACCTGCCTCACTACGCTGGGCAGACCCGCACCCACGAATTAGTGATAGCCGGAGGTCAGCCATCTCAGCTGCCTCCTGTAGAGTTTTTGGTTGCTTTTCTTTCAGGTTTAACGTCAGGTCGCCGCCCGTGCATTTGAAAAACTGCTCTAAAAGCACCAACTGTTTAATGTCGTCAAACGTAGTAGCTTTCTCCGACCTCAGCCAATTCCCAAAAGCATCGGACAGCTCCCGGGCATGTTCCAAAAAGGTGCTCTCCCGGGGTGCTTGGTAACACCCCGGAACTTCAACCTGTACGTCTCTGGTTGTAGTTCGTATGCTCTCAGGACAGCCTCCTTGAGTTCCTCATAGATAATACATGACTCTATAGGCAATGCATCATAAGCCTTGAGTCCCTTGCCCACAAGTCTAGAGGAAACAAGGGCTGCCCACTTCTCCCCAGGCCACTGGTGTTCCTGGCACTTCTTCTCGAATCTCATGAAAAATTCGGTGACACCCGATTCATCAAATACAGGGACTAGCTTCAACAGGTGCGACAAAGACTGATCATGCCCACAATTCCCACCACCGAGACGTTGCCCTGTCGTTTCCACCAGAGTCTTCTCAAGATCGATATCTGCACGGTACCTGGTAGACGCAGCCTCCGACTGGGCTTTTATTCTCGCGAGTTCGAGATCAGTCTGTTGTTTAGCCTTAGCGAGTTCGAGATCAGCCTGTCGCTTAGCCTCTATCTTAGCGAGTTCGAGACGTTCCTCACGCTCAGCCTGCATCTTAGCCATCTCAAGCTGGAAGAGCATTTCTGTAGTGAAACCTTGAGGAGGAGGTGCAACTATTGGAGGCCCACCCAGCGATCCTAAACCACGCTGCCAGCGGCTATCGGCCTGCGGGAACGTACTAAACTCCGGCATCCTAGAGGTCCCGATGGGAGTAGAGTGGAGGGGGGGCTCGAGCAGAAGTCCCCGAGCACCCTCTTCACCCTGGACCTCACTAGCCGCCCCCAGTACGCAAGCCCTCAAATCGTTCTTCTTGATGCCATGAGCCACCTTAAGCCCCATGAGGGGAGCCAAACACTGTAGACCATACTTGCTAATTCCCTCTAGTCGATCAGCTGTTATAGGCACCTCCAAAAACTTCTTTGCAGCCTCCTCACTAGTTACTAACCCCCCTGGCATCTGCCCATCAGAGCCTGCATCATTCCCTGAACCCTCAGTATGATCTGATTCGTCTCCCATTGTGTCCACCAAAAATTCCCACGTTTATAAAAAAAAGAAGAAGTACCCAACCTCCTATGTAGCACTATTCACTTGCCAAAAATGTCTGAAAACTCTCAAGTGCTATACTACTTTTGCCAAAAAAAATTCTAACGTGCCCACTATATTTCTCAATAAAACAAATGACCACAACAATCCTGCAATTATCTCTTAGTTCACAAGATCCTGAGCTAGGTCGCCATTTGTTACGATCCAGGTTCTCAAAGACACAGGGCTCTTCAACATTGGACTAGATAATGGCAAAAAGCAACAACGGTAACACTAGATCCAACCCCTGCCTTAAACACTGGAAAACAAAACACCATTACCGCCCTGAGTTGTGCCTGGACAACGAGGTATCCTATGACTCGGTAACTGGTGCACACACACTGGGCTGATGCTCAATGAACAGCCTATTCTCAAACAGTAAAAGATTACTCGATTATGTTACACAAAGAAAAGATAGTTAACGTGATTAATTAACGTTACGGTAGATACTCAAATAACTGGCACTCCTGTATTAAAGAAAGTGCAATGCTAGTCCTGCAACATCAACTGGAAACTTCTGAAATAAGCCTGATGCTGGGAAGATGTTCTTAAAAATCTTGAACAATTATAATGCAGAATACGGGTCACAATAAATGCTAGGACATATAGTAATAATAGGCAGGCGAATAATAAAGACTGCGCAAAGGTAGTAATGCTCGACAACTAAAGAAATGCTTCATGACACAACGCAGCAGCCTAATCGGGTTGTGCAACTCAACAACAACCTCGGCTCAAAAGTGCAGTGAATAATAATGCTGCATACATATAATAATGGGGCTTATCTCTAACCAGTGTCTGCTCAGTTAATAAAGTCTAGCTGGGGTATCAAGGCAGGGCAACAATGGGCGAGCATACGGCTCGTAGCCTAACGTTGTCCAAGGGTGGTATAATGAAGATTACGTTATATGACGGGGATGCTCTCTTGATAAATCTAGGTCTCTAGTACCTAGCTCTATCCTGGCGATCCCTCAGAAGTCAACACAAAGAGGCAGCACTATGTTGTGAGGGATAGGCTATGGCCCTCTCACACCACAGAGCTGTGCTCGCAAAGTAAACCAACCCAAAGACAAATTAGGCTCCCACAGTACCTGTCGATGTTGTGCAGAGCTTAGCTAACACTGCACACATCGGAGACAACAACACAGTAACCTTACCCCTAGTCTAGCTTTAGATAACCAAGCAGAATCACTCAACACCTTGCAAGGGAGACATATACCGGTCTACAACCTTCCCGAGAGAGGACACATACGGAAAAGTCCGTCTCTTTAAACCTCAATAAAGCATAATACCTCCTTAACCTAATACATGGAAATATCTGAGAGCTTCGCGTACAATACGACTGGTCGACGGTGAACGTCTATGCTGAAACCAGAAGGGATGTTGAGTTTAATAAAGATTAGAGAATGAGAAAGGAGAAGTCGAGAGAGAGAGATAGTATGCAAAGTAGCGAGTATGGGGGGACAGAATTGCAAAGGATGTAGGTGATACGCGTGTCAGGCAAGCTCTGAGCTGGTAAAAAACATGAGGCAGCGACGGGAAGGGACTAGTTGACCACTCGGCCGCCAACGCCGTCAGCGCCCAAGCGAGCCGTGTCATAGCTCACCACGCTGCTGGGTGTACTCCTTCACACTCTCTCGCTCGCCTCCCACACAAGCAACATTTATATTATAGCGAATATAAAATATAAGGCACGGCCACAGACCAAAACAAAGACCACTTCTAGACTGTCTGTGGCAACACGACACTAATGAAATAAAGCAGATCATTCTAGGACAACTGTAGTCTATCCCCCCATCCTGGCGAGCGCTAGCGAGCTGCAATGCCCCACGCAACCATTCTGCTAACGCCGGGAGGCGTCACAGTAGCAATGTCTGTCAGATGTTGGAATAAGGAGGTAATGTCTGCCAGATGTTGGAATAGGAAGTAATGTCTGCCAGATGTTGGAATAAGGTAGTAATGTCTGTCAGATGTTGGAATAAGGTAGTAATGTCTGCCAGATGTTGGAATAAGGTAGTAATGTTTGGCAGTTGTTGGAATAAGGTAGAGATGTCTGCCAGATGTTGGAATAAGGTAGCAATGTCTGCCAGATGTTGGAATATGGTAGTAATGTCTGCCAGATGTTGGAATAAGATAGTAATGTTTGGCAGTTGTTGGAATAAGGTAGTAATGTCTGTCAGATGTTGGAATAAGGTAGAAATGTCTGCCAGATGTTGGTATACTGTATGTTAGTAAATAATGTCTGCCAGATGTTGGAATAAGGTAGTAATGTCTGCCAGATGTTGGAATAAGGTAGTAATGTCTGCTAGATGTTGGAATATGGTAGTAATGTCTGTCAGATGTTGGAATAAGGAGGTAGTGTCTGCCAGATGTTGGAATAAGGAAGTAATGTCTGCCAGATGTTGGAATATGGTAGTAATGTCTGCCAGATGTTGGAATAATGTAGTAATGTCTGCCAGATATTGGAATGAGGTAGTAATGTCTGTAAGATGTTGGAATAAAGAGGTTATGTCAGCCAGATGTAGAAATAACGAAGTAATGTCTGCCAGATGTTGGAATAAGGAGGTAATGTCTGCCAGATGTTGAAATAAGGTATTAATATTAGCCATATGTTGAAATAATGTAATAATGTCTGCCAGATGTTGGGATCAGGTAGTAATGTTTGTCAGATGTTGGAATAAGGTAGTAGCCTAATGCCTGCCAGATGTTGGGATCAGGTAGTAATGTCTGCCAGATGTTGGAATATGGTAGTAATGTCTGCCAGATGTTGAAATAAGGTAGCAATGTCTGCCAGATGTTGGAATACAGTAGTAATGTCTGCCAGATGTTTGAATAAGGTAGTATGTCTGCCAGATGTTGGAATAAGGTAGTAATGTCTGTCAGATGTTGGAATAAGATAGTAATTTTTGGCAGTTGTTGGAATAAGGTAGGAATGTTTGCCAGATGTTGGAATATGGTAGTAATGTCTGTCAGATTTCGGAAAAAGGTAGTAATGTCTGAGAGATATTGGAATACAGTAGTAATGTCTGCCAGATGTTTGAATAAGGTAGTAATGGCTGCCAGAGGTTGGAATAAGGTAGTAATGTCTGCCAGATGTTGGAATACAGTAGCAATGTCTGCCAAATGTTGCACTAAGGTACAAATGTGTCTGTCAGATGTAGAAATAAGATAGTAATTATGTTTGCCAGATCTTGGGATCAGGTAGTAATGTCTGTCAGATTTTGGAATATAGTAGCAATGTCTGTCAGATTTTGGAATATGGTAGTTATGTCTGTCAGATGTTGCAATAAGGTAGTAATGTCTGCCAGATGTTGCAATAAAGTAGTAATGTCTGTCAGATGTTGCAATCGGACAGTAATGTCTGGCAGATGTTGGAATATAGTAGTAATGTCTGTCAGATATTGGAATATTTTAGAAATGTCTGTCAGATGTTTCAATCGGGCAGTAATGTCTGCCAGGTTTTGGAATAAGGTAGTAATGTCTGCCAGATGTTGGAATAAAGTAGTAATGTCTGTCAGATGTTGCAATCGGGCAGTAATCTCTGCCATATGTTGGAATAAAGTAGTAATGTCTGTTAGATGTTGGAATATTTTAGAAATGTCTGTCAGATGTTGCAATCGGGCAGTAATTGTTGGCAGTTGTTGGACTAAGGTAGGAATGTATGCCAGATGTTGGAATATGGTAGTAATGTTTGTCAGATGTCGGAATAAGGTAGGAATGTCTGCCAGATGTTGGAATAAAGTAATAATGGCTGTCAGATGTTGGAATATTTTAGAAATGTCTGTCAGATGTTGCAATCGGGCAGTAATTTTTGGCAGTTGATGGAATAAGGTAGGAATGTCTGCCAGATGTTGGGATCAGGTAGTAATGTCTGTCAGATGTTGGAATAAGGTAGTAGCCGAATGTCTGCCAGATGTTGGGATCAGGTAGTAATGTCTGCCAGATGTTGGAATAATGTATTAATGTCTGCCAGATGTTGAGATCAGGTAGTAATGTCTGCCAGATGTTGGAATACAGTAGTAATGTCTGCCAGATGTTGGAATATGGTAGTAATGTCTGCCAGATTTGGAATAAGGTAGTAATGTCTGCCAGATGTTGGAATACAGTAGTAATGACTGCCAGATGTTGGAATAAGGTAGTAATGTCTGTCAGATGTTGGAATAAGGTAGTCATGTCTGTCAGATGTTGGAATAAGGTAGTAATTTTTGGCAGTTAATTGTTGGAATAAGGTAAGAACGTCTGCCAGATGTTGGAATATGGTAGTAATGTCTGTCAGATGTCGGAATAAGGTAGTAATGTCTGCTAGATTTTGGAATATGGTAGTAATGTCTGTCAGATGTTGGAATAAGGTAGTAATGTCTGCCAGATCTTGGGAGCTCAGGTAGTAATCCAGTAATGTCTGCCAGATGTTTGCACTAGAAGGTACTAATGTCTGCTAGATTTTGGAATATGGTAGTAATGTCTGGTCAGATGTTGGAATAAGGTAGTAAATGTCTGCCAGATCTTGGGATCAGGTTTAGTAATGTCCTGTCAGATTTTGGACACCCCCTTATGGTATGCAATGTCCTGTCAGGATGTTGGGAAATCTGGTAGTAATGTCTGTCAGATTGTTGCAATAATGGTAGTAATGTCAGCCAGAATGTTGGAATAAGGTAGTAACTGTCAGCCAGATGTTGGAATAGGTAGTAATGTCTGCCAGTATGTTGCACTAAGGTACTAATGTCCTGCTGTAGATTTTGGAATATGGTAGTTAATGTCTGTCAGATGTTGGAATAAGGTAGTAATGTCTGCCAGATCTTGGGGATCAGGTAGTAATGGCTGTCCATATTTTGGAAATATGGTAGACATGCCCTGTTCAGATGTTGGAATATGGCAGTAATATCTGTCAGATGGTTGTAATAAGGTAGTAATGACTGCCAGATGTTGGAATAAAAATAGTAATGTCTGCCAGATGTTGCAATAAATAGTAATTTCTGTGCAGGATGTTGCAATCGGAGCAATAATGTCTGCCAGAATGTGGAAATAAAGTATTATGTTTTTGTTGGTTGTTCCCCAGGGCTGTCCTGGCCTAACAGCCCCAAGGTCTCGAGCACAAGGCCAAGGCCACAAACAAGCGCCCCCTCTAAATCCTCCCGGCTTACCACTAACAAATCCCGTTGACCGAAGCCACATCCAAGGCAGGGAGCTGAGGAGGGTGCGGAAACGCCCGGGAAACCAAAGCCCCACCCAAGGTCCTGTGCCTCTCAGCAATTATGAAGGGAAAGTTAAGGGGCAAAGGAAAAATGTGACGCTTTGGCTCCCAATCTCCCAACTTCTAGGGGTGGCAGTAGGGAGGTCAATCCACGGAAAAGACGCCGGCCTGACTTGAGATCTAGAAGATATATAAGTAAAAGGAACAGTCAGAGTAAGCTATGGGTATGCACAGAGATCGCTCAAGTTCTCACTCGGATAGACCAGCCCATCACCACCGACTAGAACCCAATCCTCTCAGCATCAGCTAGGAAAGGCCCTAGAAAGCCGCCTTTGCCGGTGGGATAGCTCCCCTATTTAAACTCCTTTCGGGGTTGGGCACCCGCCCGGAATTACGGTAGTAATGTCTGTCCTATGTTTGAATATTTTAGAAATTTCTTGTCATATGGTTGCCGGGCATTAATGGGGTCTGTCAGGTGTCGGAATAAGATAGTAATGTCTGCCAGATGTTGGAATAAAGTAGTAATATCTGTCAGATGTTGCAATCGGGCAGTAATGTCCTGCCAGATATTGGAATAAAAATAGTAATGTCTGTCATCTGTTGAAATATTTTAGAAATGTCTGTCAGATGTTGCAATCGTGCAGTAATTTTTGGCAGTTGTTGGAATAAGGTAGGAATGTCTGCCAGATGTTGGAATATGGTAGTTAATGTCTGTCAGATGTCGGAATGAGGTAGTAATGCCTGCCAGATGTTAGAATACAGTAATAATGTCTGCCAGATGTTGGAATAAGGTAGTAATGTCTGCCAGATGTTGGAGATATGGTAGGAATGTCTGCCATATGTTGGAATAAGGTTAGTAATGTCTGCCAGATGTTGCAATAAAGTAGTAATGTCTGTCAGATGTTGCAATCGGGGCAGTAATGTCTGTCAGAATGTTTGGAAATCGGTAGTAATGTCTGTCAGATGTTGGAATAAGATAGTGACATTTTTCAGATGTTTTATATTTTGTAGAAATGTCTGCCAGATGTTGGGATAAATGTATTAATGTCTATCAGGGTGTTGGAATAAGGTAGCAATGTCTGTCAGATTGTTGGAATAAGGTAGTAATGTCTGTCAGATGTTGGAATAAGGTTAGATAAGGTCGGGCAGATGTTGGAATATGGTAGTCATGTTTGTCAGAATTTTTGGAATACGGTAGTAATGTCTGTCATATGTTGGAATATGGTAGTAATGTATGCCAGATGTTGGAAT
>CM064486.1:29249011-29263373 GCA_032716605.1 Paralithodes platypus | reverse complement strand
TATGAATACATTTAGGAACACCTGTTATAGATTTATTATGAATAATTTTAAAATTATTCTTAATAAATCTATAATCGCTGTTCCTAAATGTATTCATAATAAATCTATAACAGGTGTTCCTAAATGTATTCATAATAAATCTATAACAGCTGTTCCTAAATGTATTCATAATCTGAGTGAGATTTATATATATATATTTTTTTTATATTCGCTAAAGCAAATACTAGGTAGACGTAATATTATTGACTATATTTGTGTTATAATAATACATATTATCTATTGATTAATTAATGAATATATTTATTTTGATAATAATGATGATGGTAATGATGATGTGATGAATATTAAGTACGGTAATGCATATCGAAATGTTTAAAGGAGTTCGATTACCCAGATATTGATATATTTTCCCGAATCCCGAATGTTGATGCCCAGAGTGCCTAGTATGAATTGCGAAAACCTGTATTTATTGAAGAAATCATATTGAAGTGTATATATACAGTATATATATAATATATATATATATATATATATATATATATATATATATATATATATATATATATATATATATATATATATATACGGTATATATATATATATTTATAATGTTTATAATTGTTCATAATAACGAATGCGGGATCATATCTTAATAAGATTCGATTTGCCGAGTCATTAAATCGATGTTGTTTGGTATTGAAGCATGCTGTGAAAGGGGGGGGGGGGGTGCTGGAACCCCTTCTCCCTCATATTTAGCCCCATTAGTTTTGAAATGTTAAGATATTCGCTCCATTAGGTTGACAATTTTAAGACCTCTCCTGCCATTTAGGTGGCGAGCGATAGCTACGCTGCAATTAAGGAGGAACCGGCCTTTGGCCGGGGAATTTTTCTATCGAAAATTGCACACATTTATCTCGAAGGAGGGTCTTGGGGGTATTTGTTCAAGCTTGATGGAGGTCTAGGGAGGACACTGGTAATAATATTAAATAGATAATACATATACCGGTAGGCCTAATTATACTGTATATACTAATAAATCACATCTGGCGATAATTGAGCTCCTGTAATAGATAACTGGCTGATTATTGCTTGGTCAGGGTGGGGGAGAGCTTAATAGTTATTGATGTCAAGTTGGGTGTGTCATTAGTGATATATTCTGTATATATATATATAGAGAGAGAGAGAGATAGAGATAGATTTCTCTCTCTCTCTCTGTGCTTGGTGTAATAACTGCCACTATTTACTGATGTCAAGTTAGGCTGGGGTATTGGTTGGGCCGGGGTGAATGGGGGGGGGGGGGGGGGCTGGGCTGGAGGACGGGTGGATGGATTGATCACATTCATCCGTGTCTTAAATAATCTTGGTGTGTGTGTGTGTGTGTGTCCTCGTGATTTTATCCCTCTCCCTCACTCTCACTTCTACACTCTCACACACACACTCTCTCCCTCACTCTCACTTCTACACTCTCACACACACACTCTCTCCCTCATAGCTTCAGCAATGGAATGCGTGGAATGAAGAACTCAGGGTTACAACCATTTGCAAAGAGAGTTATTTTACTATGTGAACACTAGGAAACCATTCATAAGTAGCATTGGACCTCTAAAGGATTCAACAAGCGAACTTCATACATCTGACACTGAAATAGTTAAAACCCTTAATTACTATTTTACCTCAATATATACAAAGGGGCCCTAAAGGGGTTGAACAACTCAATGTGAATGGTTGGAGACATATACAAAGGGACCCTAAAGGGGTTGAACAACTCAATGTGAATGGTTGGAGACATATACAAAGGGACCCTAAAGGGGTTGAACAACTCAATGTGAATGGTTGGAGAAGATATAAAAAGGGACCCTAAAGGCGGTTGAACAACCTCAATGTGAATGGTTGGAGACATATACAAAGGGACCCTAAAGGGGTTGAACAACTCAATGTGAATGGTTGGAGACATATACAAAGGGACCCTAAAGGGGTTGAACAACTCAATGTGAATGGTTGGAGACATATACAAAGGGACCCTAAAGGGGTTGAACAACTCAATGTGAATGGTTGGAGACATATACAAAGGGACCCTAAAGGTTGAACCAAGTCAATGGAAGGGTTGGAGACATATAACAAATGGACCTAAAGGGTTGACAACTCAATGTAGACTGGTGGCGGACATATACAAAGGACCCTAAAGGGTTGACAATCAATGTGAATGGTGGAGACATATACAAAGGACCTAAAGGGGTTGAACAACTCAATGTGAATGGTTGGAGACATATACAAAGGGGCCCTAAAGGGGTTGAACAACTCAATGTGAATGGTTGGAGACATATACAAAGGGACCCTAAAGGGGTTGAACAACTCAATGTGAATGGTTGGAGACATATACAAAGGGACCCTAAAAAAGGGTTGAACAAACTCCACTGTGAATGGTTGGAGACATATACAAAGGGACCCTAAAGGGGTTGAACAACTCAATGTGAATGGTTGGAGACATATACAAAGGGACCCTAAAGGGGTTGAACAACTCAATGTGAATGGTTGGAGACATATACAAAGGGGCCCTAAAGGGGTTGAACAACTCAATGTGAATGGGTTGGAGACATATACCAAAAGGAACACTAAAGGGGTTGAACAAAACTCAAGGTGAATGGTTGGAGACATATACCAAAAGAGGACCCTAAAAGGGGTTGAACAACTCAATGTGAATGGATGGAGACATATACAAAGGGGCCCTAAAGGGGTTGAACAACTCAATGGTGAATGGGTGGAGAAATATACAAAGGGACCCTAAAGGGGTTTGAACAACTTCAATGTGAATGGTTGGAGACATATACAAAGGGACCCTAAAGGGGTTGAACAACTCAATGTGAATGGTTGGAGACATATACAAAGGGACCCTAAAGGGCTCGCACAACTCAATGTGCACCGTTGGACACATATACAAACCGACCCTAAAGGGGTTGAACAACTCAATGTGAATGGTTGGAGACATATACAAAGGGACCCTAAAGGGGTTGAACAACTCAATGTGAATGGTTGGAGACATATACAAAGGGACCCTAAAGGGGTTGAACAACTCAATGTGAATGGTTGGAGACATATACAAAGGGACCCTAAAGGGGTTGAACAACTCAATGTGAATGGTTGGAGACATATACAAAGGGCCCCAAAGGGGGTTGAACAACTCAATGTGAATGGTTGGAGACATATACAAAGGGACCCTAAAGGGGTTGAACAACTCAATGTGAATGGTTGGAGACATGGCAGATGCCACTGAACTTGGAAAACCCTAGTCAAACTACTCACTCTTGGGAAAGATTTATCTGGAAGCGTCTGACTTGGAAAAGGATTGGGTGTACTTCTAAGCAGTGACCTAAAGTTTTCCCATGCGTGCATTGAAGTAGAGAAGAAAGCTCAGAAATAATTGGGCTATTTTAAGGGGAGGTATTTAGTTTGTTCCCTACTTTTTCATCAAGCTTAAAATTACACCCCCTTGACCCCCTTTCAAGATAAATTTGTACATTTTTCGGTAGAAAAATGTCCCGGCCGAAGGCCGGTTACTCTTAAATTACAGGCTCGCTATCGCTCGCCAGGATAAAATTGACACCTAAATGGCACGAAAGGTCTAAATTTGACAGAATGGGGCGGAAATTCTTAAAATCACCAAACTAATAGGGCGAACGTCTTAAAATCTCAAAAGCAATGGGGCTAGACATGAGGGAGAAAGGGGTCAAGAAAAAAGTCCCTCAAGTGGAAATCTCCCCTTAAGAGTCAATTTAACAAGGATAGCCTATAGTCCTTACGCTCAACAACGTTTTAGCTTCTTATGTGACCTCTCCTAGAATATGCTGTTCAATTCTGGTCTCCAGCACCCAGGGAAAAGATATAGAGCAACTAGAATGAGTTCAAGCAAGGGCTGCAAAGCTTATTTTATCGATTAAAAGATTGAGCTATGTGGACCGATTGAGGGCTCTTGATCACTTTTCGTTGGAAGCGCGTAGACTATGAGGTTAACTCAGTGAAGTCTTTATGGGTTAGAGTTTGACAATGTGAATTATAGCAAACTGATTAGCCTCAATATGAATGCAATACACAAACACAGCTTGAAGTTGGAATTGAAAAGGTTCAGCACTAGTTTGTGTGGACACTTTTTTCACATATACAATCTATTCTACCTGGAAGAGTAGTTCTTCCAGAGTAGCTCAAGAATAGCGTCGATAGTCTTAGCACTCTGCGATGAGTGTAGTGCACTACACAATATCTCTCTTTCCACTTAGAGTATCTTCCTGGAATGAACGGCAAGGTCTTTGGGATAATTTATATTCCTTGTAACTCCTTGTAACAAAGCGACGATCACCTTACCTCCACAACGGTGAGTTAATTAAAGAAAATCACTTGGGGTATAGCCTACTGAAGGTCTAGTTATGGTAAGGCGCTTAAAAAGAAAATGGCAAATGGATGTTTAATGCAGAGCTTCAAATTCTACTGAGAGAGAGAGAGAGAGAGAGAGAGAGGTAGGTTGGTGGCGTTGTGTTTACTCGAGTTATCTCCTTCGACATATCCTTTTGCCAAGCATCCACCCGTATGATATGAATATTGTGTTGAACTGCCAGGGTCTCTCTCTCTCTCTCTCTTGCTTTTGCTCATTCGCTCTCGTTCACTCTCCCTCACACACACACACACACACACACACACACACACACACACACACACACACACACACACACACACACACACCTTTTCACTCTCACTCACATCATCATCTCACTCTCTCTCCTCCACATTCACATTTCCCCCCCCACACCACTTTTTTATTCATTTCTTTTTGTCCTATTACATCTACCCTTTTTTCTTACCCCTCATTACGTAACCATATATTATATCTTTCTTCTCCATACTCTATGATCTCTCCTCCCTACTTAGCTAGCCTCTTATTTATATTTGATTCATTCTCTCTCTAGCTCTCTCATCTCATCCTCTCATCTCCTCATCTCGTCCTCTCTCGCCGTCTCTCTCTCTTACTCTCCACTCCGCAGCCATCTCTCTCAATCGTCGTCTCTCCATCGTCTCGTCGATCATACTCATCTCATCTCCATTCTCTCGCAACCCTACTCTCTCTTCCCTCTGTCTCCCTCCCCTCTCCGCTTCGTCTCTCATCCTCTCTCCATTTCTCCCCCTCCTCATCTCTCTCCCTCTGCACCCTCCAAACGGGACTATCCCGCTGGATGTGCTTCTATAAGATATGACACTCTGTTTTGATGCTTAATCTTTCGTCGGTCAAGACGGTTGGAAGTTGTCACTGGCCTGGAAATAGACGACCACCTCCTCTCATTTTTTTTTGCACGCCCATCTCCCCCGCGCCTCGGCGCTCACCCCTCCTACCTCTACTCTCTCTCCTCTCTCCTCTGGTGGTATTTGCCGAAACCCCACGTTGTATTTAGTCAATTGTACAAATTGGTAATTTCTCAGATCTCGTATTCTGATCTAAATGAGAATCTTGGCTCCTACCATTTGAATGATACCATATATTCACAGTCTGAGTCTCTCCTTTCACAATGTTGTTATGATACATTATTATCACATAAACTAACTAAGGGTAGTCTTTTAAACTTTAACACGTTTTCCCCATATTTAATAAATACTTAGTGTGTATATTCTTCTTTCCCCCTTAATTGCGGTTCGTTAATAATCATAAATATGCACCTGTATTATGTAGCATAATGCATAATTATAATGCAATTCTAATTTTGTATTACTAAGCATCAAGTTCTTTTTTACCACGTGACAACAACATTGTACTATATCTATACGTAGTAGCTTGTATACTTTCTTATCTAAAGCTACTTGCTTAACACTTTGATATGGCCGTGTCCTGGAAAGCTGTGTGCTTGTTACGTGTTTGAAGTAGGCATAGTGGCTGTTTTTTTATGTGCGTACTTCTATTTTGATTCAGTTTTAGTTCCATACTATTTGAAACTTTAGTTTCCTCCCTATCGAACCCTCCATTCAAGCACTGTACCATAAAAACGAATACCTACAGACTAGGACCTCCCTTCAATATAAATTATGTACTAAATTTTGTTGCGGTAGAAATTATTTCCTTCGAGCCGGGCCGAAAAGGCCCGGTGTCACTGCTTAAAATTACACGGACTCTTGCTATCCGCTCGCCAGCGCCAACATAATCTCGACACTCTTTTGAAATGTTATCACGAAAACACCCATCTTACCAAATCTATTCTAATCGACAATAAGGCGGTTATGAAAGGTGTTCGTTAAATCGTTCGCTCTAAATTGTCTAAATGGGCTGAACGTCTTATGTGATAATTTAGATTTTTTTTCGTGCCATTTAGGTGTCGCTTTTTCCTTGTTGCAGCTCACGAGTGTCACATTGTGCGTAAATTTCAATAACTTACAATGGGGCGCTAGTGAGAAATTTTTCTTTTTTTTGTTTTGCCGTCCATAAAACCGGCCCATCTCCCCTTAATTAAAGAAGACATGCTATATTCCACTTACACAGTTTGCAGTAGGATATCCCAAAGCTACACAGTTTGTTGTAGTAGCCTATATCATAAAGCTACACAGTTTGTTGTAGTAGCCTATATCATAAAGCTACACAGTTTGTTGTAGTAGCCTATATCATAAAGCTATAATATATTTTTTATTAATTTCACCACAACACCTCCAATGAAATTCATGAAAGCATATATGTGATCCACCAGGATTCACACACAGATTTTTAGACACCTTAACCATTACACCACCAAGACGGTTAATTAAAGGTTTTCATGCACACTCTCGCCTACGACTTCATTATCCATTCTCGGAATACTGGATATTAATCTAATTCATGTTCATATTTTTCAAATATTTTTTTTTTTTTTGTTTTTTAAAACCACCGCACTATGGCTAGCCTAAATGATTTAAGGGTGAGGTTTTTTTAGGTTAGTTCGCTAGGCTATAGGACCTCCATTCAATCAAGCTTAACATTACAGCCCCTAGACCCCCTTTCAAGATTAAAATTTGTACAATTTTTCTGTTAGAAAAAGTTCCCACGGACCGAAAGGCCGGTTCCTCCTAAATTACAGGCTCGCTATCGCTCGCCAGGAAAAAATCTACAACTAATGGCACGAAAAGTCTTAAAATTGACAGAAATGGGGAAAAAGTTCTTAAAATCGCCAAACTAATTGGGCGAACGTCTTAAAATATCAAGAGCAATGAGGGAGAAACCATGAGGGAGAAAGGGATCAAGAAAAATATCCCTCAAGTGGAAATCTCCCCTTAAGTGAGAGGAAAGACTATTCATGGGGCACAGGTCATATAGACCGGCCTCGCTACCAAATAAAGAAGGTTTTGAATGTGAAATATTGGGAAAACAACCATTATGCCTACCATATGTAACTTAATGAGTTTTTTATTATTACCGGTACGTAGATTGGATACAAATTGAGATATGTTTATAGATATCAGCTGAATCCATGTGCATTTGTTGATAAGAATAGACTTTACTTTATGGGATCAGGAGATTTTAACGACATTTGGTGGACAGATAAGATATGCGCCAAGGAAGAAGTGATTCAATTTAGGAGGCGATCCACATCATATCCTGGAACCCAAATCCAGAAGAAAATTTAGGCCTGTGATATTAATGTTAAGGGAGCCCACCTAGTTTTTTGTTCTTTCTCTCCCTCTTTCTCTGGGTTGTATTCATTCGGCCCCATTCAGCCTACTGTTTTAAGACGTTTACCCCTATCCAGGTGTCAATAATTTCCTGGCGAGCGGCAGCGAGCTAGCATATATATATTATTGTTTTTGACAGCAAGCTAAATCTGTACATTTTTCGATGGAAAAATGTCTCCGTCGAAGCCGGATTTCTCCATACAATGCTGGGTCGCTATCGCTCGCCAGGAAGAAATTGACACCTGGATGGGGATAATCGTCTTAAAACAGTTGGCTGAATTCGGCCGAATGGACACAAGCCAGAGAAAAGGAGAGAAAACAAAAAACTGTGACCTTAAAGAACCAGCCAGCGTAGGAGGTATATGGGGCTCTACCGTGTGCCGCCCCACTAGTTGTAAAGGGGAGGTTTTTAGTGTGTTTCCTAGACTTCCATCAAGCTTGAAATTACACCCCCATTTTCAAGATAAATTTGTACATTTTTCGGTAGAAAAATTTCCCGGCCAAAGGCCGGTTCCTCTTAAATTACAGGACTCGCTATCGCTCGCCAGGAAAAAATCGACACCTAAATGGGAAGAAAGGTCTTAAAAGTTACATAAATGGGGTGAAAGTTGTTAAAATCGCCAAACTAATGGGGCGAACGTCTTAAAATCTCAAAAGCAATAGGGCTAAACATGATGGAGAAAGGGGTAAAGAAAAAAATCCCTCAAGTGGAAATCTCCCCTTAACGAAATTGAATACAATATTATTAAATGTTTGTTTTTTAGAACTTAGTTATCAATGATCTTGATGCAATCAAGGCAAGAATTTTAAATGCTCAAAATAATGAGCCAGCTATGCAATAATTTTGATTTTGTGCATCATGTTCTGTATGTGTAAATACTATACAGTATAAACCTAAAAACAGACACTGTAAATCTGTTTGCGAAATAAAACTCTGACTGATTGACTGACTATCCCTCTCTCTCTCTCTCTCACACTCTTTCTCACACTCACTCATTCTCTCTCTCTCTCTCTCTTTGGCCAATGTGACCCCAATATTTAAGAAAGGGGATCACGAGAATATTTGGCCTATTAGCTTGACTTCTATCATAGTAAAACTCTTAGAAGTGATACTACTAGACAAGATAGTTGACTACCTAGAAATTCACAATTTAATTACAGATTCCCAACATGGATTCAGGCGACACTCATCATGTCTTACTAATTTGGTGGAATGTTTTCCATGAAATGCTGAGTAGGCTATGACAAAAGTAGAGCCATAGACATCTTTTACTTAAATTTTCAAAAAGCTTTTGACAAAGTGCCTCACTGCAGGCTAATGTCAAAAGTGAGTGCGCTAGGTATCAATGCAGAGGTCACAAATTGGATAGAAAGTTGGCTAACATGTAGACAACAACGAGTGGTAATCAATGGTGTATCTTCTGATTGGACTGCAGTCACTTCTTGAGTTAAACTGGGATCTGTCCTTGGCCCACTTCTGTTTATCATATGTCAATGACATCGATATTGGTCTGTTGAGTGTGATCTCCAAGTTTGCAGATGACATAAAGCTTGGAATGAATGTTAAAGACCCCAAAGGGGTTGAATAGCTCAGGATGGACCTCAACAGACTGGGTGAATGGTCGGAGACATGGCAGATGCCTCTTAACTTAGAAAAGTGCAAGCAAACCCCAAGTCAGGCTATTCACTATTGGGAATGCCTCTGGAATTGACTGACTTGGACAATGATTTGGGTGTTCTGATTAGCAGTGACTTAAAGTTTTCCAAGCAGTGCATTGAAATGGAGAAGAAATCTCAGAAATTATTGGGCTACCGTATATTAAGAGGCAATTTTAGTATAGAAATAAGGAAATAGTCCTCACACTTTACAACGCTCTGATATGGCCTCTCCTGGAGTATGCAGTTCAATTCTGGTTTCCAGCACTCAGGAAAGATATAGAGTGACTGGAAAGAGTACAAGCTAGGGCTACAAAGCTTATTCTATCGCTTAGAAAACCGAGCTATGAGGACCGGTTGAAAGACTCTTGATCTCTTTCCGTTGGAGACACGCAGACTACGAGGTCAGCTCATTGAAGTTTTTAAAATACTTAATGGGTTTGACAATGTGGATAATAGTAAAATGTTTAGCCTCAATATGAATACAACACGCAACCATGGCTGAAAATTAGATTTGTAAAGGTTCAACACTAGTATTTGTGGACACTTTTTCACATACAAGATCTGTTCTACCTGGAACAAACCTCCCTCCGAAGTTGTAAACAGTTTTTCAGTAGAGCAGTTCAAGAAGAGAATAGCTGGTATTTTGCACATTGTAATGAGTGTGGTGCAGTAAACAGTTTCTCTTCCTCCACTTTGAGTATCTCCTCGGAATGGACCGCAAGATCTCTTGAGATACTAACTATTCCTTGTAAATCTCTCTCTCTCTCACACACACTATCTCTCTCTCTCTCACTCACTCTCTCTCTCTCACTCACACACCCACTCTCTCTCTATCACTCTCACTGACACTCCCACTCTCTCTCTCTCTCTCTGTTACATTACCCGGGATAATAGCCAATTTGAGAAACCCATTAATTCTCCGTGATGTGTCTCCGAGTCTCGCTCAACCCTTTCGGTAAATTCATGTGGTTCCTCCTTTAATTATGGCTAGTATTAAACCCCTTTTTTACCGGCGACGTCTTTTCAATTCTCTTCTAGCTACATTTAAACGATTTGATGAAGCTTAGGAAGGATGTATCGTAGCTAAAATGATCAATTGACCACTTGCGAGTTTCGTTCTACAAGGAAGTTGGAGTTGTAGACATCGATATTTAGCGGAATTGCCAGCTGTATAATACGCTTGTAATACATAAATACAAATAGTAAAAACCCCAATTCAACATACTTTTTATCCATCAGAAACCTACAGAATAACTTGCATTTTCATTTAGTATCGATGTTAAGGGGAGGTATTTAGTTTGTTCCCTACTTTTTCATCAAGCTTAAAATTATACCCCCTAGACCCCCTTTCAAAATAAATTTGTACATTTTTTGGTAGAAAAATGTCCCGGCCAAAGGCCGGTTCCTCTTAAATTACAGGCTCGCTATCGCTCGCCAGGAAAAATTAGACACCTAAATGGCACGAAAGGTCTTAACAATGACATAAATGGGGTGAAAGTTCTTAAAATCGCCAAACTAATGGGGCGAACATCTTAAAATCTCAAAAGCAATGGGGCTAAACATGAGGGAGAAAGGGGTCAAGAAAAAAATCCCTCAAGTGGATATCTCCCTTTAACGGCTCCAACTTCCTTTATAGCCTGAAACTCGCAAGTGGGAATAGTCTGTAACCTTTTAATTGGTAGACATCCTTCCTAAACTGCATGAAATCTTCTAATAGTTGCCAGGCTATAATGTAAAGGATGTCACCGGTACAGAAGGGGTTAATGTAAAGGATGTCACCGGTACAGAAGGGTTTAAAGGATGTCACCGGTACAGAAGGGTTAATGTAAAGGATGTCACGGTACAGAAGGGGTTAATGTAAAGGATGTCACCGGTACAGAAGGGGTTAATGTAAAGGATGTCACCGGTACAGAAGGGGTTAATGTAAAGGATGTCACCGGTACAGAAGGGGTTAATGTAAAGGATGTCACCGGTACAGAATGGGTTAATGTAAAGGATGTCACCGGTACAGAAGGGGTTATGTAAAGGATGTCACCGGTACAGAAGGGGTTAATTGTAAGGACGTCACCGGTACAGAAGGGGTTAATTGTAAGGACGTCACCGGTACAGAAGGGGTTAATTGTAAGGACGTCACCGGTACATAAGGGGTTAATTGTAAGGACGTCACCGGTACAGAAGGGGTTAATTGTAAGGACGTCACCGGTACAGAAGGGGTTAATGTAAAGGATGTCACCGGTACAGAAGGGGTTAATGTAAAGGATGTCACCGGTACAGAAGGGGTTAATGTAAAGGATTTCAGCGGTACAGAAGGGGTTAATGTAAAGGATGTCACCGGTACAGAAGGGGTTAATGTAAAGGATGTCACCGGTACAGAAGGGGTTAATGTAAAGGATGTCACCGGTACAGAAGGGGTTAATGTAAAGGATGTCACCGGTACAGAAGGGGTTAATGTAAAGGATGTCACCGGTACAGAAGGGGTTAATGTAAAGGATGTCACCGGTACAGAAGGGGTTAATGTAAAGGATGTCACCGGTACAGAAGGGGTTAATGTAAAGGATGTCACCGGTACAGAAGGGGTTAATGTAAAGGATATCACCGGTACAGAAGGGGTTAATGTAAAGGATATCACCGGTACATAAGGGGTTAATGTAAAGGATGTCACCGGTACAGAAGGGGTTAATGTAAAGGATGTCACCGGTACAGAAGGGGTTAATGTAAAGGATGTCACCGGTACAGAAGGGGTTAATGTAAAGGATGTCACCGGTACAGAAGGGGTTAATGTAAAGGATGTCACCGGTACAGAAGGGGTTAATGTAAAGGATGTCACCGGTACAGAAGGGGTTAATGTAAAGGATGTCACCGGTACAGAAGGGGTTAATGTAAAGGATGTCACCGGTACAGAAGGGGTTAATGTAAAGGATGTCACCGGTACAGAAGATTTTTGTTTTTGTTTTAAGGTTTGGCGAATTCTGAACATCCCTGAATAGCTATAATTACTTTAGTTAGATGCGCTTGGCTAACTTATGGAACCAACTGAGTTAATATTTACATTCCGTGTGCTTGGTGTATATATATATATATATATATATATATATATATATATATATATATATATATATATATATACAGTATATACAGTATATATATAGATATATATATATATATATATATATATATATATATATATATATATATATACCGGGTATATATTTATTTATTTATTTATGTATTTATTTATTTATTTATATATATATATAATAGAGGGAGAAAGGTTGTTACTAATAGTGAATAGAGGTGCATCAACACAATTATTGCTTGTGTGTGAGAGAGAGAGTGAGTGTGAAAGAGTATAGTACCCACCGTAGAAGGCCTGCAGATAATATTAAGCACATGTTCACCATTTATTATTAATTCAGACTTATTGAGCGCTCATTAATAATTCAACACCAGGAGATGTACCGGTACTGAGAGAGAGAGAGAGAGAGAGAGAGAGAGAGAGAGAGAGAGAGAGAGAGAGAGAGAGAGAGAGAGAGAGAGAGAGAGAGAGAGAGAGAGAGAGAGAGGAGAGAGAGAGAGAGAGAGCGAGAGAGAGAGGAGAGGAGAGAGAGAGAGAGAGAGGAGAGAGAGAGAGATGAGGAAGAAGAGAGGAGAGAGAGTGAGTAAAGGGCCGTGTCTCCACACAGTACGGCCACCGCTCGCTCGCAGCGCTGCCGACAGAGGACGACTTGCACTTTTTCGCCGATTGTAATCGAATCACTGGCTCATTGCACGATCCTCGCAGGCACACGATTGCTGTACAACAAACCCTCGACAGTCACTCAACACACACACGTCATACACGCCGGCAACACGGCCGTTGTAGAATAAATCGCTGACCGGCGACGCTACTCACTCGGCTACCACACGTTCGTCATACATTTAAAGTAAGTTAAAAGCACGATAATGCCGCTTTTGGTTGACAACCATACGTTTACAGCACAACAGACGCACATACGTTGAACTATAAATACGACAGTTGTAGGCCACACACGATATTGACACGGCAAAGGAACCGCCCTATGTATATATATATATAATATATATATAATATATATATATATATATATATATATATATATATATATATATATATATATATAAATAACACCCCGTTCTTAACATTAATCATCAATTACAAACCCCAATATACTTGAATAAAACTATAATAATAATACGTTGTAGTTAAGTAGTCGATAGGTGAATGTATACCTATATCATTACACGATCTGGTATACACTGACTTTGATGCAGTATATCATTAGTTTACAAGTGGATGTATTTTTAGTAAACTTGTAGATGTTTATGTTAACTATAGGCTACACACACACACGCACGCAGAGAGATAGAGAGTGAGAGTGAGTGTGAGAGAACTACTCGCAGACATACAATACAGTATATAGACTAAAATAATACACACACACACACACACACAATATATATAAACTAAATAATACACAACCAACCACGCAACCGCACACACACACGCACACAATATATATAAACTAAATAATACACAACCAACCACGCAAACGCACACACACACACACAATATATATAAACTAAATAATACACAACCAACTACACAAACGCACACACACACATGCACAAACACACAATATATATAAACTAAATAATACACAACCAACTACGCAAACGCACACACACACACACACGCACATGCACAAACACACACACAATATATATAAACTAAATAATACACAACCAACTACGCAAACGCACACACACACACACACACGCACGCACACACACACATACATACACACACACAATAAATATAAACTAAATAATACACAACCAAACACGCAAACGCACACGCACAAACACACACACACAATATATATACACTAAATAATACACAACCAAACACGCAAACGCACACACACACACACGCATAAAAACACAGACACACACACACGCATAAAAACACAGACACACACACACAATATATACAAACTAAATAATACACAACCAA
>CM064486.1:29239011-29244011 GCA_032716605.1 Paralithodes platypus | reverse complement strand
TCGTGTCATTTAGGTGTAGATTATTTCCTGGCGAGCGATAGCGAGCCTGTAAGGAGGAAACGGCCTTCGGCCGGGACATTTTTCTACCGAAAAATGTACAAATATGTCTTGAAGGGGGATTCTAGGATTGTTACTGTAAGTTTGAAGAAGGTCTAGGGAGGAAACTAAAAAAAAAAAAAAATATTACATAAATGAAAAAATTGACCAACACATGAACCATTAATTAGCCTTTAATTACCCTTTAATTACTATCAATGTAACCAATAATTGTATATACTTATTGATACCCTTGTTTTTTGTTTACGGTGGGGTCAAAAGTTATGTCCTACCTTCTATAATTTCAAATGGTCATCTCTCTCTCTCTATAGTCCGTTTATTTTCAAATGGTCATCTCTCTCTCTCTCTCTATAGTCCGTTTATTTTCAAATGGTCATCTCTCTCTCTCTCTCTCTCTCTCTATAGTCCGTTTATTTTCAAATGGTCATCTCTCTCTCTCTATAGTCCGTTTATTTTCAAATGGTCATCTCTCTCTCTCTCTCTCTATAGTCCGTTTATTTTCAAATGGTCATCTCTCTCTCTCTATAGTCCGTTTATTTTCAAATGGTCATCTCTCTCTCTCTCTCTCTCTCTATAGTCCGTTTATTTTCAAATGGTCATCTCTCTCTCTCTCTCTAGTCCGTTTATTTTCAAATGGTCATCTCTCTCTCTCTATAGTCCGTTTATTTTCAAATGGTCATCTCTCTCTCTCTCTCTCTCTATAGTCCGTTTATTTTCAAATGGTCATCTCTCTCTCTCTCTAGTCCGTTTATTTTCAAATGGTCATCTCTCTCTCTCCCGCTATTCCCGTTTATTTTCAAATGGTCATCTCTCTCTCTCTCTAGTCCGTTTATTTTCAAATGGTCATCTCTCTCTCTCTCTCTAGTCCGTTTATTTTCAACTGGCGGTAAATGTCAAAGTTCCCATCAAGATTTCTCAGTTACTTTGAAGAGTTCGTAGTGAAATATGGTGCTGATAACGGTATGTAGACTGTCTCTGTGTGTGGTGACCCAGGTTCGAATCCCAGCGGATCACATGCTTTCATTAACTTCATCGGGGGTGTTTGGTGTTGAAGCGAAATTAATAAATATAGATTAATATGGTGCAGAGACATACCGGAGTAGTTTTATATTTGTCCATAAAGCATCGAGAAATTAGCTGCTAAGGGATTCAATTTATCGTCAGCTGAAGAGAAACGGAGTATAGTTACAAGTCTATAATATCCTAAACAGGCTGAGACTTTTCGCTCCATTTCTTTGTCAATATTAAGATCTTTCGTGCCATTTTAGGTGTCGATTTTTTCCTGGCGTGCGATAGCGTGCCTGTAATTTTAGAGGGATCCGGCATTCGGCTGAGACATTTTTCTACCTAAAAATTTACACATTTATCTACTTTTATACATTTAAGGGGAGGTTTTTAGTTTGTTTCCCACTCCTTCAGCAATCTTAAAATTTCACCCCTTTGACCCCCTTTGAAGATAAATTTGTACATTTTTCGGTAGAAAAATGTCTCTTAAATTCGTGGTGCGATGTATAAGGTGTTGATTTTCGGTGTGAGCATCCTGGGTTCGAGTCCACGGACTGCCACATGTGTTTGTAAATTTCATTAATCGATTTTAGGAGTATGGTTGGTTGTTGGAAGGAACATAATAATTGATATTGGTTCAGGAGTAATTTATCGAGAGGACTTTCCTAAGTGGTTAAGGCCCCATTAATTGCTCTTTCCATTCACATATGCATAGCCTACGTGAGTTGCAGTTGGGATGTGTGTACATGCTTAGATTGATATGCAGGATTCGAAGTTGCATAATAAATCGTAGGCAGTGTCCACCAACCTTTAACTGTCTTCGTGGTGCGATGTATAAGGTGTTGATTTTCGGTGTGAGCATCCTGGGTTCGAGTCCACGGACTGCCACATGTGTTTGTAAATTTCATTAATCGATTTTAGGAGTATGGTTGGTTGTTGGAAGGAACATAATAATTACAGGGTCGCTATCGCTCGCCAGGATAAAATCGACACCTAAATGGCACGAAAGGTCTTAAGATTGACAGAATGGGGCGGAAATTCTGAAAATCACCAAACTAATGGGGCAAACGTCTTAAAATCTCAAAAGCAATTGGGCTAGACATGAGAGAGAAAGGGGTCAAGAAAAAAAGTCCCTCAACTTGAACTCCTATACCTTTTTTATATACCCAGGATGAATAATTGATTTACCCCTTTTTTATACCCACTTGAAATCCTATGCCTTTTTTTTATACCTGTCTTGAACTCATACCTTTTTATCAGCTTAGGAAGGACCCTTGTGCGTGGTAGGGTCAGGACACAGTACCGGTACGGGTCTTTTGTATCTTACGGACGTTCACCCTATTTTTTGTGTTGGGCTCACAAATGGGTTCTTATTATGTAAATGCAACTCATTATAATACCGACTGCAGCTCTCTCTCTCTCTCTCTCTCTCTCTCTCTCTCTCTCTCTCTCTCTCTCTCTCTCTCTCTCTCTCTCTCTCTCTCTCTCTCTCTCTCTCTCTCTCTCTCTCTCTCTCTCTCTCTCTCTCTCTCTCTCTCTCTCTCTCTCTCTCTCTCTCTCTCTCTTCTCTCTCTCTCTCTCTCTCTCTCTCTCTCTCTCTCTCTCTCTCTCTCTCTCTCTCTCTCTCTCAACCTTTTGAAATCTCCATGTAATACCAAATATGGTCCTGTTATGTGTGTGTGTGTGTGTGTTGCCTCTAGGTTAACGTCTCTGTATTTATATATGTAAACATTTGACATAGACGTGATCTCAGTGTGTGTGTGTGTGTGCGCGCGCGTGTGTGTGTGTGTTGCCTCTAGGTTGACGTCTCTGTATTTATATATGTAAACATTTGACATAGACGTGATCTCAGTGTGTGTGTGTGTGTGTGTGTGTGTGTGTGTGTGTGTGTGTGTGTGTGTGTACTACCTCTGTGTCTGCCTCTCTGTATGTAAATATGTAAACATTTGTCATAGACGTGCCTGGGTCAGAGGAGGTACATACATTTACATAGACATACACTCCTACATAGTCTGGGGAGGTTCTCTGCTTGTATCACTAGCCCATACCAAGGTGGTCTATTTGAACTACCTCTGTTTCGCCCCATTAGTTTGGCAAACCTCAGACGTTTCAACCCATTAATTGGACGATTATAAGACGCTTCACTCCATTCAGGTGTCGATATTAATTACTCCTTTGAGGTTCCACATAACCGTACCGTAAACTGAATAAAATATGCTATTATTATCAAGAATATAATAAAAAAATGCGTCATAGTAAACTGAGAGTGAATTAAACCTATCACTAACTGCAGGATTTTTTGTTAACTATTAACCCCTTCTGTACCGATGATGTCCTTTTAATTTTATTCTAGTAATTTTTAAACGATTTTGTGCAGATTAAGAAGGATCTGGGGTAGTAAACATGGCAAAGTAAGATAGTTCGAAGACGGTTAATTGCTGGAGGCCCTCTTTAAACTAAATATAATAGTCTAATAGTGCCCAGATTGAAATTAATAAGATGTTACTGGTATATAATGGGTTAAAGGTCACTCAGTAAAGAGGCTAACCCAGACTTATGGTGTTAGCAGAAGAGGTGGTCGTGCTGCCACCGCCAACATAATTAATTAGTAGACACACACTACATTTTTAAATCGCAAAATGTACAAATTTACCTTGCTCTCTCTCTCTCTCTCTCTTTCTTTCTTTCTTTCTTTCTTTCTTTCTTTCTTTCTTTCTTTCTTTCTTTCTTTCTCTCTTTCTCTCTCTTTCTCCTCTCTTCTCTCTCTCTCTTTTCTTCTTCTCTCTCTTCTATTCTTCTCTCTCTCTCTCTCTTCTCTCTCTTTCTCTTCTCTCTCTCTCTCTTCTCTCTCTCTCTCTCTCTCTTCTCTCTCTCTCTCTCTCTCTCTCTCTCTCTCTCTCTCTCTCTCTCTCTCTCTCTCTCTCTCTCTCTCTCTCTCTCTCGAGTTGTCAACTTGTGGAATGGGCTTCCCCGAGACGTTATAGACTGCAGCACCGTTGATTCATTTAAATTCCGCCTAGACAAATATCTCGCATCAAACCCGCGTCTGACTGCGTTTGTAAATGAATAACTTTATTTTATCCTCCCCTCAGTTACTAACCCATATGTCCCCTACTAACTTCCTAGTCCTGCCACGTTAGTGGCAGGGCAGTAGTTCCCTTTCCAATGTTCCCTTACCCACTCTAAACCACTGTTTGGACACTTAATCCTCAGTGTTTTGGAGGACAAGCAGCCTAGAAGGGTCACTAGATCTGTTGTTGCTTGATTTCCTTTGTACTCTCTCTCTCTCTCTCTCTCTCTCTCTCGTGGTAAAATACAATGAAAAAGAGAATACAAACTCTACAGCATAATATTATTATACCAAGCAGGAAGGCGCACGTAATATTAGACGATAGGAGTTTCAGGAATATATCAATCATACACGCATAATATATATATATATATATATATATATATATACCGTCGAAAGCCCCCTACCCCCACGACGATAATCAGGATTTTTTTTTTTTTTTTTTTTTTTTTTTTATCAGGAACTTGCATGAACACCATCAGTTTGAGAACACTATTTGGTTACCTTGGGGGCAAAAATACTTGTGTGTGTGTGTGTGTGTGTTTTTTTTTTTTTTTTTTTTTTTTTTTTTTTTAAAGATTATTTTATTCTTGAGACTCCGATCTTGTAATATTACCTGTCTTCCTAATTGGTATATACTGTACACTTAGAGGTTGTCTTCTCTTTTTCATTTTATTTTCCCTGGTGAGAGAGAGAGAGAGAGAGAGAGAGAGAGAGAGAGATGCAGCCGGTGTGGTAATGAGTATAATCTACATAATCATTAAATATTTGAGAGAGAGAGAGAGAGAGAGTTACATACATAGACTAACTGCACAGATCTTACGATTCCGGAGAGGTGGTCAAGACTTAATTTTAGTAGAGATATCAA